>JBBMEG010000003.1:4014245-4027433 GCA_037832605.1 Cyclanthera cordifolia
TCGTTTTGTTTGTTTAATCAATATCTTTAAATATTTTAATTGTTTTATTTCATTTGATAATCAAAAAAATTATGTTACATATATTCAAAAAAAATCAATTTATATATTACGTAGTTTAACAATATTTGTAACTTTTTTTAATAATCTAAATGTAATAAATTTTATATTTTAATAAAATAAAAATAAACTTTAAATATATTATTTTGTGAATAAGAAAAAAAATGTATTCAATAATATTTATCTAGTCAACGCATTATATTGTTTTTTTTTAATTACTTATTATATAAAAATTATTAACATAAAAAATAAGTTATTTTGTATACATGAAAAATAATAAACAATTTTATTTAAATATCAAGTGAATCAAAATATGCTTTATTTTCATTTCCATTTTTAATTTTTAAATTAAATAAATAATAAATAAACTTTTTATTCAAAAAAAAAAACTTTAAAGTGTTAATTATGAAACTAAAAAAACAAAATATTCGATTATAAATATTATATTAATTTTCTTCAATTATTTTATATAAAAAATCATCACTATCACATCACATCAACTATTATCTTTTCCAAATCTTTCACCTAACACACATACTTCATCATCACTTTCCATCTTTTTTGGTACACTCAAAAGACATACTTACTAATATAATACTTTTCTTTCCTTCTCTTTTGGGTGTAGCCATACAGGCCCTAAATGATATATTCTTTTGTCGATAACTAAATATTATAATAAATTCTAGTCTATATTTGTGTCAGTAAAAAGTATCTATATTTTAATTTTATCCATTTTTTAAAAATATTTTATATTTTGCAAAATAAAAGATATATTAAACTTTAATTGTCTTTAATGAGTTTGACTTAATATTTTTTAGTTTGTGAATGAATTGTTCAAGTTTACTTAATTGAAGCAATCAGATTGATTGATACTATCAATTAGCTAATTTTCAAGGAAAGAAATGATTAAAGCTACATCATGTTACCATTCAAAAAATTAGTCATTAATTATAATACAAATTTAGCATACAAAATAAATAAAACTATTTAAAACATATAAAATAAATAAAACTATGTAAACATATTACCAAATCCACACAAAAAATTCCTAGCAAAATGCATTAGAACTTTTGAATTGTAGGAGGTGGAAGAGAAGAGTCTGATCCGTTCAACAAGTTGTAATAAGAGATGAAAACGAGAAGCAAAAGCAAAATAGTGAAGAGTTTTAGGAAGTTTTGAGAAATAGGAAGAGTTTTTGGGGGTTTGAGATGAAGAAGTTCAAAAATGGAGATTTGTGAGAGGGTTTGGGCGAAATAGTTTAGGAAGAGTTTTGGCCGCGGGTTTGTGAGAGGGAAGATGAAGGTTTGGGAAGAAGAAGATGAAAGTTTAATGGGAAAAGATCAGAGGGATGGGAAAAGAGAGGGAAGATGAAGGTTTGAAGAGCACTTTCGAGAGTGTTTTCGAGCGAGGTATCGACCGCGGGTAAAGGGAAAAGAGAAAGAAGAAGAGTGAAAAGAAGGGGTCGAATTTCGACGCTGCGAGTAAAGGAAAAAAGATGAGGGTTTGGTGTCGGTCAAAAATCGAAAAAATGATCGACACCAATCGTCATTTTGGTGTCGGTCGGGCCGACGTCAATTGTCTCTCGGTGCCGGTTCATTTATTTTGGTGTCGGCACAATTGATGTTGGTCAGACCGACCGACACCAAACCCTCTTTCGCTGCCGGTTTTTTTTTTTTTTTTTTGGTGTCGATCACAATTGTTGTCGGTCTGGTCGACACCAATGTACCAAACCGACACCAAAAGGGACCGACACCTTATATCTGTGTTTTTAAAAAAATTGGCAGACCGTCACATATTTTGTAGTAGTGTAGTGGGCCTAAGAATGTGAGGATCGAAGATCTAAAATCCAAATTTTGTTTTAGAGGTTTATAACTTGGTAAAAACAAAATTCGGAGTAGAACATCAAAGTTAAAAAAATTGAATAAGAAAATGAAAGGAAAAAAGATTACAAGATATAAGTCGACGATTAGAAACTATAAACATAACCTAATATAGGGCGACGGTTAAAAAATCGTAGGTGTAATGTAGGTATAGACCGATGGTTTAAATACCATCGATTCACAATGTCGACGGTCTATTATTACAAAAGATAGACAATAAAATAAAATTGTCGACCTATCCTCCTCTAATGCATATTGTAAGGAACTGTCATAAATGCCTAATAATTTATAATTAAAGAACACCATTTTCTTTTTAAATTGTAATTAATAAAGAGATATTAATTATTATTAATTGCACATTTATTTATCACATCATTCAGTCCTAACGCGTAAATTAGATTAACGACTTATACTTGCATAAGTATGTAGAACATACAAGTGAATCTAATTCTTAGTGAGTAATGTAAACCCGTCTATTATATATGGATTAAGACAAAGCATATGGTCTCGGTGACACAATTGGTAGGATAGGACATTTATAGGAATTATGATTAATGTAGGGATCTATGGTCATTAGTTAGAAAGTTTGTTAGAGAATTTGGTTATAAATAGAGGTTGTGGATAGTGGGAGACAATGAATGTATGGTGGCGATTTTGGTATTAGACTTGAAAGTATTCTCAAGAATATGAGGTTTCAATTGTCTATAATTTCTTGGTTTGTTTGTATTTTATTTTGATCTATTATCATTTACATTTCAATACAAAATTTGGGTTTTAGATCTTCGATCCAATCATGGAGATGGATGGTTTTTTTTGAACCCGGTTGCCTCTTGTGGCGAGAAGCGTCTTCCCTCTGATTTGGTGTTGTTTTGTGATGGAATATAGTGATATTTTCACACAAAAAAAAAAAGAAAAAAGAAAAAAAAAGGACTATGCACAAAAATTACTAAAAATGAATATTTATAACAATATACAGGTTACAACTCTTCATTCTAACCAGACTCTCTTGTTCACTTGAAATATACAAAATTTCAAGCAACTATTTAATGCATATGTTTCCATATAATAACACCTAATTACACATTAATTGTTAAGACGGGTGTAAAATTTTCTCACGTTCTTCTCTTCCAGGAGGATCAACCCTAGTATGGTTGTTTGATCTGGGTATTAGTTCGACAGTCAGTGTAGCTAGTCAAATTTCAGGCTCCTAATAACATTAACTTGTTTTAGATATCAGAACCACAGCATCTAATACCATTTCCTTCCTGAAGTTTCTGCCACAAACAGAGCATCTCCCTAGGCCCCTGGTAGTGTGCAACCACATAATCATCCTTACAACCTTCAATATGAATTCTATCGTCCTTCTCGTATCGAATTTTGAGGCCCTTTCTCTTCATGTTTTCTATCCAGATTCCCATTGCTACATCTTCTAATTTGAACATCTGAAAAATTGAACATACTATTTTTAGTTTATCCTTCATGGAATTATATACATTTTTAGAGCAATGAAATGACAGGTACCTTTAAACGGGCCTCTTTGTATTTTGTGGATATAGTCTTTGCTATGTCATTGGACACTACATACCCGGGACCATGTGCCCATGTTGGATAATTTTCTTCGGGCCATTCCTACATTGGAGCAATCAATGAAGATAAAATGGTAGAAAGGAAATATTAATTTTCCTACTCCCATCAGACAAATCAGAGCTTCAAATCGTTGAACTAAAAAAAAGAGAGGTTGTTCATATATTTTTAAATGAATTGTTTTTACTCCAAAGCTTTGGGATGTTTGTTTTGAGATTTTCGACTAGTATTCAAATTAGTATGTACTAAATACTCTTAAAAAAAACTATATGCAAACGAGTTTTTGATTGTAATAATTGCTTCTAAACACTTAAAATAAATCCTCATTTTAAATACTAATTTTAAACGTTGTTAAAAATTACATCCAAACAAACTTCTAAATACTCAAAATAAAAATTTCATCCTAAATACTACTTCTAAATACTCTTAAAACCACATCCAAACAAGTTTTTAACTACAATCATTACTTCTAAATACTCAAAATAAATACTCATTCTAAATACCAATTTTAAAAATTACATCAAATCAAGTATTTGACTGCAATCATTACTTCTAAATACTCAAAATAAATCTTCATTCTAAATATTTTTAAAATTTCAATCCAAACATCTCTTTGGTTTTTATGTATCTATTAAATTTTCTTTCATTTAAAAAAAAAATGAAATTCATACCAATTCCAAAATAACCGCATCAACGAATTTAAAATTAGTCAAATTATTATCTAATTCAATATTTCGTTATGTAGTTAACGATTTATTTTAACTCAAAGATTGAAATTCCATATTCTTTCAAAAACAAAAAGATTAAAATTGCATATTAATGAAATACCAGATAAAAATGCTTGTCCATTTTCTCAAAAAAAAAAAAAAGATAAAAATGTTTGTTTTGCAATATAAAGACTTAATAGAAACTTCACTTATGAACTAAAAATATACTTTTAGAAAAAAAAAAAAATCAACTTTTATTAAATAAGAGCATGGGCTACATTGGCAGTATTTTTCATTTTTTATTTTTATTTTTTTATAATGCTACATACGCGACTGGAATCAAATTCTTAACAAGCTTGTTAGAAATGTGAACAATGTTCTACAAATATTTTTTTAACAGCAATGTCAGCCAAAGTCATAGCATACCAGCTCAAACATGGGGAAGTAATGCTTGCATGTTAGCGTTTCTTTAAGGTGCAGTTCTTTTGTTATTAAAATCAGATGTTTTGGTAAAGCATAGTTTAATTAAGACCCAGAAAAGTGAGTGAATTTTCAGCCTCCGATTAGATCTTTAGCTCATAAAAGCAAAAACCAACGAGGAAAATTACCTCCATACTAATATACCACTTGCTGTCAGGGTCTCTGTGAGGTTGAGAATCTGAGTTGATTAGTCCATAAAGCAATCCAGTTTGAGCATCAATCGTTTTTAAAGAAGCTAGAACTTCATCCACTCGAACAAGGGCATCATCATCTGTTTTCATAATATACTTTGCTGAAGCAATCTCTGCCTGTCAAAGCGGGAAGATCGTTAACATGAATCAAATGATAAATCCACATAATTTAGTGAAAGAACGAATCCTTACCCCGAATATGCAGATACCCAACGTTTTCCATGTAATAAGGCTGTAATAGTCAACAAAAGGCATCATCTGTATGTCACCGTATGTTCGGGCCTCATCCCACAATTCCTCATTCACTAGTTGGTTTTTATGCTGCAAAATGAGCCAATTCTAAGCCACTAAATAAGGATTAAAATCTCAAACATTTTTTTTATTTATTTTTTAATTTAAGCTTATTTTCACTCGATTCTAAATTGTTTCATCACCAGGAGTATGTGAATTCTAACTAAATTTAATAACCAAAACAAATTTTCGGAAGTTATTTTTTTTTTAATTTCCAATTTTTGTTTGTTTTTAAAAACATGGATAAGATGCAAATATCATAGTGAAAAAATCCATAAGATGCATTAGTTGTTGTACGCTTAATTAAAAAAAAAAAAAAAAAAAAAAAGATAATCAAAGGTAGCCTAAAATTTTTAAATAGTGTAACAGGATCCCTATGAAGCACCTCCTCACTCAATTTCACTTGAAAGCATTAAGAGCAGACTTGGAAGGTAAGTGGCTTCAAGATAAAATTTGGAACAAACTATGTCATTCATGCGATTGCGACCAACAGCTAAACTTTTTAGTATCTTATGAAATCAATAGGTTCAAAATATGTATGGTTAGCCTGATTATATTGGGATTCTCTAAAATCAAAGAAGAGACCGCGTAAAAAACTCACCAATCCAACAAAAAAGCGAACTGCTACTGATCCTGACTGTACTTGAGGATACTGCATCCATGTTCTTCGAACAGCCATTCGATATTTAAAATTGTTTGCCGTGGAGAAAACACCGATGAAAAGATCTAGTGGTCTTTCCGGTGATAGGGGAGAAGATTTTAATGCTTCTATGTTAACAATATGATCTGAATCCTCAGATGTGGGCAAACCACTTGCCAGGACAGAAATTAACTTCAAATCTCCTGAAATCCTTACTTCACTGACCAGCCATGGCTCCAGAGTCTGAATAAGAATCGAGCCAAAACAGAATTAGATTGATTGTTCAGAGACCAATTTAAAGACAATGAATGCATAAAAGGTAGATTACTTCACGGTAAGCAAAAGAAGTAACATGTTTTCCATCAACTGTCATCTGGATTCCATCTACTCCCACTCTAAGTGTAGCAGCAAATGGTTGACCAAGTTTGAAGGGGAAGTACGGCCTTATTTTAGCTCCTTGCAACATAGATTCTGATTTGTTGAAATTCTTGTTCAAATCAGAAAGGCGAGTCTTGACATTGCCCACTATCTTGTTGCATTTTTCCAATTCATCCACTAGCATATAACAACATTCAGTTCAAAGTTATTGGAAATAATGCTCAACTGATAGGTATTCAGTTCAATATTATGAAAACTAACTACGTAAACTTGGTGTGCCTCGAGTCAATGTTGTTGAAAATTATGCGAGCATATGATTAATAATTTTCACATCAGCAAAGCCATATTATAATATTGCATACATGGCCTACTTTGTAATAAAGTTCCAAGGTAAGATCATATGTTTTTCTTTTACGTTTAACAACACAGAGGGTGAGGGTTCCGAATCTGCAACCTCTTAGCTACAATTGTTATAAATAGATGATGCCTTTGAGGGAAGACCTTATGTAAGCGATCTATAATTGTTATAAATAGATGCGGCACATTTAAATGAAGACTCCGTAGTTCAAATACAGAAGTTTGACAAAAATAACATCAGTGTGCATGCATGAATATTTCTTTTTGATATCTATGTGTGTCTAGGCTAGCTTATGTGCACCTCGACTATTATCACGGACATACCGACATATCCTACAACATGTCAATGAAACCGGTAGGAAATTAATTCTTAGGTAGGTGACCATCATTTATTGGACTCGCCCCCTCTTAGTTCCTCAAGACCCTCTTGAATTATTCAAAGAAAATATGATAGTCGTAGATACCTTTTCCATTCTCATCTGAACCAGGGGATGGACATCGCTCTTCATCTCCCCAATCACGAGAAACTGTCCAGGTGTTCTGGACAATTACAGGATCCTCAGTTAACTTGTCTCCCAAAAGCCTAACATTATAATGCAAAATAATGGGTGGATCAGGCTCCCCAGGAAGTGGTTCCCCAGTCAAGTCAATTCGAAAATTTCCTAGCAGACCATCTGGAATGCCTATGACTGTGATGGAAGAACCCTGAGTAAGGCCGCAAGGCATTCTCAGTTTATGACCATTGTTGTCAAGCTTTGATGCATTCATTTTGGTTAGAAAATGAGGGCATTGCTTCTCTTTCGCACGTGCACTTTCATTTGTATAACCAAGTCTTTCCTTCTCAATCGAAGTCTTGAGAATATCCCATACACCTACAGCTTCCTTAATGGCCTCTACTGCATTAGGCAAACCTCGAGTACAATTCATTATGCTTCTTAAATGATTCCAAGTCTGAAGAGCTCGATTCTCTCCATCAGTAAAATTCCCTTTACTGAAGAGACTGGATATTATAGAGTCAGTAGAAATCACTTGATGTTCAATTTCGGGATTTTGAACTGCAGGTGGAACAGCAGGATTGAGCCACTGAAGAGGATCAACAGAATTATACAAAGGAGTTGAATAATAATTTTGCCGAGTAACACTTCTCGAGATAACATAAACCATCACCACCAACATAAAAAAGGACGCAAGCAAAACCCGGCAATAACTTTTCTTCATTCTGGAAATCAAACAATTCTTTAATAGGCCATAGCTCCAAGCCCAAGCTCCACCATCATTAGGAAACACGAAACTAAAGCCCAATAGCTTTAAACCTTGTGCATCGAGACTAATTCTGAAAGCATATTTACACGAAAGAATTGTACATTGAGAACAGATAAATCTCGGAACAAATGCTAGATATATATTAAATCCGACTGTCGATGTGCAGAACATCGCATCAATACAATGCTCTACTTAATGCACAAGAGAGTAGGGCAGATAGTTATTACAGATATTTAATACGTTTCAACACTTAATGCTAACATCAATAATCCGCATTTCTCAATAATAGACTCAAAGTAGAACTAATAACAGTTCCCGAAACGAACGAAGACGCAGAAGAAATGAAAGACCAAGTAAAATCAACAAACAAATCGTATTTCGCCGGATAACAATTTCACTAACCCCAAACGAGAGTACAAAACAAAGAGCAAATCAAAACACGAAGTAGAAAAGCAAAATCGGTCTTCTCAAAGTAGATAATCATCAGAATCTCAAAACAATGCTGAAACGAAATTCGGGCGGCGGAAATGAGAACAAGATCCAAAGACATTATTCAGCAGTGCCATAGAAGCACTCAGATTCTCAACAATTCAACGGAGAAGAACATATTAAGAAAAAAGTGCAGATAGAGAGCAACTTTACCACAAAAATGTGAAGTGGAACTTCGAGGGAGAGAAATGCACAGAGAAAATGAAGCGAAGTCGGTAGAAGAAGAAAAAATAAGAAGATCGCTGTCGTTTCAAGTTTAGAGTCGACGTCAAAGCGTAAGAAAAAAAAAGAAACAGGAGAGAGAGAACAATATTAAATATTAAACTAGTCTCAGATCTTCAAACTTAAAACATTTTTTTTTTTTTTAATTTCTCCGAATAGTTGTCGTTACATTAATCAAGAAAATACTATACGGTTTAATCAATAATTTTATAAGATCTTCAGACCAAAAGCTGAAACCCATCTTTAAAAAGAACCAAGTTCTCTATTTGATCGGGCGGATTCTGATTGGATAGAAGAAGGGTGGTTGCCGTACTTTGTTTTCTCATATATATATATATATATATATAAATATATTATATTGTTTATTTTTTTTATTTTTGAAAACCAACCAAACCATATCAATGAAGTAGCCACCAAAGTACAACAATCAACTTTTACAAGAGAGCCCGAATTAGGGGGAGATACCCCTACATAAACACCACTCCTCCACAAAGGAGGAACCAACATAGTAACAAAAGAAGCTAAAAGATTACTTTGCAATGCAATCAATGACATAATTACACTCAAACGGATTAGGGATATTATTAGAGACCGCCTAAATAACACTAGTAGCATCTGGCTCCACTTCTATAGGAGGAATCTAAGAGACTTTGGAATCACAATAGCTTGAAGACCTTCCCTAATTGCCATCCCCTCCAGAAATTTGACCTGAAGATTCTTGAATCTTGATCTTCAACCCATCATCTTAGGGGTGCTTCTGCAATCATGAACAATCCACTATCTATGCTTTATCACCCTCATTCTTCTCTATACGGGAGAAGAGCCCATCCAAAAACTCCAAACCTGAGGAGGTCGCACGAAAAAACATGGCAAAATTAGAGAACCAAAGGAAAACATACCTTTAAGCTTTAATAGAGATTTTACAGTCTTTCAGAATATGTATGTTAGTTTCCCTATCCCTATTACAGAGGGGAGAAATCACTTTGATATCAATTCCCTTATTATAAATATTACATCTAGCAGGAATCGCATTAGCAATTAAACTTCAAGCCCCAACCTTCACTTTAGTGGACACCTGAATATTTCGGAGCTTTTTCCACGACGTATTTCTCTTACATTACCAGAGAAAGAATGCTCAGGACCATTTACCATCTCCACCCCAGGGTGATAAACACTTTTTACGGAGAACAAACCATTGACATCATGATTTCATACAATTTTTGTCCACTATGATAGAGCCCTTCAAAGGCTTGTTAAGAATAATGGAAGCATCACCAAGGCAAAAAATTTATTTTACACCTCACCTTTCCAATTATGATTATTGTCAATCAAATCTGAAATCATTCTCGCTTCTCAATCGACCTGAACACCTGTAGTAAAAGCATAACCCACTCTCCGAATCCAAGGGTATTCCCCAAATGGAGATTCTACTCTCGTTACCCACCTTCACCTATAAACTTTTTCAAACAGCTCACGCCCCTAAATAATACTTTACTATGCTAAAGTAGGGTTGTTTCTTGAAGGAACTTTCAAGAAATCACCATTTTTCTAAATACTTAGCCCTAAGCACTCAACTTAGAAGTTAATTGAGTTTTTCAAAATCCTTCAACTATGTTTAGCCAAAATAGCTTGATTAAAAATATTAAGATTCATGAATTCAAGGCCTCTCTTATCCTTGCATATGCCTATTTTCTTCTAGTTCAACCAATGCGTCTTAGTCTTATTATTTTCCTCACCCCACAAAAAACTGGCACACAACCTCTCTAAACCCTTTGTTAAATGATTTCATTAATCTAAAGCAACTCATAGTATAGGTTGGGATGGCTTGACCCACAGCCTTGATCAACACCTACTTTTTTTCCTCTCGAGAGTATTTTACCTTTCCAGCCTGGAGAAACTTTTCCAGACTACCTTTGATAGAATGAAGAAGAGCTTTTTTATCTTTGCAATTATACTACATGCACCGTTAAATTTTCATAAAATATATATTGTTTTGTTCATTTTTTTGGAATTCTTCTCGAAGGTAAAGACTCGTAATGTCCTAATTAATGGATTATATTTGACATCATTAAATCTTTGCTCATTTTCACATTTCTTTTTCTTTTATATTTAAAAGTATTACAAATTATTCTTTGAAATAATTTACACATATATTGTTTTTGTATAAATATTTTTAAGAATAGTTTTATTATAAAAAAATACCCCTAAACTATAGAGTTTTGTTGTTAAAATTATCCCTGAATTTTAAAAAGTTTTCAAAGATACCCCTTAACTTTAAAATTAATTTCCTACGAATTTCAAGAAGAACAACATAGATCCACTTCCCTGGTGTCAACTTCCAAGTCACTGATTCTTGCTGCTCGAACATCATCCGCCTCTAAGATTCGTAAAGAAAGACTAGTATGTACAAATTGTAATAAAATTGGTCACACCATTGACAAACGCTATAAACTTCACGGAGACTATCCATGCTACTAAACAAGACTTACTCAGGGCACTCAATCTTCCACAAAAAGCTTTATCCACACTAGCTGCCGGTACTAAACTTTCTGATTCAGACACTCTTGCCCAATGCCATCAAATGCTGGCCCAGTTACAATCTAGATTGGCTTCGACCAAGAAAGACAGCGACCACTCAATCTTCACCCCAGGGGGTCGCCAAGTCCATGTCGACCCCCCGGGGGTCGGCCAAGCCAGTGCCGACCTTCCGAGGGTCGGCCAAATGGAGGCCTTGACCCCTAGGGGTCGGCCAAGCCAATGCCGACCCCTGTGGGTCAGCCAAATGGAGGCCTCGACCCCTAGAAAATCAGCCAAGCAAGTTCGGCTCCTTTAAGGGTCGGCCAAGGAAGGCCTTGACCCCTATGGGTCGGCCCTTGCAGCTTCAATCCTCTCGGGTCCGGAAAAAGAAGGCGAACACCCCTTAGGGGGAAAGCCGTGGAGGTTAGGTCTTCCCTAGAGTCAACCGAGTCTAAGTAACGACTGGATCTGCAGATAACAGCCAAGAGTTATGCCTTGTAGGCCAGCTCGAGTGGGTTGTTAGTGGAGGTTAGGACTTTTAGTGTCATTCATATGCTGACATTAAAAATGACCTTTTTTAATTTTTTTAAAACCGATTTTTATTGGTCACCACGTATTATGGGGCACCATTTTCATTTAAATTTTTTGCTTTATTATAATAGGTCATCATTTGTGACCGACATTAAAAGTATCAAAACTTGAATAAAAAAAATATAAGTGATGGTTTGTCTATTTCAAGGCAAATAAGAAACCATGCCTTGAAAATGTCAGCAAACCACCAAATTAAATCATTTCTAAACTCAACAAGCATGATATAACTTCAACCTTAGGTAAATTAATTGAAATTTCGGTAGCATAACGGCGTAACTTTAAGATTACCAAAAATTTATGTTAATCCTGTAAATTCCAGAAATGATATATATCGAGACTTCTAATCAAAATCAACATTATAAGAGACATTGTCTCGCCAGAATGATTTGCAAAATAGATATATATATATATACTATAATTTAGTAAACAATTAATATGTACAATGTTATAACTTGAGTACAATGGCTATAACTTGATTATAATGCTATAATATATAACAAATATTCAAAATCCTACACTTTAACTAATTGTTATTCGATATTAAATATCTACCTATGAAGTCTGCCCATTCGATTCGTACTCCATCCATATCTTCTTGGTTGTATGGTTTCGTGGAGTTAAACTAAAACATAAAACAATATTTCGAAATTAGTAAACAAAACGTGTCGCAGAATTTAGAAACTAAAATTGTTAATGTAATAAAACAAAAGCTTACAAGTTTAGTTATGGGGATGCATGTGTTGGATATCATCTTCCGCATGAAAAGTTGGACATAATATCCACAGACTACGGATCCAAATTGATGAGGGCACTAGTGACCAAAATTATTAGGCAGTGTTAATAATAATTCCATAAGACCAAGAATCTAAGAAATCTAACTATGATTTATATTTACGTACCTTCACTGATTTCCATATTAATTTTGTGGCTTTGAACCCATTCTTTGATTGTCACATTCGATAAAAACTATATAACAAAACTAAACACATTAGGATAATAAGCTAATTGAAACAAAAAAACTACCAAAAAAAAAAAAAAACTTACGTATTCACGATATGAGTTAAAGTCTCATCGGGCGCCTTCTGACCGAGTGAGTTCATTATATAAATGGTCTCATCATCAGGAATTAGTACTACTAAAATCCAATGGTGCCTAAAATGACATAACGAAAAATTAGAACTACACTAAACAGTACCATCTTCATAGATTACACGTTACGAAGTTCAAAATTTAAAAAAACATACAAGGTAATAAAGAGAAAGAAGACATGTTGACGGACATCAGTAATCATGTCAAAACGATCAGACAGAATCTTGATTTTCCCTTCTTGATTTTGTTTTCCCAAAATTGAAGCAAAACCACTACCGTCCACTAGTAAATAGTTATCAAGAATTTTCGGTAAGATCAATTGACAGCATGTCACTATCACTCATGTTGTGTTTAGCAAAGTGATAGACCAACTTAATTGTGGTTGGAAGCGTCATGCCAGATTGATGAGATTGTGTATCTGACACAACCTTCTTACCTTTGCTTGGAAGTGA
>JBBMEG010000003.1:4027533-4042332 GCA_037832605.1 Cyclanthera cordifolia
GTTAAACAATAATTGAAGTGGAAAAATCGAATCAATGTCCTCTTGGCCATATAATACACTTATACTAGTTGAGTTATGCTCTTGTTCAGTAGCAGTTCTTTAGTTAGTTAGTGCAAATCAGAGATTTAGTAAAGAAAAAGTATAGTTTAAGACCCACAAAAAGTGAAACTAAAAGTGAAGTGATGGATTATCCACGTAAAGTTAGATCATTTGCTCAATAAACAAAAACCAATGCAGAAAGTTACCTCCATACTAATATACCACTTGCTCTCAGGGTCTCTGTGAGGTTGAGAATCTGAGTTGATGAGTCCATAAAGCAATCCACTTTGTGCATTAATCCTTTCTAAAGAAGCTAAAACTTCATCCACTCTAACAAAGGCATCATCATCTGTCTTCATGATATACTTTGCTGAAGCAAGCTCTGCCTGTCAAAGCAATAAGATTATTTATTAACATGAAACGTATGATAAATTCCCATCGATTAGGGAAAGAACAAATTTTTACCCCAAAGATGCAGATACCCAACGTTTTCCATGTAATGAGGCTGTAATAGTCAACAAAAGGCATCATCTGTATGTCACCATATGTTCGGGCCTCATCCCATAATTCCTCATTCACTATCTGATTCTTATGCTGCAAATAAGGCAAACTGATTGTAAGCCACTAGAAATAGTATTCTTCTTGGCTTCACAATGATCATATAAACACAGCTGATGTATCCAACAAATAAATTTTTTTAGTGTGGCAGATTGAATCAAGCACCTCACTCAATTCACTTGAAAGCATTATGAGCAGACTTAGAAGTGGCGTCAAGATAAATTTTAGAAGTAAACTACGTCATTCATACTACCAATAGCTAAACTTAATAGTATATTGTGAAAGCACTAGGGTTCAGTACGTATGGAAAGTCTGGTTGTGTTGAGATTCTATAAAAAAAATGTAAAGAAGCATGCATATGAAGCTCACCAACCCAACAAAAAAGCGAACTGCAACAGATCCTGACTTTACTTCAGGATACTGCATCCATGTTCTTCGAACGGCCATTCGATATTTGAAATTGTTTGCTGTGGAGAAAACACCAATGAAAAGATCTAATGGTTTTTCCGGAGAGAGTGGAGAAGATTTTAATGATTCTATGTTAACAATATGATCTGAATCCTCGGATGTGGGCAAACCACTAGCAAGGACAGAAACTAATTTCAAGTCTCCTGATATTTTTACTTCACTGACCAGCCATGGCTCCAAAGTCTGAATAAGAAGCAAGCCAAAAAATAACATTAAAATAATTGTTCAGAGATCAATGTAAAGATAATGAATACAAGAATGGGGTGAGATTACTTCACGGTAAGCAAAAGAAGTAACATGCTTTCCATCAACTGTCATCTGGATTCCATCTACTCCCACTCTAAGTGTAGCAGCAAATGGTTGACCAAGTTTGAAGGGGAAGTACGGTCTTGAGTTAGCACCTTGCACCATAGATTTTGATTTGTTGAATTTCTTATTCGACTCATAAAGGCGAGTTTCGACATTGCCCACAATCTTGTTGCATTTTTCCAATTCATCCACTAGCATATAAAATCAGCAACATTTGTTTCAAAGTGAATGGAATAATGCTCTATTGGAGAAGTGAGTATAAATATGTACTAAGTTCAATATTATTAGGTTAACGGATGCCATGCTCCCAACTTCCCAAGGCATTGATAAACCAAGTATGTGAACATCATGTGGCTTGAGTCAATGTTCATGAGACTTATGCAATTATATGCATTAATAATTTTCACATCAGCAACCCATAATATAATATTGCAAACATGGCCTTTCTTTTTTCCTGGAAACCGAGAAATTGGAGCTTCGCTCCACCATACCTGGAATAACCAAGTCCATCCCGAGGCCAGGCATCGAGAGACTGCGAAGAAATGGAGACACAGGAGGTGTCTACAAACTAATGTCACACGTGGATCTCGAACCTGAGACCTTGAGGGGAGCACACCTTCAAAGCCCAAGCCTTGGACCACCAAGCCACCCCTTGGGGACAAGCACACATGACCTTTCTGAAACAAAGTTTCAAAGTAAGATCATATGTTAGCAGACTTGAATTGTTTATAAATATAAGTCACGCATCACATTTCAATCGAAACTCCACATTCTAAAAGCAGGAATTTGACTAAAATAGTTATTTTACATTAGTGTGCATCCATGGAGTTATTCAAAGGAAATATGATAGATGTTTATACCTTTTCCATTCTCATCAGAACCAGGAAATGGGCATCGCTCCTCATCTCCCCAATCACGAGAAACTGTCCAGGTGTTCTGGACAATTACAGGATCCTCAGTTAACTTATCTCCCATAAGTCTAACATTATAATGCAAAATGAGGGGTGGATCAGGCTCCCCAGGCAGTGGTTCCCCTGTCAAGTCAATTCTAAAATTTCCAAGAAGACCATCTGGAATGCCAATAACTGTGATGGAAGAACCCTGAGTAAGGCCACAAGGCATTCTCAGCTTATGACCATTGTTATCAAGCTTTGTTGCATTCATTTTGGTTAGGAAATGAGGGCATTGTTTCTCCTTCGCACGTGCACTTTCATTTGTATAACCAAGCCTTTCCTTTTCAATCGAAGTCTTGAGAATATCCCATACGCCTCCAGCTTCCTTAATGGCCTCTACCGCATTAGGCAAACCTCGAGTATAATTAATTATGCTTCTTAAATGGTTCCAAGTCTTAAGAGATCGATTCTCCCCCTCAGAAAAATTCCCCAGAGTGAAGAGCGTGGTTATTCGAGAGTCAGCAGAAATCACTTGAGATGCAATTTCAGGATTTTGAACTGCAGGTGGAACAGCAGGATCGAGCAACTGGAGAGAATCAATGAAATTGTACGAAGGTGCTGCATAATAATTTTTCCTTGTTGAACTTCTAGAGATAACATAAACCATCGATACAAACATAAACAAGGATGCAACCAGAACCCAGCCATAAGTTCTCTTCATTCTGGCAAATAAACAATTTCCTAATAGGTAATAGCTCGCCAAAGCTCCACCGTCATTAAGCAACACATATACAAAGCCGCATTAGCTGGAAACTTTGAACCCCGAGACAAATTCTGAAAGCATGAAAGTGTCAATGATAAAGAACAAAAATCTCTCGGCACAAATAGTAGATATAAATTAAATTAGACTTTGGACGTGCATTAATTGCAGAATATCGCAAAAGGCTCCGCAACTTAATGCACAAGAGAGTAAGCAAGCTACTAATTAAAAAATTATATAAACTTCAGCACTTAATGCTGCCATCAATTATCCGAACTTACACTGTGCGTAGATCGCAATAAAACACATTCTCAAAGAAAAATTGCTAAGACTGGAAAGAGAGTTAATAGTAGTACCAGAAACAGAATGGAGAAGCATAAGAAATGGAAGACTAAACAAAAACACCGCACTTCACCACATATAATTTCACCAGCTTGAAAAAGTGTAAAACAAACAGAAAATCAAAGGACGAAGTAGAAAAGCAAACAAGGTCTTAGGCAAACATCATAACCTCACAAAAGACCTGAAACAGGACTCCGGCGACGGAAATCACAATGAGATCCAAATACATTGTGTAGCCGTTCATGGGAGAAGAACATACACAGGAAAAGAGCATATGGAGAGAAAAATTACCTCGATAATGTGGAGATAAAAGAACATGCGCCGCCGGAGGGAAATGCGGAAGTAATGAAGTAAAGGCGCAAGCAATTTGAGAAGTAGGAAGACGGTGGAAGAAGAAGAAAATGAGAGAGAGAAGGGAAGTTGCAGTGAGTAATAGATCGCTGTCGTTTCAAGCTTGGAGTCGACGTCAAAGCATAGGGAAGAAAAAGGAGAAAAAAAAATAAAAAAATAAAAAAAGAGAATAGTTGTCGTTAAATCTTTTATTTAATCGATAATTTCAAAAGAATTTAAAAGAAAAAGGGGAATTATCTTCCGGCAACCAAGACGGTGACTTCTTCCTCCGTGACAAACCAATAGCGTGAAGAAATCTTGATTCAACAATTGACGTGGCCATTCCGGGTTGGATATTACATATACAAATATATATAAATATATTTTGCCTATTTCTTTTTCTATTTTCTTTAAACAAATATGAAAGTTTTATTTGTAAATTGACGGATTGATTATTATGAATAATTAAAAGTTATGAATTATTTTAAAAAATAAACGATAGTAATAACATTTGAAACAAATCGTGCCCTACAATGTTATCTTCGCTTTTAATTTACATTGGAGTAAAAAGCAGAAGTGATAGCTGGCGTTGGACGGCATTTGAATTTTCCAACTAAACCCAAAATCTCAACAACCAGCCGAAACTGTTTATTATTTACTATTTGCTATTTGTTTTGCTACAATTTACTATTGCTTTTAATTACATCAAATACCAATTTTTTTTCTCTCAAAAGATAAAATTTTAAATTTTTTAATCGAATTCTAAAAATAGAAAAATACTCTTATAATAAAAATTTAATTTTAGCTTCATATTTCTAAAACATCTATAAATGTGGCTACATTATATTGGGTTGAAATATAACTTTTGACAAACTTTACAAATATATTTGAACTTTAAAAAGTTTATAAAAAAAAAAGTTTTTTTTTTAATCCCTTCACTGAAATTCCCTTGTTCTTATATTTTGAGTCATTTTTGTTTGATCTTATGTTTCAAATACACAATTTTTACTCTTTTACAAAAAAGAAAAAGAAAAAAAAAAGAAAAAGTAAGTGTGTGTATATATATATAAGTTTTACCCATAAAATATCAATAATGTTTAATTGTTAATGAATTTTGTTCCCTAAAGTAACTGAAATAGATTATCAAAAAAAAAAAAAAAAAGTTTTTTTTCAAAATATCCTAGTGCTTGTATTTTTTTTTTTGAGAAAAAGTGAAACTAGATACCATTAAAACAAACAAGAATAATAGTCCTAACAATCCTCGAAAGAAATAAAGGGAAATAAACTCCACTAAAAAAATGGGACGTCATCCTCTAAATCAGGATGGATCCCATCCAAATTAGAAAACCAAGAATCCTTAAGGTATGGGTCTTGTAAAATTTATGAACAAACGAACGTAGATTTAACCTATTATATGAGATTGCTAAACAAGCATGAGGACATGGTATCAAGTCAGTCTGCCACTGCTTGCAAGTGCATGTGTGTTCCACCATGTCCACCTCATGGTGCTTCTGGTGATCATGAACTTCAAACTGGTAAACTAAAAGAGTTTGCCTGAAGACAAGGTTCAATGACATATACAAATGGGCATTAAAACAAACTTACGTTCATAGTTCCGCTAGCATTTACATGATCGTGCCAAAATGGTCGTGCTAAAGTTTGCATCATTTCTCCTCACATAGAACCCATCTTGCATAAAATCTCTAATATATTCGAGAAAAGAGATCACATGCAATTTGCGTGCATGAACCAGGTGTGAGTTTAGGCTATCTGATAGGTTAGTTGTCATAAGAACGCAATGGTTCTTTAATGAAAACGCATGAGCCCACCGGTGCGGGTTGGCTTCTTCCAAACAACCTATAATATTGGGTGTCATTTGTTCTAATTGGTTTATAAAATATTCATGATCATCTTGCGTATATGCTTTAACACAATTGAAATACATGTTTGTAAACGCATCCGTCCTACGACCTAGTCTAATATTACCCAAAAGATGAAATCCATAAATTGCTTGATGCGCCCTATTATCTACACTGTTAATCCCATTCTCTATGCTTTGGTGCCAATCAGAAACTACGATCAAATCTTCATGATCACCACACGCTACTTTCAAATTCCTAAAAATCATCCCCATGATAAATCATTTTCAGAGTCAACTATTGCAAACGCCATGGTATATATACTTGAATTCCCATCAAATGTGCACGTCGTAATAAGGGTGCCAACAAACTTGTTTTTCAATGATGCACCATCGACGCTTATAGCAGACCAACAATGTTTCCAACCTTGTATAGATGCCCCCATGCTCATGAAGTAATATTTGAAACGATCATCATCGTCCATCTCTTGCACAATGTATGTACTTATATAACAAAATAAAATTGACAAATCTAAGATAACATGAAATTTATACAATATGAATAAGATGCATGTATCTACTGATTGTAAATATATATGTAAATTGTGTGCATTAAACCACCAAATGACAATAGGTAGAAGTGGTGAACAAAAAAAGTGTCAACATATCAGAGACTAACTGTACATAAACTATAACATACGAGATGTGATATATGTACCTATATGCCTTACAAATGATTATGGTATAGTGGTGTGAATACATACAAAACATGGCAACGCACAACACCAGTTAGAGGGTGAAATACCAGGGCTTTTTTCAATTAGTTTGGCAGCAAATTTAGAAAGAAAGGAATATGAATCTTCCGGCTTGCCCCTCATCAACTCAGGGTCTTCTCTTTACCCTTCATGGCTTGGTAGTAACTGATGAAAACCCCATGGTTCTTCTTTGCAAATCTAATCACATCTCCTAGAGTGCAAGTTAACTTGTTGTTGGACCAAATAACAACTTTGGTGTATTCGTGCATAATGATTGGGGTAGCTTGTCTATGATCATTCCAACAACATCAACTAGCCATACATGCACGTCAACAAATTTTCGAACAAGCCATAGATCCCCCCTATAAACAGATGCCCAGACATACCAAGTGCAAGAATCGTGGATGCCAACAAGCAACGAAGTGTTTCTTGTTTGACTTAAGTGTAGTGAATGTGAAGCTTCAACTCAATGCTAACTCGCATAAGGAACTCTTAAGTTCATCCTTATTGGGTAACAACAGCCCCACCCGTAATCAATTATGATGCACCAGATATATTTAGATTGTACATCCATGTACATATTGAAAGAATTTCGAAAACTATGCAATAATCACCATACATCCCGTTAGTAAACCGTTGAACATCCAAGTCCAGTGTTAAGGATATTGTATTCTGTTTATCATAACTATCTTTGTAAAGAAACATATTACCAACTTTAGAACTCCCATCCAATTCAATGGCATCCTCGATTAAAGAAATTAACTCGGTTATAATGATAGCATTACCAATGTTGATACGCGTAGTCTTGTAATTAGAATAAACATGGTTATCATCCCACACCCCATGAAAAGCAATCGTGACAGGAATAGATTCCATCGTGGACCGTGAGAAAAGGAAAAAAATCCCCCAAAACACACAAACCCTCCTACAATGACAACCGACAAGTTGTGAAGACCGTACATCTATATTTTCTAGAACAAAGCTGATGGAAATGGCAAATAGGAAAGATGAAATCGTGAGGAATCAGAATTTTTGATTTTCGTACAAGTTTTAGACCAACCTTGATGAATTCAGAAAATGGGCGAGACAAAAATGACAGAAATCCAAGGATGAAGTTGTGAGGAATCTGAATGTTTGATTTCTCACACCAGTTTTCGACCCTTTGAGGAATTCAACATATGAGGAAGACGAAATCGGCAGGAATCCATGATGATCTCACGCAAGTTATGAAATAAACAAGATTTGGAATATCATTTTTTTTCAATTAAATATGTGAGATCAGTTTTATGCTACTATCTTATCTTCACTAGTTTACGGATAGTTTTTTTTTGAACGACCTTGAACTTCTGTGATAGTTTTGAGAAAAGGGGTAGAATTTTGGTGGAAGACGTTTAACTATTTTGAAAATAATTTAGCCACCATCTACAAAAGGTTTATAAAAGTAGCTATTTCTTCTTTAAACCCAGACCATAAAAAATAGTCTTCCGCCCCAAACTACTATCGCGTGGCCATCTCTTTTGTTTTCAAACTTAAGCCCATTTGTTTTCAAAATAAGCCCAATTAAGAAAAATTTATCACGTCCCCATTTTAACTCCAGCCTTTGCCACTTCTTTAGCCTCCAGGAATTGTTCGCTCCATTTCTCCTTTATTATGGTTAGCTTCCACCAACATCAGAATTTTCTTTTTAGTTTCTTAAGACTCATGTAATGGATGACCCAAATCAGGTTTCCATCCATGGATTGCCCAAGTCGTCTTCTTCAGCCACACTAGTAAACGTCGACCGTGTTCTTTCTTGTCTCTTGTCTCCTTTTCTTTTTCTCTTTTGATTCTTATGGTTCTTGATATTTTTTTTTTGCATCCACACGTCACTACCTAGTCGACCTCGACTTTTTTCCACATAGGAACACATGATTCTGGACTTCAATTTTGCATCGGAAAAATCGCATCCGTCTCTTCTTATACCTTCAATTATTTCTTCTCTGAAATTATGATCGTTGTCAATATTTGAAAAAGTATCAGCTGGATGAAACTGTCCATGCCCGCACACTCTAAGCCATCTTCTCGGCTATTTCAAAACCACATCGTCCTCGATGTTGTATTTCTAGCCTATTCCATACTACTCTTCGAATTTTGTGATGTCTGCTACACTTGTTATCATCCCTTCCCAACTTGCTCTGTATTTGCCTCGGAGGTTATGTTTTAGAACAATCTCGCCTACCCCTTGCTTTCCTTTACGCTCTTCCCATTCATATGCACTTCTTGTGGCTCTAATTCATTGGGTTTTTCCTCTACAAAGTTAGGTTCAACAATCTCTGTACCTTCTTTTTCTTCTATTAGTTTCTTCAACTTTTTAGAATGTATTTTCATTTCCTCTATGTTTTCATCTCCTTCATATTTCTTCTTAATCTCACTAGAATTATTCCATAGTCTTCCATTTTCTTTCCCGAAGTCCTATGGACAATAGTGCTCTGATAACAATTTGTAAGTTATCTTATACCTTACCAGTTTCCAGAAATTAAAAAAATAATACCCAATAGCAAATGAGTAGAAATATTGATAAAAACTTCAATATATTTCAGATATAACATTCATAATCTTAGTATATCAATACAACTCTAATAGAAATAACAAGATAGAAAGATAATGAATAACGACAAGCGAACTAGTAATTCAAGAATATCAGGCACCTCTCCTCCCAAATCCTTAGACCTAGCCTCCAAAATAAGACCCCCCTCTCTATTACTTTCCTACTTATACTCACTGCCTCTTTCCCTATACAAGACAAACAAGTCTTTTGCCATACTCTTGTATAATTCCCATTTTACCCTCTTCATAACATTTATAATATTGAGAGGTCCTCATATATTACTACTCCAAAGTGACTCGCATGTAGCCTGGAAACATATTGACTCAACTTGTGGGCGGAAAAGAAGATATCTAGACGAGTTATCTACAAATACAATAGGCAACTGGTAACAAAACAATAGTCAATAGTTCTTTTCAGATGAAAATGGAGTTCCACATGTAGCATTGAAATATTTGATTTTATTTGGAGTTATATTTTTTCCTTAAATGGAATATTCCGTAACATTATTTTCCTTATTGTAAATTTACCTTATTTATAGAATAAGGTTCCTCTGTTTCTAAATAGAAGGTAATTTTTAAGGTTGTAAATATCGATTATTAAAATAATAACTTAATTATGTTCTCTTTAAAAATCAACATGGTATCAAAGCATGAGGTTCTAAGTTCGAATGCCGTGTCTTTTTCCTCTCCATTTAAAACTAAGTCCACAAATGAGGAAAGTATTGGTTGATATAATTAAATTTACCCCAACCTATCAGCTTAAGCTTTTAATTAACTTGATGGGTGATTTACATATTTAAACATTAAGAATCTAGACCGTTGGTGACTGGGAGAACATCTTAAATATGTCACATGGCCAGTGAATAAGATAAGAAAGAAGAATGACACAATGAAAGAATCACGCTCAAACCTATAGATTGAAGAGATGCTCATACAGAAAGCGAAAGTCACATTGAGGAAAAGGTGTTTTCGAATGAGGCAGTACTTGTAAGGACTTCAAAATACTATAACAGGGGGAACTGGCACCAGGTAAGTGGATTGAGTGGAGGCGGGTTCAGATTGTTTACGTTTAGCCTGAACCGAATCAGCTCGAGCAGAATCGTTACAAGATGGAATGAATAGAAAATAACGATGATACCAATCACAACTGCTGCAAAGACCACAAACTCAAGAGGCTCTTTCAAAAGGTTAACCGAGGCTGAAATCAAATTCAAAAGGGAGAAGGGGGTATGCTTTAGATGTGATGAAAAAAATACACCGAGGCACCATTGTAAAAGGAAAGAGCTTCAAGAGTTAAGAATTGTGGAGGTCCATGATGAGGAAATAGTCTCGAAAGTGAGACAAATGGAAGACAGAGAAATTGAGTTGATATAAATCGAAGGTAAAAAGACTGAAGATGAGTGTAAAACTAATTTTTCCAACCATTCACTACAATCTATGACTCGCCGAAGACAATGAAACTTTATGGTACAGTCGGAGAATGCAAAGTAGGGGTGCTGATAGACAGTGGGGGCATCACACAACTTTATTTCCAAAGAAGTAATGTAGAGGCTCGAAATTGAAATAGCAACAACAAAAGGTTGTGGAGTAGTCCTCGGTACCGAAGACTCCTAGCAGGCTGCGGGATTATGCAAATGGGTAACTCTTGACCTTCCCGAATGAACAATTTCATGATTTTTTTGCTTTACCATTAGGAAGTGTAGATGTGATACTCGGCATGACATGAATGGAGACGTTAGAAAAAATAGAAATGGATTATCGAGCATTGTTAATGAGATTTAGAGTGGGAGTATGGTCAATCTAGCTCAATGGGGACCCGTCACTTGTTCGTTCCCAATTCTCTCTAAAATCCATGATAAAGGAGTTAAGCAAGGAAGATCAGGGGTTACTTATCGAATTCAATAGAGTAGAGGTGCTGAAGAAGGAAAGGGAGGCCACAGAGGACTCCAATTGAAATATGTGATGTTCTCCGATAGTTTGAAAGAGTCTTCGAGAGTTTGGGGAGTTTTACCATCAATGAGAGAAATTGACCACTCGGTCGAATTACATATGGGAACATGAACTATTAATGTCCACCCCTACGGGAGAAGTAGCAAGAAGATGATGGAAGGAAGCAAAAATGGGAGAAGTAGCAAGAAGAAACCTAATAAGGAAATCAAGGAAAGACCGGCAGAAATGAATAGAAACATTGAAAGGTTATATAAGAGCGTGGAAGAACAGAGGCACACTTCATGCAGACATGACAGAGCCATCAAGAAGCTAACACAAAACAAAAGTTGTGGTGGAGCGTCAGCCTATAAGGAAAAATCCCAAGAATGTGAAACTGGCGATTCGAATAACAAAAGAGAAATGAATGAAGAGGAGAAAGACAAAAACAAGGTAAGACATATTCAAGAAGGTCGAAATGCCTGAGTTCGGCCGTACATTTCTAGATGATTGGATTTTTCACATCGAAAGGTATTTTGATATACACCACTTGACCCACAAGGAAAAGTAATTATGGCCACAATCTATTTTTACGGAGAAGCCTTACTTTGGCTGATATACGAGGAAGAATGGGATCTGCTCGAAGGATGAAGCGATCTCAAACTAAGACTATTAGATCGATTCAGGCTAAACCAAGGTTCGTTATGTGCCAGATTCTTAGTCATTTGACAGGAAGGGTCAATGGCCGAATACAGAGCAAGGTTCGATAGATTGGCATCCACATTATGAGGCATATTGGAGGAAGTCAGAGAAGCAACATTTTTTAATGGGTTAGCCGAACATGTGAGTGCCAAAGTTATGTGTTTGGAACCTAGGGGGCTGAAAGTCTTAATGAAAGAAGACCAAACAGTCGCAAATAAAAATAAGGCCCAAGGGGTAGAAATTAGTCACTCACAAACCAAAGGCACAAGTTATAGCCCAACAACTAGAGAGGGGCCCAACCTAATATTTTCGACCTAGAGTGTATCAGCTATCCCAACATTAAAGGCACCGAGACTAGTCCTACCTGTTCTATCACATTGTCTACTCAACACTCGAATATGGAAAAGGAAGTGTCACTTTGGCAGTTAACTGACTCCAAACTTCATAGTAGGAAGGAGAAAGGTCTTTGTCACCGGTTTTTTATTGTCCATAAATACAAAAAATAAGAAACTAAGATTGTTGGTAGTAAGTGACGAGGTAGCATATGAAGAAGAAGACGACATAACTAACATGGATGAAGACAAATGGGACGAGCAGTCGGTAGCCAAAATAGCAGAATTATCCCTCAATACTTTGGTGGGATTCTCCTCGCCTGGGTAAATTAAGATAAAAGGAAAGATAGTAGATAGAGAGGTCATGATCAAGATAGACTGTGGCGCCACTCACAATTTCATCTCGCTAAAGGTGATGGAAAGTTAAGAATTCCTCTTATCAAAACATCACACTTTGAAGTCATCATGGGAACCGACGCGTCAATCTAGGGACGTGGAATATATGTAAAGGAGTAACAATAGAAATGAAGGGGGGACAGTAATATCGAAAGACTTCCCTCCGCTAGAATTGGGAAGTATCGATGTTATCTTGAGAATGACTTGGCTAAGGACCATTGCATAACAAAAGTTGATTGGAAAACCTTAAAGATCACAGTCAATTAGGGCGATCAAGTGGTCATCTTATAAGGAGACCCTACCATAATGAGAGCAGAGGTTTCCCTCAAGAACTTACAAAAATCATAGAAAAGACGAGGGGTTTCTCGTCGAACTACGTGTTTTAACTAAAAAACTACAAGACGAGGAGAACCAACACGTCGAACCATTGCCCATGGTTTTGGTGGAGATCTAGGAACTAATAGAGATATATCACAACATGTTCAAGAAACCACACCACGTTTACCAGCTCGTGCCATTGATCACTGCATCCACTTGAAAGATTGTATCGAGCCCATCAACTTGAGAACTTAACGATACTCTCACTCCTAAAAAGCAGAAATAGAGATGCTGGTTGTAGAGATGTTACAAGCAGGGATTATCAGGCCAATCACATCACCATTCTCCAGTCCACTCTTGCTGGTAGAGAAAAAAGACGCTAGTTGGAGATTTTTGGTCGACTACCGATCAATAAACATTTGCCACCATTCTCGAAAAGTTCTCGATTCTCGTGATCGAAGAACTCCTAGACAAGTTACAATGAGCCAAATTTTTTACCAAATTGGATCTAAAGTCTGGCTACCATTAGATAAAGATGCATGCGAAAGATGTGGAAAAAACCTCCTTTCAAACTCATGATGGACATTACAAATTTCTTGTCATGCTATTTGGGCTTATGAATGCTCCAACAACTTTCCAAGTGTTGATGAACAACATCTTCAGACCATTCTTACCAAGGTACGTCTTTGTTTTTTGATGATATACTCATTTATAATCCCGATTGGGAAACACATATTTGCTATATATGAATGGTGTTGAAAATGCTCAGGGAACACCAACTAGTGGCAAATCTCAAGAAATGTCGGCGAGATAAGATGGAATACTTAGGCTACTAGATCTCAGTAGAGGGGGTAGAAGTCGACCATGAAAAATAAGAGCAATGCTAGAATGGCATACTCTAACCAATGTGAGAGAGTTATGGGGGTTTTTGGGCCTCACAGGCTATTACAGATGCTTCATTGTAAACTACTCCACCATAGTTGCCCTCTAAATCACCTAACGGGGAAGGGCATATTCCAATGGAATCCAGAGGCTTAAGACGCATTCGACATCCTCAAACATGCATCGATAACTTTACTGATATTAATTTTACCAAATTTCGAAATCCCTTTTATCGTGGAAACGAACGTCTCAAGAATGGGTTTGGGAGTTGTGTTAACACAAAGGCAAAGACCCATAGCTTACTTCAGCCACACTCTATCAGGAATCAAGCCAAATGGGCGTATGAACGAGAATTAATGGTCATTGTCCTAGCCGTGCAATGATGGAGACCATATATGTTATGAGCTAAGTTCTATTGGGAATTGTTAGGTATGAACATGCATTTAAATGCGGCGAAAGCATGTGATGATTCACGGTGTTTGAGCCACCGAGAATCATTCCCCCCATAATCATGTTTCTCCAAAATTAAATCACCTTTTATTCTCCTCCTAACTACTTTCTATTCTTCTCATAACAACTTTTTATTCTCCCCATAACTATTTTTCACTCAAATCATATTCATTGTTTTATTTTATAATTATCGTTCTCTTTCCCCCAAAGACAATTAATCATTCTCTCCCATAATCATTCCCTTAACAACAAACACACTAAATCATTCTCCCCATAATCATTTTCTTTCTCAATCTCCCCCAATTTTCATTCCTCCCATAATCATTCTCATTCCCTTTGCCTCAAACACACCCTAGGTGATTGACATGCAGTAAATAAAAACTCACATTGGTTGACGTCGCTGATCAATTCTGGAGGGTCTTTGTGCTAGAGAGGATCACGATCAATTCCCTTAACCTGCTGGGTAGGATCACTATCAATCCTTGGACCTTATTGATTAGTCTCCTCTAATCTTCCAGGCTATATCTTCTTTGATGCACTAAGTGCTTGGTGGGAAGCTTTTTAAAGAAGTGAGCTTGAAATTATTTTTAAAAAGAGAACTGCAAAGAGGTTTCTCTATTTGAGAATTAGGGTACTCTCAATTGAGTGGATGAGAATGAAGATCTCCTAGACCTTCTATTTATAGTAGAAAAGTGAATCTTTAAATTAGGAAAATAAAATATCTTTTAATACCCAATAATAAAAGATATTAGAAAAAATGAAAGATTTTTCATCCCAATTTCAAATTAGTTTTATTTATTTTTAATTTCTATTTATCTAATAAATCTCAACTCCATAATATATCCAATATATTATAATAAATAAATCTCTACAACTAATATATCCAATATATTAA
>JBBMEG010000003.1:4042432-4075850 GCA_037832605.1 Cyclanthera cordifolia
ATTTGATTATAACCTGATGATCCATCCATAAAAGATAGAGCTTCATGCCCGGTTGTTGCATCGACCATGATTTCAGTGATGGGCAATGGAAAGTCATCTTTTGGGCAAACATTATTCAAGTCACGAAAATCAACAGATACATGTAGTTGTCAGTTCTTTTTTCTGACTGGGACAATATTGGCAATCTAAGTTGGATACTTATTAGCTTCTATTTCGATCTGAGGAATAAGCTCTGGTCGAAAGCGCTGCTGAGTTTGTTTGATTGGTCGGGCTTCTTTATTAATACCTAGGTGATGAACTGCAACTTTAGGATCAAGTCCTGACATTTCTTTATATGACCAAGCGAATATATCTCTATACGCATTAAGTAGACTCATATATTCAACTTCTTCTTCAGGTGTAAGTGATGTACTTATGAAAGTTGGGGGAGGCTCTTCTATCGTGCCACAGTTTATTTCTTTGAGCTCGTCTACTGCCGAATGATTACCATCTTCGAGTGATAGTGGCGCTTCGTTGACATCGTCCTCAGACATTTCAACTTCTGCCTCTTCTATGATTGTGATATGATGACACGAAGATTCATTTTCTTCCTATTCTACACTTTTCGATGGATTGGTGATAATCACATCATGTCGTTTTATTCTTAAAGAACCTTCTGTCTCTACAGTAAGAAAAGTTTTCCTCTTCATACGAGACGGAAGAGCACTATGAATGTCTTCATTGCTTCTAATATCATCGAGAGGCTGATTCTGTGAAGCTTCTGTAGAACTTTCATAGTTGAGTCTATCAAAAACTGACTTGTAGACTCATTTCTCTTGTTTGTGTTTCCACTCAATCTCTGAAAAACTGATGATCGCATTGTTGTTTGAGTAGATAATACATCTTCATTCCTTACAAGTTTGCTTAATCTTTCAAACGCAGACAGTCGAGTCGTAGTTGAGGTTAAAGATTTGGCTTCTTCACTAGTAAGCCTGCCTAATCTTTGGAAGGCTGATAGTCGTGTCACATCTGAGGTTGAAGTTGTGAAACCTTTCTTTTCTCTTGATGTGTTCAATCTAAGAAAGGCTAAGACACGAGCAGTTGACGCCCCGATGCTTCTAAGTGCAGATAGCTCTTGGTTTGCCTTATTCACTTTGTTTTTGTCTTCATATTCTTCATCTGTTATGTGATTCGAATATGATATCTAAGTCTATTTCTTGATGCAAGTAAAGGATGACCCTTATCCATAAGTTTCTTCTGTGTAACTGAATGTTCCGACTTGTCATCAAAGATCCTTATACCTTTGAACTCAGTGTGAGTGGTGAAATAATAACCTGCCTTTGCTAAAAGATTATATGCATTTGGGTTGAATCCATCTTTTGTTCGACTTTTAGGCAAACTCATCGACATCTGATCATTTTCAATTTTTTTCAACTTTTTGTCTCGTCATCTTCGTAAGAGGCATCTTAAAATTTTGTTTTAAGATTTCAATATCTCTGACTTTCAAGTTATTTGAACATTATATACAAGAAGCTCCACCTACTTTGCGCCGAGAAAGCGGGACATAGCGTAGCACATGAGGATTTTGATTGCTTCTTTCTTTCAAAGTTTTAGACTCTTTGATGTTGGCCGAAGTTCCATTCTCTTCAAATTTAGACTTATTTACATCTTCAATTCCTTCTTCTTTCGCATTAGTCTTCGATGTTGCTTTGAGTCTATTGTGTTCTTTTATTATGGAAACGTCTACTCGAGGAGTTTCTAGTGTGCTTTCACCCTTTAAGTAAAATTTTGCATCTAGAAAATAAGATTCAGCTTCTGAAAATGGATTAGAATCTGCTTCTACTTTCTTGACACCATCTTGATAGAATTTGAAGCATTGATGCAATGTAGAAGTTACTATTCCATTTCCATGAATCCAAGGATGTCCCAATAGCAATTTGTAGGTAGTTTTACAATCTATGACGTGGAATAATGTATCAGCTTTTAGATCACCAATAATGAGCTCTAACAGATCATTCCAATTGCTTTCTGTCATTCTTGGTTAAATATTTGGATCATTAGTTTACTACTAGATAGCTCTTCCATTGAAATACCTAACTGCTTCACAATTGACTTAGGCATTATGTTCACAGCTGATCCGTCATCAATGAGGATTCTTCCAACTTTCTGCTCTCGAATGTATCCCGAGACAACAATGGTCAATTGTGTGGCTTCAAGCCGAGTAACAAGTCTTCATTGGTAAAACTTATGGACAGACAACATGGTCCATTAGTAAGTTTTTTGGATATTTGAATGCTTGCACTGTCGGTGCCTGTCAACGCCTCAATAAGAGTATTCTAGTTGCTTAAGAAAGTGACACTAACTCTTCTAAATTGAAAGAATATGTATCTCCAAGTTCATTTGTCATCTTTGACGAGCTTGCTAGATCTTCTATTAAGGTGATTGTATGACATGTAACGACATCAAGTACTTTTTCTTCATCATGCGCTAGAAAGCTCTTTGGGAAGAATTCAGCAAGTGTTATCTTTTGACGTGTCTGACAAAATTTTTCGTTTTCCTCCGCAATAAACTTAGGTTTTCCAGAAAACTTTCTTCTATTTTTCTTTGAAAGTCTGTTTCTTCTCCTGTATTCTCAGAACATACGTAATTCTTTTGTAACGTAATTTTGTTGTCGTCTTTTGCGACGCGTCACAATAGTCTAGCCATTATTTTCATATTTAGGTGACTCTTCATTTTCTTGAATATGTTCCTCTGGATATTCTTCTTTTGTAAGCTTTTTATTGATACTTTTTTCTTGAGACCAGATAGTCACGGGCTCATGTGATCCAAATTGGATCATGCTTCGTAATTGATTGATTGATGATCTTGCCAATGATTGTACATTTGGTTGAAATATTGCAGCAGCATGGTTTGCTTAAGCTATTTCATCCAAATCTAACTCTATTTTTCTTTATTGAGCCAGACTTAGAATCAATTCTTTCAAAATGAAACGTTTTTCTACTGGGTGACTAACAACATGATGGTATTTGTAGTAGTTAGGATAATTAGCCTTTCTTATTTCCTCAGGTAGTTTGCACTCTAGCAGCTGAATGAGTTGCTTCTCAAGAAGTTGCTCAAGCATCTCTGCAACGTCAGAGTCTGGGACATGATAGACTTTTCCTGCCTCTCTTTCAAAGTCAAACGACGCCTCTCTCCATTATCTTGTTGCTTTTCCACCTTCTTGTCATTTTCTTTTGAGTAAAATTTGACAGGATTTGTATTCACAACCATGGATTCTTTAGAAATGTTTTTGAAAGCTTTCTCAGTATTGCTAACTTCTTTCTTTTCCTTTTTGATGTCAGCTGGGAGAATATCTTTATTTCCTCGGTTCGCGAATCTTAGCTCCATGTTGTGGGCGAGAGTTGCTAACTCTTGAATGTTGGAGGTTTTATTCCCTGTAGAATGTAAAGGAGTCCCCAATGCATACCCTGGATACACATGTCAACTGCAGATAGTTCAGTACGTCTATCTTTGCAATCGAGGCTTAAAGCTCTCCAGCGGTTGATATAGTCAACGGCTGGCTCACGCTTTCTTTGTTTAGTCCTGGTGAGTTCTATCATGCTTCCAGTTTTTCTTGTACTGTAGAAACGGTTAAGGAATTTTCTTTCAAGTTCTTCCCAACTATTGACAGGCTCAGATTCAAGGTCAGTATACCAGTCGAAAGCATTTTCATTGAGAGTTCGAAAAAATTGCTTCACCAGTAAATCTCCTATAGTACCAGCATTTTCACATGTTTCAATGAAGTGTGCGTGTGTTGCTTTGGATTTCATTTTCCATCAAATTGCTGAAACTTTGGCTGTTGATAACCAGTTGCATCCTTAGATTGTAGATTCTCTTGGTATACGGCTTTGCATCCGTCGTATTGTGCTATGATGGAAGACATAATCATGCCTTGTAACTGTTGAACAGATAATGTCGCAATTGAAGTGGAGTGTTGAGAGTGATCTTCTTACATGATAGATTTTCCTTTATCTTTGACAACGACGATATAGCTAGACTCAACAAAATCTTGACCCTCCACCTTATTTCTTAGACATATTATTTCATCATTCTTTTCCTTGATCACATCTAATAACATGCTGATCTTCTTTTCGCATTTGGCTAATCTTTCTTCATTTGTGGTTGCATTAGTCATCATAATGGATATCACATCAAGATTTGAAATTCACTTGATTGATGATGAGGATGAGCATATTGGCCAAACTCAAAATTTCCTGTAGTGGTGATGTAATTTTTAGAGGATTATGTCACGCGCTTCATTATCTTGTTTGCGATGACAGGTGTTTGGCTCTCTTCATGGTTGATTTCTTTTGAGCGACTTCTCGTAACAGGTCCCATATAGGAATCAGTTGAAGTAGCAACCTTGGAAGAGACTTCTTTGGAATTCATGCTTTCTTGAGAGAGACGAAAAGATGAGAGGTAAAGATGGTCCCACTTGGCGTGCTAATTTGTTCACACGAGATTTTGACAAACGAGTAGAAATGAGACACGTGTAAATGAATTTTGAATCTTTATTGATTTGAATATGTGCACGTGTTACAATCTCTAATATTTGTTCTCTGATTCTTTCTCTCTAGAATGTGGATTTTGAAGATGTTGATCTGAGGGCTTTCAAGCTGTTCTAAGATAAATGATGATCGAATCTTTAATTTGATGGTGAAGAGACAATTAGGTTGAAAAAGCCTTTGTCGTTGAGTGTTCTGAATTCTGAAGCTTTATCTTGAATTCTCTGACTCTTTGATCGATCTTGAAGGCTTATGGACTTGATTTGTTGGATGCTCTGAATCTGAATCGTCTGGCTGAAAGCTCTGGAGTTTCTAAGTCTTCAGCCTTATTCTCAATTCCAGGTCCTCTGTAAATGAGGAAGAACTCTCTATTTATAGAGTTCTTTTGGATTTGTGGGTTTGTGCTTCATGAGCTTTTGGGCCTGAATCTTGTATTTAGACTTTATGGGGTAGTAAATGAAGTGGCAATTCTCCCAAATAACCTATTGGCTAGTTTCTTTTTTTACTTGAAAAACTTTTTTTTATTGAAAGAATGTGTTTTGTTCTACAAACACTCGACCTTTTCAAAAAAGAAAGTTTAAGTGGTTTGATGATTTCATTAGCCACCTGAAATTTCAAGTGTTAGATGTTATTTGTTCATGCCTAAAATAGATTGGTTTTTTTTTTCCAGATATGTTTTAACCTTTCAACTTGGTTTAACTCTTTGGAACCAAATTAGACTCGTGCAATTATGATTTCTATGCATGTTCTCACTAATTTATGAGAAGTTGTGGTTCTAATAACTGCATACCTTATTAACAAAAATGTCATCTAAAATATTTTCTTTAAAAATTCCTTTTTACCGCTTTAAACTTTCTTTTCCAATGTCAATCTATACTCGTATATACCAATTAGAGTTTTAAAGTGTATTTCTTATGTTCACCTTCCTCAATTTTTTCAGTCAAAATATGAACCTCGTGCAATTAAATGCCATTTTTGGTTATAGTGCAAATAAAAAGGGATATCGTTGCTATGATCTTTTCCATAGAAAATATTTTAAATGTATGGAAGTCACTTTTGTTGAGCATGAATAATTTTTTAACCAACATTTGATTTATGAGGAGAATTTTAACATTGTAGAAAAGTTATCAATACGACATTCCCTTCTTCAAGTTTTTTGTCCTTATAACAATGTGAGTCCTAATCCTTTTATGCCAATTTTAAAGTATTCTAATTCAAGGGGAGAAATACTACAAAATGATATTCCTTATCACCTTATTGAGCTTCAATTGTATTTTAGGAAATCACCCTATCAAAATAATATAGTTTAATATTGATCAAACAACCGACTTACCACAACATCAATCTAATTCCTCGACAAATGATACTAAACAATCACATAATTTATCTTGCTATTCTTTTTATAATCTTGATCTTGATATTCTCATAGCTATAAAAAAAATGATGTCGTAGTTGCACAAATTATCCAATTGTTGATTATCTTTCTTATCATAGATTGTCTGATAACCATAAATCATTTACATCTAGGATCGATAAAATTTTTATTTCAAGGAACATACATGAAGCTCATAATGATTTAAACGTAAATTTATCAGTCATGTAAGAGATAAATGCACTAAAATATAATTACACGTAGGAAACGGTAGAAAGACCAAATGACAAGAAAACAGTTAGATGTAAATGAGTATTCACTGAAAATGTAATGCAGACAATAGTATTGAGCGGTATAAAGCAAAATTTTTTTAGAAAGGCATTACTCAAACATACGGTATTGACTGCCGAGAGACGTTTGCTTATGTTGCAAAAATAAAGTATATATGTCGCTGTTAACTTTGAATTACCAATTTCTCAAGTAGATGTTAAAAATGCATTTCTCAATGATGATTTGAAGAAATATTTATGGATCTTCCACTTGGATTTGAAGTGAAACTTGGAGTGAATAAAATTTGCTAACTAAAGAAAACCTTATATGGTCCTAAACAATCTCAAAGGGCGTGGTTTGAGCCAATCGAGAAAGTATTCAAGAGTTACATATTCTCGCAAAGTCAAGCATATCATACAATCTTCTAGAATTATACAAATAATAACAAGATTATTGTTCTAATAGTATATCTGGATGATATAATCCTTACAGGTAGTTATGAAGTTGTGACAACAACATGAAGAAGAAACTAGCTTATGAGTTTCAAATCAAAGATTTAGGAATGTTGGAATACTTCCTAAGAATGGAATTTGCCATGTCTAAATAGGGTATTCTTGTGAATTAAGAAATATATTTCTGATTTCCTCAAAAAGTCGGGCTTAATGGGGTAGAAAAGTAGAGACCCCTACTCAATCGAATCTAAAATTACAAGCAGCAGCTGAGAAAGAGGTGAAACATAAGGACCGTTATTAGAGACTCGTTGGAAGACTTATTTATTATCTCACAAAAGACAATACATTGCTTTTGCAATTGGTGTGGTAATTCAATTTATGCATGTTCCAGGCCCTACTCATTTTGAAGCCGTTTATAAAAAGTTAAAATACTTAAAAAGAACTCTAGGAAAAGACACATTGTTTCATATACATGAGAATTTTTATATTGAAATTTACAATGACGTTGACTAGGCAAGAAACACTATAATAGAAGATTTACATCAGGTTATTGTTCCTTTATTTGAGGAAATCTAGTTACTTGGAGAAGTAGATAACAGAGTGCATTAGCTAGAAGTAGCGCTAAAACTGAACTTATAACTTTAACCTATGACATTTGTGAAGGTATATGGATGAAAAGACTTTTAGAGAGGCTAACTATCACGCAAACAACACCTTTTCGAGTTTGTAGCTATCTCCATTGTTCATAACCCAAACCTTCACAATAAAACCAAACATATTGAAATTAAAAAGCATTTGACTAAGGGGAAAATTGATATGAGCAATTTGCAGTCCATACTTACCTACGACAGAGCAAACAATTGATATTTTGACTAAAAGGTCAAGTTACAATTGACAAATTTGTTAACAAGCTGACTATGACATACATGTTTACACTAGCTGAGTGTTGAATTATTTGATTTGATTCTGTATTTGTATCATTTCCCTACTTGGTTTTATCATTTGGTAAATCTTCATCAATGTAAACTTACATTATTTGAAGAGTACGATTTCTTCTATTTAAAGAGTATTATAACATTATTTTCATCGATTATTAAAATAAAAATTTAATTCTATTATCTCCAAAATCGACAATTTTACTTGGATGTTTTTTCATATTCCTAAGTTTTTATAAAAAGTTTATATCTTTGTAAAGTAAAAAAAGTAGTTTGTCACTAATTACATTTACCTACAAACTAATTAGTAAATGGAATGAACGAGTCATAATGCTCAAGAAATCTGTCCCAGTAAAACATTAAATTGAAAATAGTTATCATTGTAAAGAAACTAAACCAATACTTGGTCTTCTTTTTTACGGCATCTTGAACTTGGTTACTGCAGTTCTAAGGTGCTGAAAATAGATGGTAAATCCATTATCAACTTCCATGCTCTGATTTTTGTCAAAAGGAGTTTAATGACTTGTCATAAAAACAAAAATTCATGGTTAACCAAAGAATATATGAAACAAGCCAGTTGATAATATGCCATCCAAAAGTAAGTTGGTTGATGTAGAAATATGTTCATCCCATAGTTATACTAGATATATGGGGAGGAATCTCAATAATTTCATGTTCTAGATATATACTAGATATATACATAGTTAAATATATATATATGGGGAGATCCAAACTCCAAATGTATCTTGTTCTAAAATTTCATGGATATACAAACATTAAGGTTCCCAATAAAGTTGTACTAAATGAATTTCAAATCAGGGCCACAACTGTAAGAATGGCTTATGAATTCAACATTTTCTATTACCAGAAATCACAACAGGAGCATTTCCCGTCTTCGAATCGATGGAATCGTTGAACGTCTCTAATGACAATCTGCCTCCCGAAAATTAAAGATATCAGCTTTGCAGCATTATGACAATCTCCACAAATACGGAGGTTCTTGACTACTCTTATAGTTGTACCGGGAGGTGTATTTAGGAGCCCAAAAGCCATGGCTAATTTTTCACTGTGATATCTCAGAACAAGTTCTTTCCCTTCCTCTTCCATATCAGCATGATATACTAAAGAAGTATCAGGAACATATCCCACCAACTTAATTTCTTTGATTAACTCGTCAAGTGCTTGCCGCAACTCCACCGAAATGGAATGAACACCGTCTCCAGAGAAGAACTCATGTACAACATTGTTTACCTCTACAGAACTACACCCAGGAACCTTCACTACCCTTCTATCTTTCATCAATTTCCTCAGATGGTTCACATCTTCCCATCTTCCTACTCTAGCACACAAGTTCGATAGTATCACATAGTCCCCTCCATGCGAATCATCTAATTCGAAAATCCGTTCAACGACCCGCTTTGCCAAGTCGACATTACTGTAGTTGCTGCAAGCAGATAACAGGGTGCGCCAAAGAATAGGTGTGGCCTTAATTTCCAATTCATCTATGAACTTATAAGCCTCATCTAAACGACCTGTTCGACCAAGCAAATCGACCATACATCCAATATGCTTAATCCCTGGTGTTATTCCATAGTTTTTAGACATGCTATGGAAATAACCTCTTCCTTCCTCTACTAGTCCAGCATGACTGCAAGCATACAAAAGCCCCAAAAAAGTTATCTCATCAGGTCGAACTCCTGCCTTTTTCATATCTTTGAACATCAAGATGGCTTTCAAGCCATCCCCATGAGTTGCAAATGCAACTATCATTGCAGACCAAGCTTGTGTGTCTCTCACACGCATTCCCTCAAAGATAGAAATAGCATCAGTTAAACTTCCACATTTCGCATACATATCTATAAGTGCAGTGTTCACCTTCACATATCTATCAAACCCTTTCTTCTTAACATATTCATGAATCCACCTTCCCAGGTCTAGTGCTCCCAACAGAGCACATGACATAATTATACTAAGCATAGTAACATCAGTAGGCTCAAGATTGTACGCTTGCAACTCTCTAAACAACGACAAGGCCTCGTTGGGCTGACTACTTCGAGCATAACCCGTGATAATTGCATTATAGCTAACAATACATGGCTCCTCCATTCCATCAAAGACTACACGTGCCGCATTCATGTCTTTGAACTCGGCATACATATTAATAAGGGTTGGGCATATGTAAATATTGTGACTTAATCCAAGTTTGATAGAAAAGCAATGCAACTGCGTACCTTCTTTCAAGGCCTTAGAACTAGCACACGCCTTGAGAAGGGACGTGAATGTGTAGTCATCAGGAAGAAGGCCAGAGCACAGGACTTGAGCAAAAAGAGAAAACGCAAGATATGGGGAATTAGAGCGAGCATAGCCACGTGCCATCATGTTAAAGAGGACAATATCCTTCTCAGGCATTCGATCGAACAGATTGTGGGCATGGTCCATGGACGAAGTTGTGGTGATAGTTGTGCAGATATTAACGAGCTTAGTGAGAACAGAGATGTCATTCTGAAGATTGGTTTTGATGGTAAAAGCTTGAATTTGCTTGAGCTCCCTAAGAGAAGTGCATTTGGACAAAAGGGAAAGTGGGTGGGGTTGATTTGTGAACTCGTTCTTGGAAAAGTTGGAGTTTGGTTTTGTTAGAGTGAATTGGCATGTTGGAATACACAAGATAGCCATTTCAGAACATAATAATTAGACTCATACGAAATGCAGTGAATTGCAGAGTAGTAAGAGTAGTTGAAATTCGACACGCAAAGTATACGCGAGAGCAGGATGAAGTTCAGTTAACTCGAGAAGAAAATGATTCAAGCATGCTCAGAGAGAAAGAACAAAATTTACCTTGAAAGTGCAAAAAAGAATGGTCTGTTGGAAGAGAAAGTTGGCGAGAAAGTAAAGCGAGCAAGAAGCAAAAACGACCAGTTTACTGGACAATTTGGCCGTCTCGCCCACCGCCACAAACGGTCAGCAAAAACCCCATCTATATGAAGAAGCAAAATTATCTTTTGGAATTTTTACTCTTTGACGTGGCTTTTCCTCGATGGGCTCTATAAACTTTTTTTTTTTTAATTAAAACAATTAAGTCTTGGGATTCCAACCCCTAACTTGATGGACGTTGAATTTTTTTTAATTTTTTTTTCTTTTGCTTAAAATTGTCAATCACTATGGTTCATGAATCAGGTCCGTTCCTAATCTAGCTATTACTAGACATCAAAAAAAAAATGAATATTACAAATTAATGTTACAAATAAATTTTGAATAGAAATATTGAAAGGAATATATCTTTCAACTAAAACCATCATTCAATGCACCATCCATTGAGACCGTTGAACTTACATTTATGCCGCTGCTCCTATTTTGGCATATAGATTTGTTAGAAAAAAAGAAAAAATATATATATATATATTTTTTCTTTTTTAAGTTCAAGAGCACAATTAGGAATGTGCATCGGAAGCTGCGATCTTTATTAGTCTGGGGCATTGAAAATGTAGATTTGATCGTAAGATCTTTTAATCATACGCATCCTTTAAGTCTCTATAATTATGTTTGAAATTTATAGGTACATATCCTTTTCTCAGAGTAATAGTTCAAGCAATAGAAATGTGTATCAATATTTAAGGAGTGATTATAATTTTGGATGAATAATCGTAGGAATGATTATTTTAAGTGATTAGAAATGATGAGTTATTTGAGTAGTTTTGATGAAGAAATTATAGTGATAACTTGTTTGGATGAAGTTACTTAACGAGCGAGTATAAAAATTTATTTACAATAGCTCCATAAAAATTCGAAACAAACATCAAGAAGTTGTGAGCTTAATCTCCAACTTTTGATTATTGTAGAGCTAAGAAAAAAATTGTCAATAAATATTCCAAAAGAGAAGTCATAAAAATATCTTAGGTCAAGGGTAGTTTGGTAGGTTGGGTTGGTATTTTTCTTATCATCATAGATAACCAATTCTTGTTATACACTTTAAACTTTTTCTTAGTCCTAAAACTTAAAAGTACCAAACTTGAGCATGCTAGAAGCAACATTGGTCCGTCTTTGCCTTTAATTCTCGACTCATAGATTTGTGGTTCATTTAAAAGAGTGGTGAAGTTAATAATAATTTTGTTCATAATACCATTAAAAGTTACAAGGATAAGACAGTCAAGTGTATGTTTATACTACAAACATTTAGGTTATTTACTCAATCATGATTCGTATGTATGTCCACTACATATTGCTCAAGTTTCGATTAAGCAACCTCTGAGTTTTACGTCAAGTTTGGGTCATACAAATGAATAGAAAAATAAATAAATAAATCTATATTAATATTTCACTCAGAAAATGGTTAATTTAAAAACTAGTGAGCTTTATGATTGAAAAAAGAACCCCAACAGAACACTCAGAAACAATTCTCATAAAAATGCGATAATTGATGTTTTTTTATTGTCTAAACAAATATCTAGAAGGTTCGTGTAAATATAAACTATGAGTAAAGCCCAAGTATAACTAGAACTTTAAACAATTGAGCCCAAATCTCTTTGAGATTAAAAGACCCAATAATAAAATTAAAGTGTAAATGCAACTGAAGGCCCACTTATCTTGGTTTGGTTTTGAAATGGTTCGTACATTATGCGAACCGGTTTAGAAATGATTTTGAGACCGGTTCTTGAATGGAATGCTGAGATTGATCATGGTGATGGCTTGGTGTACGGCTGGGATGTTGCCACTATGCCCTGTTTTCTGTCGGTTCACCTTGCATGATCTCCACGTTGAATCCACTACTTCTTTGGCTATAAAAGCCTACTCTCGAGCGAGTTGCTCCATTTTTGACTCACCTTGCCTCGTTCAGAGACGGCTGAGATTCTGACGATCTTTCGTCGTGATCTTGGCCGATCTTTGTTGTTCTTCCTCTCTATATGAATCTTCCTCAGTGATAGTGACGATCCAAACTCTTGAGTGCTTGGATTGTTGCTTCCTTGCTGATGAAGTTTCTTCGGTGACGATTACAGCAGCTTCTTGTTGTAATCGTTGCTTATCTTGAGGCAATTGACATTTCTTGACGAAGTATTTGAAGAGCAGACCATGTCTTCAAAGGTAAACCCTACTCACTTTTATTCTTCATAATTTACAGTTTTGAAAATGTGTTATTTCTCATACTTAATCAGTTTTGTTTTGTTTCTGTACTACTTCTTCTTCTGTAAACATTGTCGAGTGAGAGATAAGGAGAGAAAGAGGAACACAAAGTGATTTACGTGGTTCGGCAGTATTGTGCCTACATCCACGGGTCAAACAGGTATGTACCTTTTTATTTATTTTCTTTTCTTTTGATCTTTTTCAAATGTATGTACACATTTTTACATTCTTTCAACTGTTATATATACAAGAATGATCACGTGCTAGTTTAGAACACAAACTCATAAGATAGAGCCTAGGTGTTTAGTGCTTAGGTGGAGCAAAGAGTTTGTTGAACTTCAGTTTTGACAAAACTGAAGTTTGTTAGATGGCTGCAGTTAGGAAATTCTTTGCAATGTCTCTTTAAAGCCTTGCTCAAACGTGAGGCTTTTAAGGCATTTGCTTTGTTTATATACTTAACAGTTCGCTTAGTGTGAATAACACCCTACAGTTGATTGCATCTTTAACTATGTGGAGTCCTATTCAAGATATAAATGTGTTTTAGTGTTCCATTTGATCATTGAAGTTGTCGTAAACTTTTATTGTGGAGAGATTGAACTTGGTAAGGCATCTTCTCCTGCATGAATCTCATGAATGAAAGTTGGTTTACCTGGTTAATTAGCAACATTGTTTAGATCTAGATCATACAATACGAAGATTATACTATTTAATTTGAGTTGTTGTTGCTTGTAAAGCAGCAAAGGAAGCTGATAGCTAAGGAAATTCATGACAAATTTTGAGGTTTTGCCGATTATAGAATTTTCGATCACATCGTATAACAATAACAATGTGGTTGTGGCAAATTTCAAAAAATTAAGAAGCCATGATCCAAAGAAGCAAGTAGAGAGAGGAAGTATCACGTGATACAAAAGGTAGTTAAATAGAGGTGATGTGATGGTCACAAAGATAGCATAGGAAGACAATTACACTAACTCGTTTACAAATGGGTCTCCTAACTTCAGTGTTCGAGTGTCACATTGTAGAGTATAGGTACAAAAGATAGATCTCACTAAGTCTAGAGCATGTGAGAGAAAATGTAATTGGCCTTTAGTAGTCTTGTTGTAATGCTCTAGTGTGCAAGTAGAAGATTGTTAGAGATAGTGTCTTAAAACTTGTAGTGGTATAAACAAAGAACGTTAAATTCAATATTAATAAATAATAAATAAGTTGAATCTTATTTATTCAATTGTTTATTTAAATTTATTCACGTTTTGGAAAATACAAGGTTGTTTATATAATTTATGATGCATGTTAACTTAAGGGTGATGATTACAAACCTTGATTAAAGTTAAGTTCTCAATTTTGGCATGGTGCAATTTGTTTGAAGTTGCTGAACTTTTTCCTGCTTACTTATTTATGATCAATATGTTCGGAGTAATTTTCCTATGTTTACTGTGAGAAAATGTCTTGTTTTTCAATTAAGTATACTCACAATTCCATAAGCCTTGCCCTTGCTTGAGCTGACCCTATGAGGTTGGCTCATCCAACCCTCCACTTTTGAGGGTTTGTTTGTTTGGGCTTTCAAACTTTGATGTTTTTATTTATGAGACACTTCCGTAGAGTTTAGCTCTATCTATCTAAAGGTCCATCCTTCAATATGAGTCTACCAAAGTCGTATTCATAAGGGAACTAACCATCCAACAAACTAATAATATGAGTCAATTCAAGACAAATGTTGTTTATAAATCTTGACTTGTTTTGTGGCATTTAAATTCGATTTTCAGTGTCAAAACGAGCATAGTCAACTGGCACTAGTAACAACATGAGCAGATGTGACCACAGACACAGGAAATCAAAAGAAAACAAGGTAAAGAAATGTTAAAGGAAATACATAAAACATATAGGATGGAGCATCAAATCTCCTAAAATTGGGGAAACGCAACGGTAGAATCACAGTTACCATTAGGGAAAATAGGGCACTCAATAAACTTAGAGCCGGAAGAATCCACGCACAAGTAAACCTCGTACAGTTGAGTGTTTCCGTAGCTGTCCGAATTGCACGTGATTCCAGGGCTAAACCCAGTTCCTTGTTCTATAGCGCTTTTAATGTTATCTAAACTGTAAGATTTTCCATCTGGACTTATTCCTGCTGTTTGGAGTGCTTGGAGAATATTGGCTTTGTCTTTAAGGCCGAGAGTCGCCTCGAAATAAGCATGTTGGTCGAGGACCGACTCCGAGCAGGTTCCATGCTTGTTCCATTCATGCGCCCAGAATTTCGTGCCGTCGCTGCTCGGACAGGCTAGTGATGGCCACTCCGTTTCCATACTATCCACCAAATCTGATATCTATATATTATATATATATATATATATATATATATATATATATAAATATATCACAAATTATGTCAAAAACCAACTCAATTATAATTTCATCTAGGTTAATTTCATCCCAACAATTTCTACCTAAGTGTAACCTATGGACCTATACACGCTGACTCATAAGGGATCCCCTCTCGCTGACATGAAAGCAAGTTATCTCGTTCATGATTGAAAAACGTGATCCCTTCTCTCTAACTGGGCAATGAGACTCCAACTAAGTAACCGTTGGGTATGATAGTTCGATGGATATCTCGACATGTTCAAATTGTATTAAACTTTATTCTTAACATCATATAAACGTTGTAATTAATTCACAAATTATCCGTGAAAATAAGCCGACTATTCAATTCACCATTTCTAGTTGGGGTCCTAAGATTTTTAAAGTATGGTTTGAGTGTCACCGTCTTTCATACTAATTGACGATTTAAAAAAAAAGTGGATCGTGTATTTAACATGAAGTATCTCATTTTTTTTAATATAAGATTCTAGACAGGCCTCATTTAAAGAATATATATTTTTTTTCAAAGGTTTAATAAGTTTCAGAAGATTATATTCTAAAAGCCTTCTATATATATTAAGAAAGAAATTGATAAAAAAATTGACAATCATTTATGAAAGAAATTTATTTTTGAGGAATAAAATAATTTCAGAGAGAGTAATAATAAAATTCAAATATTTGGATATGATTGTTATAAATTTGATGAATATATAGGGGAAGTTTTGTTGAATGGCGTACCTGGGTTTGATCAAAGGGAGAGGAAGAGTCACAATTAGAAGGGTAAGTGCCATCGTCGTAATTGGGCCAAAGCCCATGGATCTTGAAGTCTGCGGATGGTTTTCCAGCGCCGGGATAACAGCAACTTCTTCCGGTGTCGCAGTAAGAACCAGGCCACTGCAATACAAACCCAATATTCTTTCATATAATAATATTAGCCATAATTAAATTAAACAACACTGCTACAAACATAGTCACTCAAACTTACAGATTGAACAAAGTAGAAGAAATCAAAATCCTGGGCAAGGCAGAGGACCGACAAGCATTGGAAAATCACAAGATTTATCAGAAACAATCGACTGAACGAACTCATGGTTTCTAATTGATATTGAGAATAAAAGAAAAAGAAAAAGAAAAACTAATGCTTATTGTTTTCGAATAAGAGAAGGTTAATTTATAAAGACGTACGTAAAAGGAAGGAACAGCCTAAGGATGCGTTTTTGGAAAAATATCCGCTTGACAGCCAAATAATTGCCATCTTTTTTGTCACTATTTATTTACCAACGTTCATAATATCAATTTTTCTTTTCTTTTCGGTTTTATTTGTTTTTTTTTTTGAATCGCGTGAATATTGATCGTCCAATTTATACTAATGTTGTTGAACTATTACTCATTGTGTATTTAATTAATCAAGAGGCTGGAGCAATGCTGCCATTTGGAGATGTGTCTGCGCTTTTTTGTATCTAGTTCGAATATTTACATATTTATAACATAAATAAAATAACTATAAATAAATAAATAAATTTGACTTAACATTACTGACTAATATTTAACATGTTAAATTATAAATTTAGTGTCTATACGAGGTTCAGAATCTGGTTATCATGATGATTCTATTTATAAATTATTGACTAGTTCCAATTATATCTATTCATGCACTAATGAGATCAACTTCTTATTGTTATTTTTTGGTGGATAATTTGAGTTAAAAGATAGTTGACTTTGGATAATTAACTCTTACCTAAGATATCGACAAGGTGAGGAGTCCATAAGTAGGAATACTGTACAAGAGATTTGACCATCTAAGTAATCTATACTACTCAACCTAAATCATAAATATTGGATTGGATTATTATAATTTTATTGTGGTTGACTTGCATTTATATTTTTCTAATTTTTGTTAGATTTGAATTGGTTTTAGGATTTACCAATTGTTGGCTCATTGAATCAAACTCAACCGGAACTAAGAAATACTATTTACATATATGTGTGCGAAGATAAATTAATTAATAAAATAGGTTCTTAATATATTGATAAATAACATGTAGGTTTAAGTATAATATCATTTTTCTTTTTATTCATTTGTTTAAATATTTATAAGATAGGAAGAGAGTTGTTATAGAGAGGAAATAAGAGATTTACAAAAGCTGAGAACTCAACTCAACTCAATCCGAACATATAGAATTGAATTTGGTAGAGTTGTTTTATTGTACAAGGTTGGAATATGATTCACCAACTTGAAACTTCGGGTTGGTCTTGTTGATAAATATGACATCGACAACCCGTTCTCTATCTCCTTTCATATTTATTTTCTTTTCTTTTTAAAATTTAGAATAAATTATAAATTTTTTTCCTATGATTTGAAGAAAATTAGAGTTTAGTTCTTGTGATTTAAAAATTCATGAGATGTTTAGATGTAGTTTTTAAGAATATGTAGTATTAGTATTTAGAATGACATTTTATTTTGAGTATTTAGAAGTAATGATTACAATAAAAAAAATTGTTTGGATGTCGTTTTTAAGAATATTTAAAATTAGTATTTAGAATGAAGATTTTTGTTAAATATTTAAAAGTAATGATTGCATTCAAAAGTTTGTTTGGGTGTAGTTTTTAAGAGTATTTAGAATTGGTATTTAGAATGAGGATTTATTTTGAGTATTTAGTAGTAATGATTGCAGTCAAAAACTAGTTTGATGTATTTTTTTTAAGAGTATTTTAGTAAATACTAATTTCTAAATACTCGTTAAATACTCCTTCCAAACATCTCTAGAGTTTAGTCCATATGATTTGTAAAAATATAGAATTTAGTTCTTATAGTTTGAAAAAAATAAAATAAAATTTAGTCCATATAGTTTGATAAAAATCTAAAAAATAGTCAATGTTATTCGTACACCATAAGCAAATTAAATACGTAGAAGTAACTTTTGATATATGAAATGATGCTTTTTTTTATTCAATTAATTACTCACTCACTCTCTCACCATAAAAAACATATATAACTAGCTTCTCCGCATTTTATTCATCAACAATTACGAACGACATATTATTTTTTAGATTTTACCAAACTTTGGAGAGACTAAATTCTAATTTTGTAAATCATAGGGACTAAATTATAATTTTCTTCAAACCATAAAAACTAAAATCTAAATTTTTAAATCATAGAGACTAACCCTAACTTTCTTCAAACAATAAAGGTTAAATGATCTATAATTTACCCTAATTTTATTATTATTATTATTAGAACTGAAGTGAGCACAAGGGAAAGTAGTGGATTCTTTTCCTTCTTTTGGAAAATCTATAAAAATAATCAAATCCAGAAAATTATTACCTTCAATTTTTTTTAGCAAATATAGTTATTATATTAGTGGGTATTATCATTTATTTTTTTATATTATAATATTTATAATTCAATATTAATAATTATAAATGAAAATATTTTTTAATTTTACTTGTAATTATTTTGCGAGAACAACATATCTATCATAATTTTTTTTCTTTTTATTTTTTTACATAATCTATTTTTTAATTTAATTAAATAATCGTTCAAGAAAAAATTGATTATATTGCTTTTTATGAAGGTTTTTCTAATAAAAAAACCAAGGAAATCTATTAATAATACATTTTCAGAAGAAATATGTATACACCATAAAATTGTGGTGAATCTAGTAAAATAATAATAATAATAATAAACACATGTTCTTGATAAGCTTCATCAGTACAATACACTTATACTCTTCACATACTTATTACTAATAATTTTTAACCAATGTCAGAATTAGTCTATAATCAATACAAGGAGAGATAGTGAAAAGATTTGAAATAAGCACAAATTTAGCTTTGGTTGAAATACTTCTAATAGAGTCGCGTGAAGCCAAAAATCAATTTTTCTATTGAAATCAATTTTGTTTTCTTTTCTTTTTTTTTTTTTTATGGGAAGTGACATTTTTTTTTTTACCACTTGATTATTATTATAATTCTTTTTATATAGAAGTGGCAGACTTCACTTCCTTTTATTTTATTTTATTTTATTTTATTTATGGGAAGTTTTCTTTTTAATTTTATTTAGAAATACCATTTTTTTTTTTTTTTTAATTTTTTGACTAAAACTAAATGTTTGTTTTTTTTTTTGGCAACTTTCATCGACCATATGATTTAAATAAAACACAGATTTCACTTTTAAGCTCAATATGAATTAAAGTATAGGAGATTATGTAAAAAAAATTCAATTAATTTAGACTGATCAAATTCTCCAACATTTAATCTATGCTTGTCCTCAAGTATGCATTAACTCAACAAACTAACTCTTCTTTCTACTCCTTTTCATCTACATTAATATCAAAGAATTTCAATAAAGTCGATAATACATTCAAGTTGGAATTCCAATTACAATCAAGAGAATGAAGATTCATAGAACATATTTTATGTGAAAACTCTTCAAAAGAAATCAAATGCAGCCAGACTCAATACTTTCTCAAGATTCCACTCAATAGTCTCAAAATATTTTGGGTATTTTTTGTCTCAAAGTCAAAGCATATCATGATATTACCATAGACTTGCAAGTGAATCAAATCTCTTCACTATAGATGAATTGAATACAAAAATCAAACGAACTTCAAAGGGTTGTAATGTGACTTTGGTAAAGGTAAGATAGAGCAAAATTAGGTGTTTTATGGTCAAGGTCAAGAGTAATCTAGTATGATAGCAATGTCAAATCACAAAACACACTATTGAAGCCATAATTTTATTCCCTCACTTTCTTCTCGCTCCAAGAATTTCGGAGAAACAACCAATGATATTAATTTTGATAAACTTTTCTCCAAAATATGTAATGATTTTTTTTCTTTTTTTTCACCATCCTTTTTATTGAGAACAATTTTTCTTTTTTCTTTTTTTTTCTTTTCAAATGTATATATTTTCTTTTTCCCAACTTTCTACCACATTTTTTTTATCAACAACAACTATCCTGCAACATTTTTTTTCTTGTCTTGACAAAGGTGCAACGGTTGAGGCTAACAAATGAGATGGTAGACTAAATGTGATAGGGTATTATCAAGAAAGAAAATGAACAATAGGTTCAAAGTGGCTAACTAATGTGAAAATTTCAAAGGTGGGAATTTGAAGAGCCAAAAATTGGTTATTCTTAGTTCCCTTATCATATTAAAGTACCAATTAAAAAATAATGGTCTCAAAATGCATTCACAAGCAAGTTATAAAATAAGCACACTAAGCTTGATCACTCAACAAGAATCAAATTGAGCAAAATAAAATGAATTGCTCATAGTCTCACAAAAGTAGATAATTTGCATCAAGCATTGCACATTTTCAATCAATAAATCAATGACACACTGACATCTTTACTTAAAGAAAACACTAATGATCATGTTCATCTCTATCATGCTTTAAAATTCAACCTAAAATGCATTCTTAAGTTACAAGATATTCAAGATATCAATAAAGACTCAAGGTTTCAAAAGGAAAATTAACATGTATGAATTAAAACATGTTGGATTCAAAACAAACCTCCCCCACACCTAAACTATGCATTGTTCTCAATGTATAATAAATTAAGTGAAGTGTTCAAAAAAAACAATAAAAAGATAAGAAAAGTGAACTCCCTAATTGATATAAGAACGATTTGAACTTGATAGATCTTGGTGTTGAGAGAGTCGGTGGCCATGCTTTATTAATGTCCTGCAAGTGAAAAAAAAATACTAAATGATAAAAATACTAACAAAAACGAGAAAGAAAAGCAAACTAAAAATAAATCAAGTAAAGTGCAAGAGAAGAACAATCTTGGGTTGCATCCCAAAAGCGCAATCATTTAACTTCGTTTTGCTCGACGTAAGTATGAAACGTTTCAACTGTCTAAATAAGTCGGATGATCCAACTGGAAGCTAATGATACATGGAGCAATCACAACCTCATGGAAAATCTTCAATCTATGACCATTCACCTTAAAAATTTTGCCTGAATCCAAGCTTTTAGTTTCCACTACACCATAAGGAAAAATATTAGTAATAACAAATGGTCCAATACATCGAGACCGAAACTTACCAGTCATAAACTTCAATCGAGAATTATATAACAAAACTTGTTGACCAATCTCAAATTGTTTTCTAACCATCATGTTGTCATGAAACAATTTAGATTTTTCTTTGTAAATTCTCAAATTCTCATAAGCATCGAGTTGCAACTCTTCAAATTCTTATAGTTGGAGTAACCTTGACTCTCCACTTTATCTTGATCCATGTTGCATTGTCAAACAACCCAATAGGCTTTATGCTCAATTTACACTGGCAAATGACATGCTTTACCAAAAACTAACTGGTAAGGGGACATCCCTTGTGATAGCCCGAACTTTTCCTTCCCAAAATTTCAAGGTTAGTTTCTCATTTTTTGGGCTTACCGGGACTCTCGGGAGTTGCTTTAAATTTTATTTTGGGTTATTTGTGCTTATTAAAGTCTTATCTTGGGAGTCATAAAGTCTAAATTGAAAACCATGGGCAAAATGGTCATTTCTAGCCCTACTGGCATTTTTGTAATTTCTGCCAGCTAATTTGTCCTTATATAAAAGGAAAAAAGAGACAAAATCATTAGGGTTTGATTATTCTCTCAATTTTCAGTGCCATCCTCGTTTTCTGCGAAGATTTGACAACCGCTCGACAGCCGCCTTGGTTTCAGCACAATCAGGCCTCGTGTCCTGCACAGCTGCCGACAGCCGCCTTGATTTTAGTGCAGTCAGACCTCGTGTTCCGCGCAGCCGCTGAAAACCACATTTTTTCATGCGGTCAGGCCTCGTACTCCACACATTGACAGCGTCGCCGATAGAACAACCAGATTTCTGTGCCGACCGATCCGCAACTAAGGAGTTGTCACCCGAGCCTGCCTTGTCGCCCGAGCCTAACTGCAGCCAAACCGCATACTCCACGCGTCCCAAGCCTACATAATTTGTCCCTGCGTTTCCAGCTCACGCGCCAGCGAGCCTCAATGTCGCGCGCCGCCGACAATTGTTCCTCCGGCCATTTTTTGATAGTTTTAGGGCTTAATTCTGACGTTTTAACCTTTTTCTCGATTTTTGTCAGAGAAACATCTAGAAGTTGTAGATCAGGCACCTAAGGGTACTTTAAGTGAAAAACGAGCCGGGTAAGGGGGGCTAATCCTTGTTTCGAACTGCTATGACTGAATAATACGCATTTAAATGAATGGAATGATAATGCATGAGTCCTTGATATGAATTATGTGTTCATGTATTCTATGAATTTTGTAGTTCTATTGTGTGGTATATTTACTTTGTGAACGGGTTGGCCAAGCCCTACACGGGTTGCCCCATCGACATTAACTAGAGCGATCCCGAGTAGGCTTTTTATCCCCAGCGGGGATGTCCCAGTATGTAATTCACGAGGGATCGAGATGGCTTAGCCCACGGGTTACCTTGATGTTTCCTATTTAAAATTTATGATTCCTTACTTATTCATTCACTTTCGTTCATCTATTGTATATTCTATGTTCAATCTTAGTATAAGGAAACTTTTTATTGAGTTAAAATACTCTTCCCCCCTTCTTTTCTTTTATGGTCAACCACAGCTACGCAAGGGCTTTACTAGGATGGCTGATCTGGCGCAGTGGAGACCATGGGCATGTCGAGTCTTTTATTTCATTTTCGCTTTATGTTAACTTTATTGTTTTTTATGAAAAATATGTTGAAGACTTGTGTTTACTGGTTTATTTCCCTTCTTGATGAACTTAACAAACTTGAGATTTGAACAATGAAGACATTTTGAAGAAATGTTTACTTGATATGTTTTTATTTAAATAATTTAAAGGTCATTAACTAATGCACCTAGGGTGAGGGTCTAGGTGGGACTCCTAAGAGGGTCGAGCCTTTACATCCCTATAGAAGTTTTGTAGGCCGTTCGGTATGCCCATAAAGCGTCATTTAAGCGAAGACTCCAATCTTTTCTTCCTGGACTTACCATTTTTTCCAAGATGGTCTTAACTTCTCTATTTGAAATTTCAACCTGTCCATTGGTTTGAGGGTAGTAGGCAGTGGCAACTCGATGATTTACTCCATATTTTTTCATCAAAGCTTCAACTGTTCTATTGCACAAGTGAGTTCCTTAATCATTGATAATGACTCTTGGAATGCCAAATCTATTAAAAATGTTAGGCTTGAGAAAAACTACAACAGCTTTAGAGTCATCAATTTTAGTGGCTTTTGCTTCCACCCATTTTGATACATAATGAATAACTAATAATATATAAGAGAAACCACAAGAAGAAGGTAATTGACCTATAAAGTCAATACCTCATACATCAAATATTTCACAAATAAGAATAGGAACTTGAGGCATTTCATTCCTACGTGTTATTGCACCTACTTTTTGGCATTCTTACAAGTTTTACAAAACTGATATGCATCTTTAAACATAGCTAGATTCCTAATACAAACCACTATCTAAAAAAATTTTAGCAGTTCGTTTGGGCCCAAAGTATCCCCCACAAGCATAATCATGACAAAAAGCTAGAACATATTCAAATTCATTCTCAAGAACACATCTTCAAATAACTTGATCATAACAAAATTTCCATAAGAAAAGCTCATCCCAAACATAATATTTTGACCACTTTTTATTTTTGCTTTCCAAGAAGTACTCAGCGAATGAGGCATATTTCCTGTAACTAAATAACTAACCATATCAACATACCAAGGAATCATACATTTAAGTTGAAACAAGTGCTCATCTGAAAAGTCATCATAGATTGGTAGAGCATCTTCTTCTCTTATCAATCTATTCAAGTGATATGCAACAGAATTCTCCCCTCCTTTTCGATATTTGATTTTCATGTTAAATTCCTGTTGAAGAAAAATTCATCGCAACAACCTTGGTTTTGATTCTTTCTTTGCCAAAAGATATTTCAAAGTTGCATGATCAAAAAATACAATAACTTCAGAACCAAGTACATAAGAGCGAAACTTATCTAAAGCAAAAAAAATTGACAAAAGCTCATTCTCTATAGTAGAATAATTGGTTTAAGCATTATTCAAAGTCCGGGAAGCATAATAAATAACATGAGTTTTCTTGTCAATTTGTTGGCATATGACTGCTCCAACTGCATAATTACTTGCATTACTCATAATCTCAAATTGCAAGTCCCATCGAGGTGGCTAAATAATAGGCACACTTGTTAATAACTCCTTCAACTTATCAAATGACATTTGCATCTTTTCCAAACTCAAATCGAACATCCTTTCGCAACAAATTTGTCATCGGCAAAGCCACTTTAGAGAAGTCTTTGATAAACCTTCAATAAAAACCTACATGTCCAAGAAAAGAGCGCACTCCCTTAACATTAATAGGGCAAGATAATTTTGCAATAATATCCACTTTTACTTTATCGACCTCTATACCTCTAGATGATACAACATGTCCTAATACAATGCCTTGACTAGCCATAAAATGACATTTTTCATAGTTCAGCACCAAGTTAGTTTCAATGCACATTTTCATAATTTTGCTCAAATTATCCAGACAATCATCAAATGACTCCACATACATATTAAAGTCATCCATAAACACTTCAATACATTTTCAATGTAATCAGAAAAAATACTCATAATGCATCTTTGAAATGTACCTGAAGTATTGCAAAGGCCAAAAGACATTTGCCTATAAGCATATGTTCCAAAAGGACAAGTGAAAGTCGTCTTTTCCTGATCATCTTGTACAATAGGTATTTAATAAAAACCAGAAAAACCATCTAGAAAATAAAAGTATGGTTTACCTGCTAAATGTTCTACCATTTGATCAATGAAGGGAAAGGAAAGTGATCTTTTCGAGTGACATTATTAAGTTTCTGAAAATCAATGTACATCTTCCAACCATTTTGAACACGCATGGGTACAAGTTCATTGTTCTTATTTTTTACCACAGTAAATCATGTCTTCTTTGGAACAACATGAATTGGACTTACCCATTCGCTATCAAATATATGATAGATAATACCTACATCCAACAACTTCAATATCTTTTTCATCACCACTTCTTTCATAGTTGGATTTAGCTTTCTTTGTGGTTCCCTTGATGTTTTGGCATTGTCTTCAAGTAGGATTCTATGCATGTAAATTGATGGACTGATGCCTTTTATGTCAGCCAAGGTCCATCCAATTGCGAGTTTGTGCTCCTTCAAAATTTTAACCAACTTTTCTTCTTGTTCATTTGTGAGACTTTTTGATATGATGATAGACAATGTATCAATCTCACCTAAATATACAAATTTAAGGTGATCAGGTAAGTCTTTCAACTCTAATTTTGATGCTTGTATGATATAAGGTAACATTTTGTTAGTTGAATAAGAAATTTTAACATCAAAATATATTAGTTCAGATAAAAACAATCTTTCTACACCAACAGTTGATCATCAGCTTCTTTTAAAGACTCATGCTCATTTTCAACATTTTCTCAGAGAATACATCTTGTACAATAGAATCAATTACATCAATTTGACAAAGAGAATGTTGATTACTATGATATTTCACGACATCGAAATATTAAATTTAACAATCTCTCTATCAAATTCCACTGAGAGAGTACCCTTATCTACATCAATCTTTGTTTTAGCAGTTTTCATAAATGGTCGTCGTAACAAGATTGAAGCAGATGATGAATTACTACAAGAATCAATGATGTAATTTAAATCTACAAGAAATATGAGTTTTAAAACATTTTCAATAATTCCAATAATTTGATAACACAATTTAAAAGTGTTTTCTGGAAGAAATAAACTCATATATACTTAAGGTAGGTCTTGGAATGTTTATAACACTAATCGTTTGGTTTTTTTTTTTTTTGTAGTCTTGGGCTATTTCAAATACAATGAATCTGAGTGTGACACTCAAGTAATTATATCACAAGTGTTACATTTTTTTACTTATTCAAGAAATTAAGAATGTAACTAACAATCAAGAAATTATTTGTATTATTATTAATGAAATATGTTTGGCTTCTATGTTGTCACAAATTGGATTGAAAGGTTTAGTAGGAATGAAAAAACAAATAAAGTATTTTTAGTTTTGTTATAAAATTACTAATTGTCATGATATACCTTTTATGATAATTCTGAGCTATCATGAAATGAAAATAAGTTGTCATGATATACCTTCAATGATAATTGAACTATCACGAAATGAAAATAAGTTGTAATGATATATCTTCAATGACAATATTGAACTATTAAGAAATGAAAATAAATTTGCATGATATACTTTGTGTGACAATTTTGAACTATCACGACATGCAAATTATAAGTTGTCATGAAATACCTTTTATGACAACTTTAAACTATCATGAAATGAAAATAATAGTCATGGTGACAATTTTGAACTATCATGGAATGAAAATAAGTTGTCACAATAAACTTTCTATGGCATTTTTAAACTACCATGAAATAAAAATACTTATCATAATATATCGTTTATGACGATTTTAAACTATCATGAAATATAAATCATGACAACAACAATTGTCATGAAATGTAAGCAATGACGGTTTACTATTTTGATTAATTTGAAAAAACAGCCCAACTTAATGACGGTTTTAAACTGTCAAGAAAATTCTAATAGTCATAAATAGATTGAATAAGTTCTACTTCTCATAGATTCATGACAACTGTTAAATGTCATAAAAACTCATTTATGACTGTTTTAAATAGTCATAAATTACATTTTATGACATTTTGTTTAAATGTCATGAAAGACATACGATGACAGGGGATAATACGACAGTTTTTAAACCAAAATTTGTCATAATATGTGATCTATGACAATTAATAATCGTCATAGAATGCATAATTCAAAATTTAACATAAATGCCAAAAGAAAATCTAAACATATTTCACACTTTCTAAGAATTAATTAAATTTTAAACATCACCATTTATCATAGAAACTCTTTGTACATACCAAAGAATTGAATAGCTCCACCCTGAAATACACGAGAAGAATGAGTTGTTTTAGGGTTTAGTAGCGATGAAGCATCTAACATTCGAACTCTTTTCCAATTAATATACACACAATCAGTTATTATGTATCTATTGCTCATTTTCAAATCCACAATTGCTTAAGCACGAATAGAATATTCAATCTATCAAACCAAATAAACATTATGCTCTAATATTCCATGTCAGAGGCGATCGAGAAGCAGGGAAAAACAAGAAATTTGTTAACCTAACATAAAGAATTGGAATAATTGATCTGAATAGCATAAACTTTAAAATCAAACCTAGATAGAAGCTTTTAGAAGGCATAAGGAACTCTCTACAAGTCCAAATGGCCCTATTGAGAAATAGAGAAGTAAAAAGGAAAAAATTCATATGAAATTTTGATCAATTAATTTGCATATATCAATTAAACCTATCCCCTTTTCATAACCTAAATAAAAGTTGATATGAGATACATGCTTGCACACTAACATGCCATGAACTTTTACTTCAAAAAAAAAGAAAAAACAAAAGAAAAAGCCATAAACCTATAGTTGAATTTGAATGTGATGAGAGTATAAATTTAAATGAATTTTTGTTTAAATTTTTCGATTATAACTATTTTAATTTCATGTGTAAGGATTCCATGTTCAAACTGTTTAGAAAATCAGATCCTACGCTATTGTCTAAGTGAAATGAATTCTTAGGACAAGACAATATGAATAAACTTTGAGAATTAGGCGAATATTTAGTGGGCAACTACAACCATATTCTATAGTTTATAATTAGTACATTAAACTTCTCAAAACATATGATTCATAAACGCTTAACAATTTCGTAAACCGAAGAAAAGGTACCTAAGGCAGCAACAGAAACCCCCATGACAAAAATCCCAACAATAACCATAAACTCAAATCCAAATATACGTGCAGGTTTGTTGATCTTGAGGTAGCAGGAACAAGGGATGAGAATGGTAGTGGCGACACTTAGAAACGCGCCTGTAAAAGCCATTACGTAAGCAAAAAAAGGAACGGAGAGAGCGACCATGAGGGCCGTGACGAGAAGTAGGGTTCTGATCAGAATGGCCATGGTTCGAGTCGCGTCCAAACTAAACGCATCTTCAATGGCTGCGGCAATCGGGTTCGTTACGGCTGCGTATTTGGTTATGGGATTGATGAGGGTCGTGTAAATTGCTATTTTTGTGCTCACTTTCTCAATCGGAAGATTTAATGTTATTTGTGACTTTATATCTTTCCCGTACATTAGGTACCCTAATATCGCCATTGATCCATAACTTGCTGCGCTTCCCACAAAGCAAACCAATAGAGCCTGCCCAATACGAAATTTAAACATTTTTATCACTTACGTTTAAATAATTCTCTGTTTTTGTCCATGTTTTATTTTGGTCATTATATTTCAAAAATGTATATTTTTATACATTTTAATAATGCTCTTTTTTTAGTTATTGTGTATTTTTAATTCTTTTTGTATTCATTATTAAAAAAATTAATTCACGTCAAAATTCAAAATATTATATGTTCATAAGCAAAAATGCTATCAATATCAATATTCATATAAGTTACTGTTGATATTTATTCTTAATAGATCATTACTTTTAATAGAAAGAACATAAATAATATAAATTGATAAATATAATATGAAAAATAAAAGCCTCCATATAATATATTATATAAAAGTGTCAATTAAGTGTTCAGTGAAAGATTTTACCGAAAGTCAAAAGTTTCAATTTAATGAAGTTAAAGATATTAAGTATCTAAAAATACTAAGAAATATTGTGAATTTTTTTGACTACTATCGTTATTTCTAAATATCAAAATAAATCATCATTTTACATATTAATTATAAATATTCTTATAAATTACATTAAGTTTTAACAGTGATCATCACTATTAATCATTACTTTTAAATACTCAAAATAAATTATAATTTTAAATATTTTAAAATATTATATTCCAACAAACTTTTAACTGCCATTACTTTTAAATACTCAAATTAAATTATTATTTTAAATATATATTAATTATAAATACTTTTAAAATCTCACTCCAAACCTCCTAATATACATATTAAAAATATTTTCATATATATCCACTCTCCCTATGAATTTATTTGTCTTGTAATATTTTATATATATATATATATATATATATATATATATATATATATTTTTGTAAATAATTGCGATTATATTTTTTGTTGGGTCAAAGAAACTCAAAGCTAGAGGTAAAAAGCTCTGAAAAACTAAACTGAACTTGACCCACAACCCAGGCTTCTACCGAACAAAATAAAAAAAAAATTAAAGGAACAAAATATTCTAAGAAAGAGAAAAGTCCCTCGTACAACGATCTTCGCAAACACAAAACTTCAAAAAAAAAAAAAAAAAAAAAAATCCATTAGCCATCTTCAACAATTTAAGAAAATAATTGCGATTTTAAAACAATACAAAGCAGGACATTTTTCATGAGTTAAATTTATATATTCAAATGTCAAATTTTCAGTAAAATTTCAAACAAACAAAAGCTTATTTAATCCACTTCAATTTGTAGTCGCAACACAAAATTGATAGGCCAAAGTGAAACTTAAAAAAAAAAGTTTCCATCTTATTAAATTTGGTATGAAATATTTTAAATATGATATCATAATAAAAATATGAATGCTGCAAATTTTTCTTCAATAAAGAAAAAGAATTTGTTTTTATTTTAGAACTTCAAATGCTTTTCAAATGATTATTAAGGAGTAATAATGATCGAAAGGGTTAGTAATGTCATTCTTTGATGGTAATATTGTGCTCAACACCTACATTAGGGGTTAGATCCAGAAAATCAGTCGCATGTATTTTTAAAACGTGGAGAAAATTAAAAATAAAAACCGAGAGATCAATATATTTAAATAATAAGGAAGATGAAATTACCATTTTTGTTCCTATTAAATTATTACTTTTGTTTTATTTTTGTCTATAAACATTGGAATGTCAGATTTTGATCTATAAACTTTTTTTTATTGTTCGTCTGGGTCTCTTAAACTTTAAATATTTAACTTTAATTTACAAAATGGTTAAAATTGATCTCTGTGATAAATTTGAAGCTAATAATATTAAAAATTAACTTAATAATGTTAATAACTCTGATTGAAGCAAAGACACAAACATGCTTCTAAAAATTATTGAGAAAGATGTAATATTTTAAAGAAATGATAACAAAAATAACATTCAATAAAAACCAATTTTATGTATTTCGAATGTTTAAGGACAAAATAATCATCAAAGTTTAGTATCAAAAATCAAAGCTTGAATAACAAAATTGAACATTTGATAAAAAATCTATGTTTCAAAGAAAAACAAAATAACCAAAGTTAGCATAGCTCAGCTGCATTAGTGATGCAATTGCATCCACTCGATCTATGATTTGACTCTCACTCCCACTGTTTAATCTAAAGAGAAAAAAGAATTAATGCAACAGAATGATAAAAAAACTAAATGGTTATCCAACGTGGGTTTAGGGACCAAAATGGTAATTTAAGCAATAAAGAAAATGATATTAGAAGGAGAATTTACCTTGGGGAATTGGGCTTTATTCTTCATGGAGTTGCAAAGCATGGGGAAAACAGCATGTCCACAGAAACAAAAGGCAAACATGCTTAGAGAAGTGGGCAATCCAGCAAAGTTAAAAAGATCATAGCTTTGGTTGTTGGAGGCAGTAACACCACCATCAATTAAACCAAGCCAACCTACACACAAAACCAAAGCAGCAGAAGCCAAAACCCCACCAAATGAAACATAAGCCAACAACCCCAAGCTCCTAACCCATGTGGTTGGCATTATCACGAGCGCAGTGCACAACATATACATCTCCTTTCCTCCAACTCTCACACTCCCAATCTTCAAACCATGGCTGGGAAAAAGCTTCTGTAGATTATCACCTTCCAATATCAACAGCTCCACCGCCACCAAATACAGCTCCATGTATACAAACATTGATACCATAATTTTCCCTTTCACCCCAAATGCTAGCCCTCCGATATCGCCATAGCTTCTCACGGATGGATTTTCATCCATACATCGTTTCAAAAGTAATCCCGTGTACCCACAAATTGCTACAACTAAGAACAATAAGATCAGGCTCAGCCACCCTCCTTGCGCAAGTGCAAAGGGAATTGATAGCATTCCCACACCTACATTTCACAAATTTTAGCAATATTTTGTTTTTGTTTTTTTCTACCAAAATTCATCAATATATATAACCCAAGATTTTGCATGCTTATTTGTAGAGAGAAATGTAAAGAGAGAACCTGCTAATACATTGATTCCATTGATGCAAGTTCTTGTAAAGGTGGTGCCTTTAGGAAGAGCTTGTGTTGATGGAAGTTGGTTTTGGCTCTCCATGCAGAAACTGGTTCCTTTTGGATTAAGTGTGTAGAGAAAAATGGGTAAAACTTTCAAATAAATAAAAATCCTGTGGGTGTTAGGCCATTTTTAGCAGCTTTATATCTCCTGAAATTATTGGATGTTACGATAAACTCACTCTTCTGCATCATTCGAACTAATAGAACAAAAATTGTGGAACTGCTTAGGTTTTATATATCCTCTCATTTTTATTAGAGATAAATACATATATTTTTTCTTAGGATAAATATAGAAAAAGTCTTTCCCACGAATTAATTACAAATGTACTCAAATTTTTAAATATGTCATTTAATATGTTAATATTATATTATAGATACTTATTAATACAAGTTTATTAAAAAGTATAAGATAATATTTATTAATATCGATTACTATACAAACTACTACTATAAAAAATAATTATATTTATAATTATTTTCTAGATTTGATATCTAATGGTATGAGCATCTCTCACCGAAGTCTAGGAATTCAAAAAGTAATTGCTTACGGATTTTTTTTTTTTTTTCAAATTATTAATTATAACATTCAAATAAGTACAGCAGTATATTCCACTAAAATAATTGAGATTATATGGATAAATTTCTATGAACACTAAAAAAAACCCGAAAGTTGTCAGAGAATAAATGCTTATTTTTTGTTTATTTAACGAAATATAAGAGGCAAAGCCACCGACGTCAATAGCCAGCCATAAGGTTTTGTGATAACCTAGTTGTATATGGGTTGAATAATGGTTAGTTAAATTGATTAAAAATGAAGTATGATCAAAACATATATATTAGTCGTAACGGGAATTAGTGGAAATTGATTGATATCAACAGTGCTTTGGGTGTATAAAGTACCTAATTGTTCGTTGCAGGATTGAAAAATTAGGCAGATTATAAACCAATATTGAGAGGAAGAAACTTCTTAATTACAAATTCATACACTTTCTTTTTTCTATAAATAACAATTTGAAATATATTCTTATTATAAGAATTAAAAGCATATTCTTTAATTATTATCATAGAATATTCAATATAATTTATACCTTGATTAATTTGTAAAACAGGGAAAATATTTAGGAAAGAAATTTTTACTCCTACCTTTGATGTAAGCTTTACCCATTTAAAAATTTAAAAAATACTAGATCAATAAACTTTAAATTCAAACTAGTTAAAACAAAAAGCTTTTAACTTAGGGATCAATTTTTTCTTACTTATTGAAAGGAACTTAAGTTCTAAAGGATCGAACGAAGACGTTTTCCTGTTGTCATTCTTGGAATCAAAAGTATAATTGGTATATGATTTTTGAAGTGTAGATAGATTTACTAGTTATGTTTAATTTTTCTAATTTTACATCATTTTATAGAACGAAGCAAACCTCAGATGACCATAAAACTTAAAATAACGTAAATTTATTTCGAAGTTGGTGTTTGTGAAGATATAATATGGTTGAATATATTTACGATTGTTTATTGAGAAGAATGTGTACCTATTCATTATTTGTATTATTATATTCTATGCACTCTTCTCATATGTAGGATGCTCATTGTACGTATAATTATTGAAAATAGTGTGAAACTTTATTCTCTCTATTCTGTTCTTATTCTATCTTGGTATCAGAGTTCTAAACCATGGTCAATGCCAATTTCGCTACAAACCCTAGATTCACCTGTTCTCCTCAAAATCAACTTCTAAATCAAGTAACAAGAACCAAACTTGATCATGCAAACTTTTTATTGAGAAAAAAAAAAATTTAGCAATACCAATTCTAAAATCCCACCAAATTGTAGGACACCAAAGCAGAGAAGACAAGTGTCGTCCCAAAATTTCTAAAAAACCATGCCCAATTGGTGTACCCGGTGCTAAAAAATATTCTGTTGATGCCGAAAAATGGTCAACGGTCTATCCACAGTACTATTTGTTTAGTAGAGGACGAAAGAGCCTGCAAAACAGAAAGGCTTAGGGCACACCGGTGTGGTGTGAGCCACAGGGCCTCCGATGCCTAAGTCAGAAAACG
>JBBMEG010000003.1:4085376-4111444 GCA_037832605.1 Cyclanthera cordifolia
TGTATAAGCCTCTTGAATCTTCTTTGCCTTACTCCTTGTAATAGGGCCTTCCGGTACATGTAATGGATCGTTGATTGCATTTGTATCAAAACTGGTTGAATTTTATCAACGAACTGATTGGAGTCTATCAATTACTACTGATTGAAGAAGGTTATATCAACTAAATTGATTGAAGACTATCTCTGAATTAATTGAAACATGGACATTTTGATTGTTTTACATGGAGAACCAACTTTTTACACTATACGAAATATACTTAGAATCTATTGTACACTAAATTTCTTTATTTATTTATTTATTTTTTTTGTTATACTTGAAAAATTCTCTTATTATTTAGTAGAAAAAAAAAAGAATATTACCCCAGCAAAACTCAAATAAAAATTATTTATTTTTTAGTACAAATTGAGGGGACAACAAACCCTACATTAACGATATACTGTTCTCAATTAAATGAAAGTCAAATACCTATTTTGAAAATCAAACACAAGGTATACAATTTTTACAAGAAAATTCATATAGTATAGGTACCAAAAAAATATATAATCTTCTTTTATAGTAAAAAAAAAAAAAATATATATATATATATATATATATATATATAAAATCTAATTAGTCTATATTTATGACTTATGTTTTTTTTTTAACTATACTAAATAAAACTTACGTTAAACTAAATAAAATAAAAAATACGTAAAAAAAAAAAAACTTAGATATGTTTGGTAGAGGGATTATGGTTAAGTTAAACTAAGTGTTATGTTAAGTTGAAGAATAAGTTAAACTATGTTTGGTGAACATGTTAAGTTAAGCATTTTTAGTTGACTAGTATTTTGTGCAGAGATTAAATTAAGGTGCATTTGGTATATGTTAAGTTAACGTGAGTTTTTTCATTTATCATTTTTCAAGAATCATTATTTTTCTTTTACTCCTCACTTTGTTTCCTTTATAATATAAAAAGGACAAAATGAATTTTATTTAAAATAGTAATAATAAACATTTCACACGATTTAATTATAATTTTGAATTTTTCTCATAAAAAGTATTATTTGCTGAAATTAATTCGACTATTATTACAAATTTTAAAGAACATATAATTTAAGTAAAATTTGTTTAATTGTTAGAATCTCTCCTACAAACTTTGTATTAAATTAAAACATAACGGTTGAAATATATGTAGTTTATCATAATTTTTTTAATAGATTTTATGATAAGTTGTTAAGATTATAGTAATATAATTATGATTTTTTTAATTATAATTATCGAGATTTTATAATAACTAAACATGGAAAATATTAATTAGTGATATGTAGAAAATAATTAGGAAAAGTATATCAATAATTATAGTAATTTTATGCTAACTTATCTTTTACAAGATTAACAAAATAAAACTTATATTTCAATAAAGCTAACAAAATAAGACTAATTTTTTACGATACTAACAAAATAAAAGAAGATATGGTAACGCTTGGTTTATGAGGGAGACGTGAATCAATCGAGTCCACAGCTGAATAAGAGAGATACTTAGGATAAAAAAGGCTTAAGTGGATGTAAAGTCTAAGCACCCAACCCGAGTGGATCCCTTAGTTCAACTAGAACCAACTAATAGAATGGTTGAGTCCAAAAGAAGGTTCTGTATAAACCTACAATTTAGCAATGGACACAAGTAAGCATCAAGAAGACAGAGAACACCAAGAAAGTAATTAGAAGCACCAACCGATCAAGGAGAGCTTAAAGGATTAAAAGGATACTACTCTCATTTACTCAAAACCTACCAAGCTTTAGAGTTCGTGCAACTTCAATTCTTGACTAGCCATAGGTTTCTTCTCGACTCTTCTTATAACTCGAATTCGGATCACTCTTAACCAAGCTCATTTACTTCAAGAGTGCCAAGGCCTTTGAAACTAAAGCTTACAACACGAACAACTTGATACCCTCACAACTAAGCCAGAAAGCAAGCTCAAACACCTATCTAAATCCAAAACAAACTCGTCGGTTACCTTGATAACATCTTCATATCTCGTGTGTCTACTAACTAACATAGCCTAAACCACAAAGGTGTAAACAACAGACCCAATTTGAACCAGCTTCAAAACCATAACAAAATTCACACTATCAAGACTAAAACAAAAAACAACATCTCAATAAACCAATAAAATTCGGCCACAACAATTGTTCATAGCGACGAGCCTTAAACTTTAATTTTCGGCCAAATATCCACTTGAAAAACCCACATAAGTTGCTCGACTACTGAAAAATGAACACTCTTAACCTGCAGCAAACCTGAAGCACACAACTCCTCACCATACATTCCACACCGGATAGAACCAACCCCCATCTCGGCTTCAACTGGCGAGTAATCCAAATGAAACCCAAAATTAACATGATACTTCACTAAGCTACAAAGAAGGAGAACGTAACTTACAAACTTGAACCACACAAACTTCAAGGCCAGCCAGCTAAACTCGAGCCTTATGACTGTGGGTCTTGCTTTCAATTGGAAAAAGAGTAAGAACGAAAACCCCCAACGCTCAACCTGCTACAAAAAAGAACTGCAATGTGAAATCCATTAAGGGGAAGAGACGTGCGCGACTTGCTCAAGGCCATCGAGAGGACGACAATTGGAAGGGGAACATGTGAGAGGGGGAAACGAAATCGCAACGGGGGAAATGGGAAGCCCACTTTTTTAAACATAAATCAAAGAAGTCCATTTTAATTTAATTTGAAATTTACACCCAAACATATTAAAATCTTTTACGGATTTATAACAATTAAGTCTTGGGGAAAAACTCACTTTCAAGCGGTCTGTTACATTACTCCCCTTTAAAAGGCTTTCATCCTCGAAAGCTAAAACAAGGCTCAACAACTAAGGTCACTTAGAGTATGCATCCTACTTGCATAGCTTATGTCCTTATTAAACTATAAAGGTTGACAAACACTTCCGCGATGCACCACTGAGAACTGTGAATTCCTACTTCTTTGGTTTTGATACTCGAAACTCCTCGCATTTTAGTTACTTTTAAACAAAGAGTTACATCCCTAAACTCCAAAACATTTTAAGACATCTCAACGCTTAATGCTTAACAAGAACAAACCAATCAGCGAACTAGTTACAACAACACTCTTGAGATGCAACATAAACTGCTTTAAATGAAACTACCTAAGCAAAGCTTTAATACTACACTTGAACACTTAGTTCTTAAAGTGGTTCCTTTTGAGTCTTCAACTATTAAGAAGAACAAGCGCCACCGAGTCTCAAACGAACTTTAAAGTCCAGAGTACTCGACCCAATGAATCCTCAATTTAACCAATACATACCATAAAGCACCAAAAGATGACTCGTGCTCAACCACTAGTAATCAACAACCTTCGGTCCATAAAGCTGAAACTTGAACCCAAACTTGGAAATAGATACTTAAAGCTAAGGTCACTAGGTTAACTTCTATCAACAAGCTCTCATGGCGTCAGTCACATTACCAACGTCTCATTGAGAAGATAAACTTTGTCAATTATATCCCTGCTAGCAAGCTCTGCCTCCAATCGGTGAACTTAGCCTATAAATATCTCTGAATATTCAATGAGACTTTTAGAAGAAGCTTGAAGGCCTAGCAACAATTTTCAGTAGAACACAACCTTACTTCACAAGATGGGACAAGCCTTACAAAAAAAATTAAAAAAATAAAATCTTAGCCACTTCCGATTTGCTCAAAGAGAAAGACCACCTACCAACTATGTTCTATGCTTCCCACCACATCCTGGTACACTTTGATAGCAGCTTAAGACCTTATGGTCAAAAATGAAATCTATCATAACATTTGGCCAAATGGTTGTACATATCATAGGACCACTGCCCATACACAACCTGAAGCCAAACATGAGTGAGGAGTAGCGACAGAAAGACATGTGTTCCATAACCAAGAGAACTCCCATTGGAGCAATAATGAGCGTTTTAATCAAGTTGTGATGTCGTCCAATGAGTGACTTCTAGCCATAATCCAATTTGTTAAACTTCTGTGATAAAAACTTCTTGTCTTATGATCAAACTTTTTCTTAAGGCAAATAGAAAATATGAACCTTAAAAAGAGATCATTCAATACTGTAGAACAATTTCTCTAAGGACCTTGGCTTGCACTCACTTGCTCATTAAAGGGCTAACCAACAGTCAAAATCCAACAATCATTTTAAAAAAACTAGAAAAACCTTCGTTTGTCTCCTTCCGGACCAATCAACTGGATAGGATTCTCTGACTTTGAATACGTGTACTTCACTAAAAACATTGCACATCCACATCAAGGTGTACTCACGAATTATAAGAACAAGTAACCTTCAAGAGGCACACATGATAAGATAAGTCATTGATCGGTTGGCCTTGCAACAGAGCCTACAACTTCTTTCTTCCTGATGGAAAAGTCCGACACAAGGTTCTAGCTCATAACCGAGTCCCTACCTGCGATATTCCTAACTGTTCTTTAAAGAATGCACCTACAATGTTCCTGATCACAAGCACGAAGTTAACACTCTCTTCGGCACTATCAATTTCTGGTAATGTTGCCGAGTATTCCCAATATCTTGAGCAGTAAACTTTTAGTCAAGCTCTCTAGTCAAAACATTCTTTTTTTAGAACTTCGTAGCTGCAATCTCCAGACTGAGACAAAAAAAACTTTCTAAAGATGAAAATTAAGGTTGGCGTAAAACTCTTAGCTGCAGCTTCAAGCTGAACGGAAATTACCTTCTTCCACTAACAATGAAGTCGATCAGACTACCATTCTGTCCAAACAAAGGTGTTGAACCTGATGCAGGCATAACAATGAGTTCCTTTGCAAACGGCTCTACTATACCCTTCAAAACTTTTCTAAGGTGGTTACGTGCTAGGTTCCACTATGTGGCACCTATCAGCACGAACTCCAAGGGTTTCTATATCAAAGCCCATTACAATTAAAGCATTAGGTTAATCAGTTTCTTTCTTATTTGTCATGAAGGCACGACCTCCATGGTAGAATAAACGTCTAATAGGTGCTCCAGCATCCATAACCTTAATCAAACATCAAATAAGCATAACTGGCTCAAGATTCTCAAACCTCTTGTGGGTCTTCTATGACTTGCGCAAGGTAACTTAGGTTTCTTGTCTTAGAACCCTTTAGAGTTAAACTTCCCTTTCTTATGGCTCTTGGACCCAAATGGTCCTACAACCTCCGTCTTTCTCTCAGCACTTTTGGCCTTACTTGGTTACAGGTGATTTGCAACCAATTCTTGGCTAATCACAACTATAACTGCTAAACCATGCGGCTCTGGATGTCTAGCAAGGAACGAACAGCTTTACGGAGTCACGTAACAAAGAACTAGCCATTCAACCTTCATAAGGGGATTATCTCTCTAACGAGACAATCCCAAGAAGAACTTTTCAATCTCCTCTTACGACCTAACACTTGCTTTAAGACCAAAAACTCGAAGGAGTATGCCTCTATGAAGATCTCCTTACAAGCTTCTAACTGACTCTTGACCTTTGGACTTTAGAAAATCTTGTCCGCGGAGGATATCTTCTCCAGGCATCCAAAACTCATCCTCGAGACGGCACATATGAAAGGGCATCAAGACTTAAAAACACCATTCCTTAAAGTCTTCTAGATCATTGCCACGAGAAACAATGCAACCTTGTTGACTTCGATGTTAAACCTAAATCCCACTGCTGCAGCTATCGTTCTTCGAACTGCTCTTCGGGTTATAGATCCAAGGTCTCATGACCTTTAGTGCTAGCCTGATGAATGGCAAGGTTGGAGCAACAACCGCTAGCCTTGATGGGACACTGACCTTTTCTGGCACTACTTCTTTAAGTGAAGGAGAGACAACTAAAGGATGAAGTTGTCGCCAAGGAAATCATAACACCACATATCATTCTTATGAGGCTCTTCCTTAACACCTTGGGCCTTGACCATCATAGCTCTTTCGAGTGAAGTAGAAGCAATTGAAGGATCAGTCGTTGTCGAAAAAGCTGAAGATGAACTTCTAGGGATCCTTGAGGAAAAGCACTTCCTTAGCACCTTGAGATCTACACTCAGACCAAAACTTTAAACACCAAGGCTATACGCCCCCTCGAATTCTCTATTACAAAAAAGTTACTATGCATAAATAATTAAACAAAAGTACAACACACAATCATGATCTTCCTACTTATGATTCAAGCATGTTTTTCTATATTTCTTAACCCTTCTTTTACTTGTTACCTAATGACAACCTGCAGCTGAAGACTAGGGGATCTAGACAACCTATATAGTAGCTTGTCTACATAATCTATGACTCTGAACTTTGATACCATTTGTAGTGCCCATAGTCAAAGATTTGGATGAGGTTTAGGAATCCAAAATTGGCTCCTATGGGCACCAACATTCCCTTACACAACCTGCAACCCGGCCACATTAACTAGTCTTAAAGCGCTTCTAAAAATGAAGACTATCCCCACAGACCAACACTAGTCCTTTCAGCATGTTTTGGCCTCATTCACATGCATCCAAGGAATATCCCTAGGAGATCACCCAATCTAGGACTACTTTAAGCTAAGCATGCTTAACTGTGAAGATCCTACGATTGCGCCACCGAAAAGAAAGGTGCACCATGTGGGTATAGGTAGTACAAATCAATTTTGTTATGCGTTTTTTATCTCAAGGATCCCTCTTATTGAAATGCGGACTTGCTTCATTCATGTACCCTCGTAAACTCGAACATTACATGCCCACCAGCTTTTGCTTTAGTTCTTCCCTCAACCATATCTTATTGGGAGAGGAATCGCTTTGATACCATTCGAACGCATGTGGTCCATGATTTGGATGAGGTCTTGGAATCCAAAATTGGCCATTATGGCATCAAAATTCCCTACACCCCTTGCGACCTAGCCACGTTAACTAGCCTTAAAGCGCTTCTAAGAATGAAGACTATCCACACAGACCTACACTAGTCCTTTCAGCATGTTTTGTCCCCACTCATGCATCCTATGAATATCCCTAGGAGGTCACCCAAGTTGTGCCCCCGAATATAATTGAACTATAGGACAAGTTGTGTCCCCAGATATAATCGGACTAAAGCACTTCTCTTTCGCACTACAAGACAAATTGTGTCCCCGGTTATAATTGATCATCTGTCATATGGTCCTTCACGAGCCTGTTCGTAATGTACAATTGGGACAAGAGATCCGCTTTACCCCTATGGTTACATCTTTCTTCTTAAGCGCCACTGATTTCTCTAATGAACAATTTGTTTATAGTCTCACTATAAACAGTGTGCTTTCAGGTCATCGAGAGTCAAGTACCCTTTGTTCAATCCTCAAAATTAGTTCTAAAGGGAACAAATCTATATCTTCCTCAATAATAGGGAAGGCATGAATTTCTTCTTATGACGTTGCGTTCTCAGCCACTTACTATGACAATCTCTAACATGGGAGGCTTATTGACCCAACGTTGTTTGGATGGTCTCACCCATACACATCAAAGAACACTTTCATAAAGTAGAAGTTCACAACTCACTCGAGATTTAAATCAGATCGATATATGATCATCCTTAGTGAAGTAGTTGATGTGAGTCTATAACGGAATTACTAGATTGATCGAAAAACTTTTGATCTCGTCTTATGCAAAAACTCTTTTATGCATAAGCACCTCCTCTCACATGTCTCCACATGAATAATTAGGATCAGGTCGTTTGCAACCACTGCAAAACGGGTTGTACCAATAATGTCACCAGGGCTTAGGCGCACTACCTTAATCCATACACCGTAGACGTTTTAGGTTATTAACTTGAAACTAGATCCACTTGCATGTCTCACATACTTGTCCAAGTGTACATCTATATAACCATGAGCGTATCACCATTAATTCAATTAATGCGATAAGGTTGAATGACATTTATATATTAAATGCGCAATTAATAAAAAGTAATAACTTTTATTATTAACTAAAATATGACATTAAATGTATTATATTAAATACTTGTTCGGTAAATACAAACTACTAGATCTGTAGAGCACAACCTTAACACATGAGATATCCCATTTTGAGACCTGAGGGCCGCTAGGTGTCTCAACTCGTTCTAACACTCTTCCTAATATTGGTTACTCAGAATTCTTAAGAGGGTCACAAGACCCTAGGGGCATGTTGGTCTTTTAGCAATGGCGGCTAGATAACTCATAGGAGCCGAGGTCAGAGAACCCATTTGATGTTGTCTGCTTCGTATCTATGACTTATACTGTATTATGTGTTATACTCTTGTGACAATATACATGTTGTACTTCAAGCATGAGATCCTCACTGAATTTCATAACTCACCCTTTTCCACGTGGATTGTTTTTCTCATGTACTTGGACTAGAATGTTGACTAGGCTATTGTATTGATTATGGGGACTATTTTATTAGAGCCTAGATAGTAGTCCACCATAATTATTCTTGTGGTTTAACATTTATTACCTTTATGTATTTATGTCGTTTAGGACCCCTCTAAAATAATTTTTTTTATAAATAATGTGTGTTATTGTTTTATCAATAAAAATATCATTTCATTCATTTACCATTGGATTTAGCCGAGTTGCATGCATGTTAGTTGAGTAAGGTCTATTGTTTTAGTTTTTTGAAAACTTAGGTCCTTACATTATTCAATTAGCTTGGCATGGTATCATTACAATACATTAAGCTTATAAGTCTAATTAGTCCAAGTCACTTAGGGTATGTTTGGGGCAAAGGGAATGAGAACAATTATGGAAGGAATGAGAATTAGGGGGAGAATGAGAAAGTGAATGATTATAGGGAGAATGTTTAATTGTGCTTGTGGTTAAGGAAATGATTATGGGGAGAATGAATAATTGTGTTTTGGCGAAGAGAACAACAATGAAAAAAATAAATTAATGGGTATGAATTGAGTGAAAAATAGTTATGAAAGAATAAAAGGTTGTTATGAGAAGAATAAAAAGAAGTTAGGAGGAGAATAAAAATGTGGAAAAACGTGATTATGGAAGGAACGATTTTTGGTGGCCCAAACACTGATAATCATTCCCCTTCTCATTCTCCCCCTTTATTAATGGTGGTCCAAACATCCCTAAGGCACAACAACATTTCCATACTAACATAACTAATCACTTTAAGCTTACTTGATTGACTAAGATAAATTAACTAAACTAGGTGTGCACTTTTAATTCGGTTAACTCATTCTCATGACTCTTATTTCCTAACGTGTAATTCTAGATGAATAAATAGAAAGACTCTACTTTTATGGATATACGCGATGACCCAATTGTTAGTTTAATCTAGTAGCCATACATTCAATTGAAAGCAATATGTTGTCAATCTAACAACAAAGGACATGTGCTATGAATATGAACAAGAAATTAAAGATAAAAGAGGCTAAAAAAGTTATAGAAAATAAATGCAGAAATTTTACAAAGTAACAGAGTACCATGTTTGCAATCCCAAATGATGTCAAGAGGTCATCAAATCAATGATGTCTAAACACACCCAAATCAAAATTAGAGGAAGAAAAGGAAAAGTAACAAAAACAACACCTAAATTGGATCTCTCTAGCTTTCAATAACCTAAAAATAAGAAAACAAGAGTATTTATATTTTCATGCGTGATGTCAAGGTCATGCTTGTCCAGTGCGTGTTGTACGTGGCTGCATGCACCCTTAGACCATTTTTATCTTGCTTTTCTTGTATAGGATTTACTTTTCATGTTGTTATTTCTTTTATGTTTGGGAGCCGTGTGACTCATTGCCATTTTGACTTGCAAGTCTGCCACATCAAATGTAGCCCAAAATGTACTATAGAGGGTATGATTTTTTCTTGAAACTTTTTTCCTACTAAGTTATATGTTGAATGCAATATAGTTGAAGTGGTTCTTGTTGTATTTCCATATACTTTTAAAAGACATTTTCTTACCTTCTTTCTCCCTTTTTCGAAAACATTTTCACGAGGCTCATGATAGAGGTTGCACCAGTTGTGCCACCCGCTTACGTTTTCGTTTGGCTAACTTGCTCGCCAGGTTGAGCATGGTCTCACGATCGCTTTGCAAAGACAACGAAGTTGGTCGTGACATGCAGCTCGCGGCAAATCTTGGGCACCTGTGCAAAAAAAAGAAAATTGCAACATTGTTTTGCTTATTTGTTTGATTCACCTTCCATTTATTTCCTTAGAATTGTATTTCGTTATAGTTTCTGTAGGCACCATACTCGGTCAATTTTCTTTAAATTATAAATTTAGGAATATAAAAACAATTAAACCACTAAGAAATAAGGACATTAAAATTGGCCAAATTTGGTCTGATCAAAGTGTGAATTTCTAAGTAAAGTATTTAGTTCGGAAAATTTTCCATAGTTTTATCTCTAATAAATTGAACTTGCAGCATAGATATATGATGTCGGAACTTTCGTGAGTCATTTTTCCATGCTATTTGGAGTTGTAAGACTGTGAAGCACTCATGGAGAGACCCATTTTGTTGATTTGTAGGTCCGAAGTGAGATTTCAGAATATGCTGAGCTCAAAAAAGTTTGGGTATGTCATTGCATGACGACCCTATTTAATTTTACCATGCATAAAATTCTGAAAAAAAGTAATAAAAAAAAATAATATGTGATCCAAATTAAACTACATAAGTTGACATACAAAACTACATAAGTTGACATAAAAAGATATATAGGTCATGTTTTGGCATGACCTAATCAATATACTAATTGGTTAAGTCTTTGACGACCAAGTTATTAAGATAGAACAAAGTTGCTCTATTTGAGACGAGTCTCTTGATAATATTTCTTACATCGAAAAATAACTAGATGAGTTTACCCTAAAATTTGAATGAGTTAATGTATGCTTTGAAAGCCCAAGTCGATGAGATGCCCATTAAAGAGTTGATAGTGAAAGGTTAAGACCTTCCAAGATCTACATTGGTTGTAGCTTTGAGCGAAATCGGTTGCACTAATATTAGAGTCATGTATAGAAAAATTAGATTGCCAATGAATTTATTGATGACTAGACCGATTATGTAAATCATCGAACGTTAAAATGGTCGAAATGAATAGTTGAGTAAGTTTAACGATGGAAGCATTATAAGCCTGAACTTAGAGTCATGCGCATGTCGGGTTCAACAAGTTTAAAGATTTTGGAGCACATGGCCTTGAAACGAAACCATGACTAAGGAACAAGCATGGAGGAAATCAAACATGGAGTATGACTAAGGAATAGGCGCCTTTGCTGGGGAAAATGATGTGGTCGTGCAATTTTTCGATTAAGGGAGGGAGTCCATCTATATTTAAACCATCATGCATTCAGTAATATGGTTCTACTCTGTACATTCTCAAAAGAAAAAGAAAAAGAAACCGTGTTACTACGGTTATTATACATAATTGATGCTGTCTAAAACTTTGTTCATTACATAAACTATTTTCATAAGTTTTATGCATATTCTTGTTTCTTTTTTGGAGATTAGTCTTATGCATATTCTAGTTGTTTAATTTAATTTCATGGATTATATTAATAATGATTAATCATCACATCTTTCCTCTTCTCCTCCATTGAAGACCGAGACTCCAATTGGTCTGTGCCCATGAATGTATAATATATCAGAAGATTCATCGGATCCTAACAACGGAGAAATGGTTGGAAAAACCTTCATTAATTATTATCGCAAAAAAGCAGAAAATAACCGAGAAATTAAAAAGAAAAACAATAAAAAAAACACAAGAATTTATGTGAAAAAACTCTTCGACCGGAAAAAACCACGGACAGAAAAAACTTTCAACTATATGAAAAATTCTTACCATCACACATAATTTTCTCCCTAACCCCAATACATAAACACTCTCTTAAAAGCTTATACTATTCACACCCTTTGCCCCACTTTCTACGAGAGAATACAAAAAGAATTTAACTAGAGTCAGTATACAAAACTTGAAGTGCTTATGATTTGGGAAGCTTTGAAACCAAAGTCACATGCTCCACCACTTCCTTGCTTGTTTGCGATATGGAATAATTCGCTTCTAATATTTTGCCAAAAACCCAACAGAAATTGTGCCAAGAACATGAACCAGGCGAATCTCTACACGTAGAAAACACTTACAAACACCAAAACCTTACTCTCGGAATTTTGTGTACATGCTTTTGGTTATAGGATTCACACCTGTGTAATAAAGAAAACCTTCCGATATTTACTTGAAAATCAGAGATCAAGATTTTTTTTAATCAAACGCATGCTCTGTTTTTTTTCAAGCACAAGTCGGGTTTTTTATTTAACAAAAACTAATTCTACAAGTAGTAGAGGGAAGTTTGAGAGAGCTACTTCAGCTAAATCAAGTCGTGAATTCACAGAATGATAAGTATGGTCAATTACACATTCAAATAAAAAAAAAGAAGAAGAATTTTTTAGTTAGCAAGACTATAGTTGTTATTCATTTCAGACAGACCGACCAATAATCTTAATGGACAATGAAACAGGGTAGCCATGAAATCAAACATCAAATTTATACTCTGCTTTTTAGAAGGGTTGTGTGAGAAGTGAAAATGAGGGAGAAGATGATGATTTTTTTTTTTTTTTTTTTTGCCATTTAATCAATTTTTAATTGTTTAAAAAATAAAAACCCTAAAGGATTATTAAAATTTTTGGAAAGTAAAATTGATTAAATTTGAATTTTTAAAAGTTTAGACATAAAAAATGGAACAAGCAAAGACCAAAATAGAACTAATAGAATAATTGAGGGACCAAAATAGTATTAACCTCGATGATAATTGAAGTCAATCAAAATAATATTGATTGAAATCAACTAATAATCAGTCTATTGCTCATTAATTTAATTGAAGAAATCGAACTAGAGTAAAAAAATTAACAAACAAAAAAAAGTTGTTCCTCCATTTCAAATTACTAGGATCTAAATCTTAAATCATGCTTAAACTTGTAGAATCTAAATAGAAGTGTTTGTTTTACATTATTAACGAACTATTACAAATAAACTTTTACAATACATCTTTAAAATTTTACATTCAAACAAATTATTGTAATCACTTAAACTAATCATTCATTTTTCACTACTCAAAATAAGTATTCATTTTTAATAATAAATTTTATCCCCTCAAAATAATTGTTCATTTTTAAATACATTCAAATGAGCTATTATCTATCATCACTACAACTTCCAGATATCCAAAAGCTATTGTTAAAATTTAAATTTATAATCGCTCAAAATAACCTCTCATTTATGATTATTCAAAATAATCTCTAGCCTCATCAATCATATTGTGTTAAATGATAATTACAATTGTTGTTTAGCCTTTTTTCATTTATCTTTATTTTCTCTTTTTATTGTTATAACAACCTGCTTTGTCCTTTTCCTCTTGGACTTTTCTGCTAACCTTGTATATAAAAGATCCCCTTTAACATTCAGAATATATAGAAAAATATCACTATCGTCTTCTACTTCGTTCCTCTGTTTTTTCTTCCTCTATCATGGTATCAGATTCTTAGGTCACCATGGATTCATCTTCTTCGTCAGCTCCGGCGAATCCCACTGTATCCACCGGACCTGTATCGACGACCGCCCTCCCTATTTTCGCTGCTCCCTTCACTCCCCCATCCCCTGTTCCAAACAGCCGGTCGCAGATACATGGAAATCAATCACGAACACCAGTTCGTTACCCTGCCCCTCAGAATCCTCATCCTCCACAGTCACCTTACTATGCTCCAATACCCTTCTATTATCCACAACCTCTCAACCCAAGACCGCCTCCATTCAATCCATATAATCCAGTGTCATCTCATCAGTATCCTCCATCCTTTTTACCATCAACTTCATACTCTCCGATTACTACACCATCCATATCTAGTCACATGTTTCCTAGCATCACTCAAGCCTTATCTGTTAAACTCAGTGATTCAAATTATTTGATATGGAAAAATTAACTTCTAAATTATCTGTATGTTCAAGGACTTGAAGGTTTCATTGATGGTTCTATACAAGCTCCCCATGTTCTACTGGACAATCTTACACAACAAATAAACCATGATTACTATATTTGGTAGAAATACAATAGAACAGTTATGACCCTCTTATATTCATCACTCATTGAGGCAAAAATGGGCGAAATCGTCTCATACTCCACAGCTCATGAAATTTGGGATGCACTCAGACGCATCTATGAGTCCACATCAATCACCCGGGTTTTAAGCCTAAAATCGCAATTACAACGCGTAAAGAAATATGGGGTTTCTATTACTCAGTATCTCACAAAGATAAAAGAAATTGCAGACAGATTATCATCAATCAGGGAACCAGTCTCTCTCAAAGATCATATTGCCTATATTCTTGAAGGATTAGGATCCGAGTACAATCCTTTTGTCACATCTATCCTACATCGAGTTGAACTACCCACTATGGAAGACGTTCGAGCTCTGCTTCTCAGTTATGAACACGGGTTAGATCAACAAAATTCTATTGAAAATTTATCTGTTATTCAAGCAAACATTGCAGGTTTCTAAATGGTAAGATCCAATCCAGCACGGCGGAGCTTTCGTCCTCCTTCCAATTCCCCTGTTTCTTCTCGATTTCATCTACTCCAAAATTCTCAAGCTGGCCTCCTTGGCAAACCACCCTCTGCTTTTCCTCTGCCTAATTCTTATAGACCTCCCTTCAATCCTCAAACGGCTACATCTCCCTCTCCTCAACCCCCACTGTGCCAAATTTGTCTAAAAGACAATCACACTGCCTTTACCTGTTACCATCGGACAAATCTCCAGTATCGACCACCACCTCCCCCATCATCCTTAACCCCTCAAGCTATGTATGCTCACACCACTCCATCCACTACACAACATCCTGAATCTAGTGACAATTAGTATTCTCACATATCACCAGATGATTCCTGGTATTTAGATTCAGGCGCCACTCATCACTTAACTCCAGACGTCCATTCCCTGTCAAATGCGGTACCGTACGATGGTGGAGATCAGGTCACTGTTGGTGATGTTAAGACTATCTCTATTCAACATATTGGTTCTTCTTCCCTGTTATCTGCTTCCAAACAACCTCTGCGTCTACATATAATTCTTCATGCGCCTTCTATTTCTCACAAACTTCTAAGTGTTGCTCAACTATGTAAAGACAATAATGCATCTGTTGAATTCTTTCCCTCTTTTTTTGTTGTCAAGGATATCCATACTCAGAAGATCCTACTTCGTGGTACACTTGAGAATGGTCTCTACAAAACTGGTCGGTCTTCCTTGGTTCACTCCTATCCATTTGCTGCAACTGCGGTTCGTTCTGCTGACTTCCATCTTTGGCACTCTCGTCTAGGACATCCCTTCACTCTAATCGTCCAGGGTGTTCTTCGTCTTTGCAATTTAAAATTTCGTTTGAATAAACTTGCTCTATATGTGTATCATGTCAAAAAGCAAAAAGTCAACTGTTTACCGTTTAAATTAAATGAAAATCGAGCTTCATCTCCCTTTCACCTTGTTCATTCCGACTTATGGGGACCTTCACCAGTACAATCTGTTACTGGTGCTCGTTATTTTCTGCTATTTGTTGATGATCACTCTCGTTTTAGCGGGATCTACCTATTAAAAACAAAAGATCAAGTGCTTCACACTTTTCACATTTTTCATCAAATGATTAAAAACCAATTTCATACCTCAATAAAAGCTGTTCAAACAGACTGGGGTGGGGAATTTCGTCCCTTACATCGGTTCTTTGTCGATCACGGGATCCATCATCGAATATCATGTCCTCATACTCCTCAACAAAATGGATGCGTATAACGCACAAATCGTCACATCGTTGAAGTTGCACTGTCCATTCTTGCTCATTCCTCTGTTCCCTCAAAATTTTGGCCTTATGTCTTTCAAACTGCTGTATACTTAATTAATCGGGTACCTTCTCCTGTTCTATCCAACACCTCCCCTTTTTTCTGTCTTTTTCAAAAACATCCAGATTATACAGTTCTACGTGTGTTTGGCTGTTCTTGTCCCTTTCCTTCGCCCCTACACTCACAATAAACTTGAGTTTTGATCAGCAGAGTGTACCTTTCTTGGCTATAGCTCTAGTCATAGTGGTTATCTTTGCTTCAACCATCAATCTGGACGTATCTATGTTACTCGTCATGTTGTTTTTGATAAGCTTAACTTTCATTTTCGTCGCCCTTCTTCCTCACCCACCACCTCTCCTTTCATCAATCCTCTTCCTGACTCATCTATTGCCCTGCCTCTGCTTTCAAATTCAAAAATCATCACTCAACGGTCTACGATTGCATCTACGGTTCTGCATTTGCCACCTGTTTTAACAAACTCTATTTCCTCAAAATCCACCTCCCCTATGACTGTACCCTCTGACCAACCATCTCCTAGCCACTCATCAATTTCTCCTTCGCCTATTCAGCCACTTCATTCTTTTTCACCTCTCTTTTCTGACTCGTTACCAAAACCACAACCACTCTCTGTCATTTTGTCCTCTACACCCAATTCCGAGTCCTCACCCATTCTCTCCCTACTTTACCAATTTCTTCCTCACCCTGTTTATCATCACCTTCTTCTTGCCCTTTATCTCGCCCTGCTTCCCCGTCTAATGTTCATCCTATGGTTACTCGTTCAAAGGCCGCCATTTTTAAACAAAAAGCTTGGATCTCTTTGACATCTGCTTCTCCCAACTTTGAACCCACGTCCTACAAGAAAGCTCTACAATGCCCGGAATGGCGCTCTGCTATGGAAGCTAAAATTTCGGCTATACATCATACAAAAACTTAGACTCTCATTCCATGTCCACCTCAATGTAGTCCAGTAAGCTGTAAGTGGGTTTTTTGGATCAAATACAAACCTGATGGTTCAGTCGATCGTCACAAAGCTCGGTTAGTTGCTCGAGGGTTTACCCAAACTCCTGGGATTGACTACTTCGATACTTTTAGCCCTGTTGTTAAGCCGTCAACCATTCGTCTGATATTGTGGCTTGCAATGAGTTTTCGTTGGCCTATTTAACAACTTGATGTTAACAATGCCTTCTTAAATGGCGATCTAGATGAGGAAGTCTATATGCAACAACCCCCTTGCTTTGTTCATGCTGATAATCCCACTCATGTATGTAAACTCCATCGCTCCATTTACGGCTTAAAACAGAGCCCGCGTGCCTGGTTCACGAAATTAAGCTCTCAACTTCTCTCATGGAATTTTCAAGCGGCCAGAAGTGATTGTTCAATGTTCTATCTGCGATCAACTACTAATATTACTATTATTCTGGTCTATGTTGATGATATTATTATTACAGGAAATGATCGACATCTAATCATTGGTTTTATGGAACGTTTAAATGCTCAATTTCAGCTCAAAGTCCTGGGCACATTGTCCTGTTTTCTCGGCATTCAGGCTTTCTTCATTGATAACTGTCTTCATCTGTCCCAGTCCAAGTATATTGCCAACATTTTACATCGTGCAAACATGACTGACTGTAAATCTGTTGCAACACCAATGGTATTTGGCTCATCCCGATCTCTTTATGACGGCGAACTTCTAGCAAATCCAACCGAATATCAAAGCCTTGTTGGTGCTCTTCAGTACTGTACCTTAACACGGCCTGACATTGCTTTTGCTGTAAACAAAGTTTGTCAGTTTCTTCATGCTCCAACTTCAATTCATTGGCTTGCAGTAAAACGTATATGTCGATATTTAAAAGGAACCAGCAATGTGGGCCTTCGAATTACTCCTTCATCGCTTAATCTCGTTGGATACACTGATGTGGATTGGGCTAGCTGTCCTGACGACCGTCGTAGTACAAGCGGCTATTGTATGTTCTTAGGTCACAATCCTATCTCCTAGTCTTCTTCAAAACAAAAAACTGTTTCTCGTTCTAGTGCCGAATCGGAATATAGAGGGTTATCCAATGCAACTGCAGAACTAGTTTGGTTGCAAACAATGCTCTCGGAACTTGGGTTTCCACCTTCGTCTTCGCCTTTACTCCTCTATGACAATATTAGTGCTACTCAAATTGCCGCAAATCCAGTTCTGCACCAACGAACAAAACATATTGAAATCGATCAACACTTCGTTCGTGACCGGATTCTTCAAAAGCAACTCCTTGTCCGCCATGTCTCCTTTGAAAATCAACTTGCTGATGTACTTACGAAGCCTCTCCCGACAACTCGGTTTCAAACTCTACGTACTAATCTCACAGTGCTCACCAGTCCATTTGGTTTGCAGGGGGATGTTAAATGATAATTACAATTGTTGTTTAGCCTTTTTTTCATTTATCTTTTTATTGTTATAACAACGTGCTTTGTCCTTTTTCTCTTGGACTTTTCTGCTGACCTTGTATATAAAAAGTCGCCTTTAACATTCAGAATATATAGAAAAATATCATTATCGTCTTCTACTTCGTTCCTCTGTTTTTTCTTCCTCTATCATATTGGGAATAGCTACAAATACTTAGGGCGTGTTTGACACTCCTCTTGAGTTAATCCGAACTATTTCAACCCTCCTTAAACTCTGTTTGGTATAAGCTTTACATTGAGACGGGTTAGTGAAACTCGGTTCAAATTGTAGCACAAAATCTTAGGTAAAACCGAGTACTATTTGAGATGAACCGTGTTTTCTCTCTCAAATTTCAATCGATTTTCCTTTTGTTTCCATGCAATTAGTTTCTTCACTTCTCTCCGTGTTTTTTTTTCTTTATCTGAATGACTTCTTCTCCTTCTTTATTTGAATGATTTCCTCTCATCTACTCGTTATTGAAGAGTTTTAGTTGATTTCATGGGAACCACTCCCCTATTACACTTGAGAGATTATTAAAAAAATGTAAGAAATTTAGAAAGGAAAAGTAATGTCATGCGACAGAGATGGAAGGTAAAATGGATATCTCTTCCATTTTGAAAGTTGAATAAACAGAAAACATGCAGTTGAATAATGGATGCAAATATAAAATTAAATTGGTATATCAGGAGAAAATCAAAAAAAATAAAATTAAAATTAATAAGGTAACAGAGCAGATGTAAACGGTAATAAATCTATTCTTTTTTGTTATCAACATGTTGAAAGTTGGAAAAGCTAAGTGGTGTTGCATGCTCTATGTAATGAACTCATTGAAATATTATTATTTTTAAAACAAATGTATTTAATTTTAGTTTTTTTTTTTTTTAAAGCCATTGTTTCTGGCCTTTTATTTTTGTTCACAATTACATTATTATTTTTAAAACAAATGCGTTTAATTTTAGTTTTTTTTTTAAAGCCATTCTTTGAGGCATTTTATTTTAGTTCACAATTACAAATATATTTATAATTTTGTTTAGATAACGTGCTCCAAAATAAATTTTCATTCTAAATCCTCAATCTAAATACTCTTAAAATTTCAATCTCAAGTTTATCAATGTCCCTAAGGGGTGGCGCAGTTGGTTGAAAACTTGGGCTCGTAAGGTGTGCTCCTCCTCGATTCTAGGTTTGAGGCATATCTGTGACAATAGTTTGTAGTCTCTACTTTCTTGATGTATTTCGGTACGTTAATGTTGGTGAATAAAATAACTAGAATTAGTTAATTTGTGTTTAATGATGAGAGCGTGACAAACAACAATTATCTTAACTTAACTTAATCTTTAACACTCATCTTTAACTTAGCTCCTCCTAACTTAACACAACTTTTGCCCCAAACACGCCGGGCTGTTTAACACAAAGAATAAATTAACCCATGTTAAGTTGATCCATCTAAACCCAAACACGCCGGGTTGTTTAATACATCTAAACCTTGTTTGGCACAGAGTTTTGAAGTAATGTAAACTCGGTTTAAGTTAACACATATTTGAACAGTAAACACTGTTCAAATCCGTGTTCTTTTCATTCCTCCATTGGTTGTGCAGAGAAAGAGGCACTGAGAGACGTATTGAAGAAGAGAAACAGAGGAAAAAAAAAAAGAAGAAGATGGTCTATAAAACGAAACTTTTTGAGAGACGTGTCAGCTTTGTCCTAAGCATGCCCCTACATTTCTACACATTTCAGATTAACAAATTAATCCACTTTTGGCCAATTTATTTGATTTTTTTTTTTTTTGAATTAAACAACTATTGGGATGTTTACGGAGATTTTAGTTAGAATCATTATTTAGAGTAAAGTTTTATCTTAAATATTTGTTCTTTTCATTTTCTTTCGGTTTCTTATCAAGACTTCCAAAAACAATTAATTTCACAAAATATTTCGAGCTAGGATTTAAGTGGGTTTTTTTTTTACAAACATATTTTCTTTTTATGATAAACTTTTATGGTTAAATTTCCAATTTGACTATGCTAGGGACTTTCGTCTTTAGTGAGTATTCTTTAATCTAATTCATGTACAGAATATATTCATATAAAAATTTCACTATAAGGATGTTACAAAAAAAAATTTATTAATTATTTTTTAAACAAACACATCAAAATCAGTTATTGAAATAAATTAAAATAATCACTCCTATCACATGCATCCATTTCTCTATTTATAGCTTTCTCAACTTCCTTCCCCCACTCCAACTCAAAAACCTCTCTCTTCTCTCCCTCTAAACGAAAAAATTCTCTCTATAAAAAAAATTAATTCATTTAAATCATCGTTAAATAGTGGCATATAAATCCAATAATTACAAATTTGAGCATCATTTACTTATATTTTTAAAGTCAATGATCATTATAAAATAAAAATTAGTTAATCTAATTCATTATATTTTAATTTTATACAAAAAAAATCAGGTTAACCTACAAATTTAACTAAATTCTCTCTAACTTAATCTTGATTAGCCACCTAAACTCTACTCAACTTAACTCCTGCCACAAACACAGAAATTAAGTTAACACAGCTATTAATTTAACTCCTAGCTCTTTGCCCCAAACACGCTCTTATTGCTCTGGTCTTATACTTGTTCTTATGCAACAGCAAATTGTGAACAAAAACTCAGCACAACGCCGGTGCCACATAAAACGCCGGTGTCACGAACTCCGATAAGTTTCTAAGAATTCGTAATAATAGAGAAGAGAAGGATGTAAAAAAGCAATAATCAGCTCATATTTTTAAACTAGTTTACAATAACATGATCATCTTCGTAAAAATGTAAGCTTTCAACAACCTCACCGGCACAGACTGAATTCTTACAGAATAAAGAAACCTCGACTTGGATTATGTTGTCTGCAGCAATTCCTTGATGTCGTAGCCTTGAAGCTATACGCAAGATAGAAGAAAAGTTGGCTTAGTACATTTCATAGTCTGAATTCGAAGCATAAGATTTCATTTTCACCATGAGATTAATGTTTTACCGAAAGGAATGTAAGAAGCAAAATGACACCCGAGTTCCACAAAGCATGTATGGTGATGGGTGTCAAGAGGTTGCGAGTTTGAGCATAAGAAAATCCCAGAGCAGTTCCTACACGAGTTTTCGACACATTATTACACACTCAAAATAAAGTCGGCTTCGTTGTACCACTCAAAAAAATCAGAGTATCAAGAGAACTTGCAGGTAGTTAACATTACCAAGCACAAAGAGCTGAGGAAACTCTCCAGGAGTGAGATGTGCAAGGGCAAATACAGCTGCGCTAATTAGAACGGCAACCGGCGTAGGAACCCTGGAGGAGGATCAACATACTAGCTCGTCATATACAAATGCTAACACAATCAAAAAGCATAGACAATGAACTTCACACAATCTCATAAACTTGTACTACATAAAATAACCATAGAAATATTTTTATTGATGGATCAAGGCTGTATAGTACGGACACTTCATTAAGGACTGAGTGTCAGTGTCGGACACACCCCGAACACGTGAATTTAATTGGCCGATATTTTTTTTTTGGATACTCGACATGGAAAAGATAAGAGAAAGACATATTGACTAACTTTTATTAAAAAAATAGTTTTTTATGCCAAATTTAAGGCTCATTTTATTTATTATATCGAGCCCACTTCTAAAACTCAGATTTTTCGTAGTTAAATAATAAAAAGAAAAAGAAGTTAGACCTAATACAATGTTAAACAAACAACAAACTTCTCCAACCATCTATGTTCGTTTGCCACCACCGCCGTGAAAGAAAGTTTCAGTCTTCATCTTCCTCAACACTCTATTCTTCTTCTTTGTCAAGCATTCATCTTCTCCAACGCTCTTCACTCCTTTGCCAATGTTGATGAACGGCTGCGGTAGAAACAAGTTGTCCTTTTTTCTTTAAAAACATTATTTTACAAAGCAAAGAAAAAGAATTATGTTCAAAGCTTTTCTAATAAATATATATATGTTGATAAAAAAAAGTTTTAACGGGAATTTACCTCCAGGATATTTGGTTTCAAAATATTATAGTTTAATTATAGTTGTGATGAGGGTAATTTTATTTTACAAATCATATTTCGGCAAATGTTGCGAATTAGAAGAATGGGAATCTAGCTTCTTTTTTTTTTTCCCTTTTTTACCCGACTTAAACTGTGTTATGATAATTTCAAATGTATGTAGTACAATTGTAAAAAATTATTTTAACCAAAGTGATTTCAAATATGACAAAATATAATTTCAAATGAGATATTTTGGCAAATTTTGATTCCAAGAAGAAATACTTCGTATAAATTTTCCTTATTGATCACATAGATTTGTTGTTTGTTAGAAATCTAGAATAGCATCCGCATCTCCATCATCTTCAAATCCATCTATAGAATTAACATCGTCTAAAATTAACATCGTCTAATATTGACGATGAATCAAAATTACTTGCAACTTTCGTCATGTTATCGGGAAGACTCATACACAAGAGTTAAAGAATTAATGCATGCTCTAGAGTTAATCCAAAAGATTTTTGTGATATGCAAAAGTTAGGATGAAGCTAAATTGTAATTGGAAAAAAATCCAAAAAATATTCTTTTACCACTAAATTAGTCGTTTAACAAAGCATCAACAGATCAATTAAATGCTTTTAAATCAACAATTTATAGGCAAGTTTAGTTATACGGTGTTCAAGTATTCTACAAAATGAAAAGGCTTATATAGAGAGACAATTGATTCCTTTAAAAGTGAACGACTGTTCAAAAGGGATTAGTATTGTGAGGGATGAATGGAGTGATTATCAAAAAAAGTTCTTTCACTAACTTTATGGCAATGTCTGAACAAAAACTCAGGTTTCTCGAAGTAGTGGATTGTTTTGGTGATATCAAAGAAATATTCTGATGTTAATTTAATTAAAGAAGTTATTAATAAATTGACCACGAAGACGTGGTGCATCATAATCGATAATGCTGCCGATTGTAAAGGTGCAGTAAAAATAATTGAGCAAAATTTTCTTCTATAACATGAATATCATGTGTAGTGCATACATTGAACTTGACGTTAAAGAACAATTGTATTGTGCTGCTAAGATGTCGAAAACAATCAACTTATATATGAAGAATGCAGTTGAAGTTTCGATATCATTGGAGTGGTTATGATAGTGAAAAATTATCATGATCCACTCTATGAGGCTTGCCATGTTTAACGAGTTTCTCTTAAATTTCTTTCTATTACTTACATGTGTTTTGCATCATTTATCGTAATGTTTAAGGTAAAATAGTTTATTTTGATGACTTGTGGTGTGATAAGATTGATTATATTCTTTCTTTTACTTCACCTATTTATGACATGATTAGAAGTTGCGGTACAGATGATCTTGTTTGTATTTGGTCTATGACATGTGAAATTGCATAATTGAAAAGTTGAAGAAAATAATTTATAACCCAAAATATTGCAGTCCGTTGACTTCTCCCCCCTTTTTATGATGTGGTGCATAACATCTTTATTGGTCATAGGAACAAAAACAACACTTTGATGCATTGTTTAGCACATTCTTTAAACCCGAGGTTACCAATTACAATCTTTAATGCTCATTTTTATTCAAATTTTATAATAACTACACTTGTATAATTATATATATATATATATATATAAAAGTGTGTGTGTGTGTGTTTGTTTAGGCGTTATAGTGAAGAATGGCTTTTAGAAGACATTAAAGGGGTGTTTGGGCCACCATTAATGAAAGGAGAGAATGGGAAGGAGAATGATTTTCGGTTTTCCCCCCATAATCACGTTTTCTCAAAATCACATTTTTATTTTCCTCCTAACTACTTTTTGTTCTTTCCATAACTTTTTATTCTCCTCATAACTATTTTTCACTCACATCATACCCATTATTTTATTTTTCTCAATATCATTCTCTTCATCCCAAATACAATCAATCATTGTCCCTATAATCATTCCATTAACTACAAACACAATTAATCATTCTCCCCATAATCATTCTCTTTCTCATTCTCTCGTAATTCCCATTCCTCTCGTAATCATTTTCATTTTCTTTGCCCCAAACACACCCTAAATGAGTGGTTTCACATTAAGATATAGAGCTAACATAGGAGAGAATGAAGTGTTTAAAGAGATATTTTAGTGATCTTGAAAATCGTGCAATAAAATTTGTCAACTTTTCTACAAAAACCTAGAGATTTTACTGAATATAATTATATAGCTTAGAGATACACTATAGATCTTGGACTATACAAAATTTAGCAAATTCTACCTTCATTGTGTCAGGTATCACCCCACCTGCACACACCAACACACACACCACTCGACTACAAGAACGAAATTATAACACGCAGATCAAACAAAGCCTTACTATTTCCTGGACAAACAAAGCCGCCACTTCCTTGGTTGTAAAGGGGTGACTAAGTGTAATGAAGTGCGCGTATTTGCTTAGTCTGTCTACTACCACCAGGATGACATTTCTTCCCTTTGACATTGGTAATCCTTCGATGAAGTCCATCGATATATCCTCCCATATTCTGTCGGGTGCTGCTAGTGGTTGTAATAACCCTGCAGGTGCTAGAGATTCTGTTTTGTTTCGTTGGCACGTCTGGCATTCACTGACGTACTTCTTAACATCCGCCTTCATCCCTTGCCAAAACAATTCTCCCGTTAACCTTTTGTATGTTCGTAGGAACCCGGAATGACCTCCCAACACTGAGTCGTGATATGTATGCAGAATTGTAGGAATAAGAGTTGATGTTGCTGAAAGCACTATCCTGCCCTTGTAAAACAGTCTTCCTTGGTCGAGGGAGTATCTTGCCACGCTGTTGGGATCATCTTTTAAAGCCTCCATAATTTCCGCTAAGTATGGATCTTGTCTCACTTCTTTCCCTATGGTTTCCATATCCACTAAGGATGGAATGGATATCGCCCTGAGCTCCGGTTGTATCTTAACTCGCGATAACGCGTCGGCCGCCTTATTGTTGATTCCAGGGTGGTATTCTATCTCGAAGTCATACCCCAGCAGCTTAGTCACCCACTTCTGATATTCGGGTTGTACTTCTGTCTGTTGTGTGAGGTAACGGAGAGCTCTTTGATCAGTTCGAATCACAAACCGTCGTCCCAGTAGGTAGTGTCTCCACTTTTGTACTGCTAGAACTATGGCCATCAGCTCCCTTTCATATATAGACTTGGTTTTGGCTGTTGGGGAAAGTTTCTGACTAAAGAAGGCAATTGATCGTTTCTGTTGAGATAACACGGCGCCCAGTCCATACCCTGATGCATCTGTTTCCACCACAAATGGTAAGGAAAAATCTGGCAATGCTAAAACGGGAAGTGTGATCATCGCCTTCCTGAGAGCTTCAAAGGCCTGGTTTGCTTCTTCCTGCCAGGTGAAGGCATCCTTCTTTAGCAGGTCCGTAAGTGGTGCCGCGATTGTCCCGTAATTCTCAACAAATCGTCGGTAATATCCGGTGAGACCAAGGAACCCTCTTAACTCTTTCAAGGAGTTTGGCCTGGGCCACTGTAACATAGCTCGAACCTTTTCTGGGTCAGCTTCAACTCCTGCTTGTGACACCCAGTGCCCCAGATATTCGCACTTGTATTGTGCGAAGACACATTTCTTCTTGTTGGCGTATAGCCCATGGTCCTTCAGGGTATTGAACACCATCCACAAGTGTTTTTCATGTGTATCTTCATCTGGGCTGTATATTAAGATATCATCAAAAAAAACTAATACAAAACGTCTTAAGTAATGACGAAAAACCTGGTTCATCAATCCCTGGAAAGTTGCTGGAGCATTGGTCAGGCCGAAAGGCAT
>JBBMEG010000003.1:4111544-4130413 GCA_037832605.1 Cyclanthera cordifolia
CATCCGATTCATATTTTTGTTCTTCCATAACTTCCTTTCCCTTGTCCACATAGGTTTGCCATATTGGTGGTCTTACACATTGTTGCACGATTTTTAAGGCACTAAAATGTATCTTGAAACATTTCATCCTCTCTTATGTTAGCTCAATATCTTGATGTGGAGTCACTGATTAGAGTCTTTTGTAAGTCACCCTTCATTACAATACCTATATTATATATATACATATATATATATATATATTTATACAAGTGTTAGTGTTATAAATTGTAAATAAAAATAAGCATAAGGAGATGGTAATTATTTACTTCAAGTTAAAAAAATGTGCTAAATAATGCAACGAAGTGTTTTTGTTCCAACGATCAAGATGTTATCACCGCATCATGAAAAGTGGAAGTGTGTAAATTGTAATCCTTCATGTCTATAAATTAGTTTTTCACCTTTTCAATCATGCAATCATACGTCATAAACCAAATGCAAACAAGATGATTTAGTATCGCAACTTCTTATCATGTCATAAATAGATGAAGTGAAGAAAAAATAAAATTAATCTTATTCCGCCACAAGTCATCCAAAATTAACTCTTTTACTTGTCTTTCCTTAACCACGTCATCTTCTTCATAATTTGTATCAACAACATGTATCAACAACAGAAAGAAATTTAAGAGACAAACTCATTAAACATGACAAGTCTTATAGAGTGGTTCCTGATAAAATATTTCACTATCATAACATCTCCAACAAAATCAAGAATCCAACTGCATTCTCCAAACACAAAATGATTATTTTCAACATTCTTAACAACACGACACAAATGTTTTTCAACACTAAGTTAAATGTAAGCACTACACATGGTGTCCATGTGATAGAAGGAAATTGTGCTTCAATTATTTGTCCTGCACCTTTGATGTTGCAGCATTATAGAATATAATTTGCATCACGTTTTCATGGTCAATTTCATTAATAACTTCTTTCGTTAAATTAGCAATAAAATATTTGTTATGTATCTCACCAAAACAACCCACTACATAAACATAAACACACAAGTTTTTCATTTGAAATTGCTATAAAGTTAATTAAAAGTTTTCTTTGAGAGTCATTCCATCCATCATTCACAATACTTGCTCATTTTTTAAATTCACGAATCAATAATTCTTCTATATTAGCCTTTTGATTTTGTAGAAGACTCGTCCTCAACGAATTATAAACAAGAGGCACATACCCACGCAGCCACGCAACCTATTGTTTTCAGCATAACTAAACACGTCTATAAAATGTGGATTTCTGGCTAAAAAATGACAACCTAATAGAATAAAATATTGTTCTTATTAAAGCATTCAATTGATCTCTCGATGTCTGGTTAATGACTTTTATTAGGTGAGTTGCTAACCTTAATACCACCTATTGATATGCTAGGTGGTAAAAGAATACTTTTTAAACTTTTTTTTCCATTTTCACCAAGCTTCATCCTCTAACTTTTGCATATCACCAAGATATTTTGGATTAACTTCAATACATACATTAATTACTTAACCACTAAACTTTAATAGATGAGTTTTAGCTCTTGTATACGAGCCTTCCTTGATAACATGACAATTAACTCTTGTATATGAGCTTTCCTTGATAACATGACAAAAATTGTATAGCCATGATAAATTTCCACCTCCACTAGATAACTAATCAATTTTTGTTACATACTGTCAAAAGAGGTTTTGATTCATCTTCAATATCAAATGATGTTTATTCTATAGATGGATTTAAAGGTGTTAAATATGCGAATGACATTCTAAATTTCTTTAAAAAATTTCTACGACCAATAAGGAAAATTTTATACAAAGTATTTTTATGTGGAGTCGAAATCACACACCTTGGTGAAAAAATATGCCACATTTGAAAGTTATAATCTTGCTAAATCCGGAATCAGTCGACTTGGTGTAAAAATATGCGACACTTGGAATATACCTCTTTGGTTAAAATCCTTTTTTGAAATTTTATACTTCAGACATTTGAAGTTATCATATCAAAGTTCAAGATGCCATGTAAAAAAACTAAAGCAACCAATTTCTCATTCTTGTAACCAAAGAGGTAAATTCCATGTGAACAAAAACCCTCCAAATGAATTACAAAAATACACCGTAAACCCTAGGAAAAGAGAAGAAAATCCCCAATAATTGACGCTTTTTCTTTGCTGAGTAAAATATAGTTTCTAAAGAAAAAAAAAAATAATAATAACTTGCATTGCTTCTACAGCAACTGTTTAACAACCTTTGTAAAGAAGAAAAGATAAAAGGCTTGGAGAAGATGAAAGCTTGACAAAGAAGAAGAAGAGATAGAGTGTTGGAGAAGATGAAGACTGAATCTTCTTTCTTGGAGGTGGCGGCAAACAAACTTGGAGTGATGGAAAAGTTTCTTCTTTTTCTAACATTATATTAGGTTTAACTCATGGCTTTAAGAAGTGGGCTCAATGAAGTTAATAAAATGGACTTTGCACTGGGCAGAAACAATTTTTTTATATAAAACGACAGTAAACATGTCAGTCTCGTGTCCTTCCCATGTCCATTATTTAAAAAAATAAATAAATAACATACCAGATACTTAAATTCACATGTCCAGGTCGTGTTTGAGTCCTAAATGAAGTGTTTGTGCTTCGTATGGTGTTACAACGATGACTATCAAAATATGGATAGAATAAAAGGACAGATTAGGGAAGACGCCAATTTCAGTGAAAATAACTTGTTTTTTAACTAACTAGCCAACATGTCCTCTACCTAAATGGTCATTTTTAACAAACTTTGGTTAGTCATAGTTCTTAGCACATAGGTGAGATAAGTCTACAAATCAATGCAATGGCCATTAATTAGTTCTAAGCTTTAATAAAAACTATGCCCATGCTCAACGAATATCATCCCTGATTTCTATCAGTCCTCCTTTTCATTATGCGTGATTTCTATGAGTCTTCCTTTTCATTATGTGTATCAAAGGAAGGTTCGTAGGCAGAGTGGTATTTGTACCTGAGGGTAAATCTGTCTATTAGCATTTTGGTTATTAGTACTTACTATACATATGATAAGACTCATTTAGGAGTATGATAAGAAATGGTCAATCAATCCTATTTGGAGTAGGATTAAGAATTGTCAATCCTATTAGAAGTAGGATAAGGAATGACCAATCATATTGGGTATAATGATTAGGATAAGAATATTAGACTGCAAATAAAAGAGGAAAAAGAGAAGAATGAGGTGCGGAAATCAAGCCAAGAAAACACCATGCTGAAAAAGAAAGACCTAAGTAGAAAAAATTCAAAAAATCTATACTTTAAGGAAAGAGATGAAATCAAGTCAAGGACAAAAGATTAAGCGATTAAGAACGAGAGTTAAGAAGTAGACACAAGGGAATTTAAGGCCAGGAAAGAGGATATTCATTTGAAAGATTGAGAAACCATTGCAGAGGCATGGGGAAGCCTGGAGGCTGGAGCACAATGAAACATATTGTGACTCATGTTTTGTAGCAAAAACATTGAACAATGATTGTTAGTTTGAGGAAATATTATCTCTCATATTAGTTAGGAATCTCTTAGAGAGAGTCAGAGGTTAGTTGTGAGATTATATCGGTGCTTGTAAACCTTCTATAGAAATAACATGACTTAGTACGCTTACAATTTCTTTCATGCATACAACTTTTTTTTTTCTGAAAAACAGGAGAATCGAAGCTTCACTCCACTATACTCGGGGTAACCACGCTCATCCCTAGACCAAATACCAGAGACCGGAGACATCGAAGAAATGGAAACGTGGGAGGTGTTAACAAATTAACGTCACTCAATTTTATTACAATTTCTTTCATGCATGTAGCTTTATAAAACTATATTATGATTTTTTCTCCATTCTGTTTCATTAACAACCACCCAAATCTATGCGTGCTAGACTTTTTGTTCCAAGATATACCAAAGCACGTCTCAGAGGCAGCATTGTTTTTTTTTTTTTGTTCTTTTTAAGGTAGTAGAAGGGGCTTATAAACGTTATCAAATCTCTTTTTAGACTGTGAGGACAAGTGTTTTCGTACCAGTTGATGTTGTGTTCAAGGTAAGAACCATATAATGCTCATTATTATAAGAAAAGCTCAACTCAATTAAGGAATCAGACCAGGGTTTCATGCGCAAATATGTGGTGAACAGAATAAGGCTCATATGACCACTAATCAAGAACTTAAAAAAATAATAAATAAATAAAACTAGTTAAAAGGGACATACCACTTGGTAAGAGATACCATAAAAAATCCCCGGAACACAGTCTCCTCAAGAACTGGAGCCAAAACCCCTGTGATGCCCACCAGACAAGCAGTGCTGATAGCAAAATATATGCTGGTTTAATTTGCTTATATCTAAAGATTATAAACTAACTGAAGGTCTAGTACATACGATGCCTAAATGATGAGTCTTAGAAAAATAAAAACATTTTGAAACCCCAAGTATATGAAAATTTGAAAGAACTTCCAGTCACTACCTGATGCTGGAAGATCCAATTAGCGGAAGCAAGCGTACAAGAGCATCTGTCTGAAACCAAATTGAAAAGAAAACTTAAGACTGTGTTCTGCAAGATGCCACAGAAACAGTCGGATTTCACAAACATTGTAAACAATCTCAAGCAAGCACACAACAATGTTTTTCCTTCAATCGCATAGAAAACTTAATCAATCAAAACTCATCTGAGCTAAGTTAAAAGAGGAAGAGCAATAGCTCAGCAGCATCAGTGTCTGTTCATGAGTTCAAATCTATATACTTACCCTATCCAGCTTAAAATGAACAATAGAAAACATAAAAAATGATCTTTGTTTCTAACCTCTCTTTCGGGACTCCCACCGTTGAATGAAGACAAGACAGCTCCTGTCGCTGCAATCGAAGCCAGGGCACCAACCAGACCCACTCCTGCCCATAAGAGCCAGCCCTTCTGCAGATTCAGAGGGTCCCTAACATCTGAGTGACATAAGCCAACAGAAACATTAGAGCCTGATCAAGAAACCAAAAATACTACTTTAGTTCTGACACCATGAGGAATCTTTATAACAACAATAATGAAGAAATATCAACATTAATAAAGTAATCATGTTTTTTATCAAAAGGGAAAATTGACTAAGCAATCAACAATACAGCTTGTAAGCGATGATACCATAGCGATACAAGTCATCAGGAAGTGGTTGGAAAGTGTTGGCAATACTGTATAAGATCCCAAGCACTGCCACAGTTGTAATGCTACCAAAACAACCAGTAAATATTTAAGTCCCATGTTTGGTTCTTAAAAATAAATTAAAAGCAATAGGTGACTCATCAGAATATTGCATCATAAATCTTCAGAAAACAATTTGATCAACAGTCTGTTATGAAATTTACTAGTGAATAAAAGGACTAATATTCTTATGAGTAGGTTTGAATAAGGGCATACCCTTGGTCCAGGAATAGTATTTCAGCCTTCTGGTCTAAACTTAGCTCTTCAATTCGAATACCAAGATAAGGTATGGCAGCAGATTCAACCAATCCTGTCACAATGAAACTGTCTGGGAAAACATTAACTTCTACTCTTCTACTTGCAAATTATGAAAGCAATTAGCCAAAGCCGTAAAAATCCACCTTAATCCACAAGCTAGTGATGTTAATGAAACTGTCTGCCATTCCCACGGCACCTCCCACCGCCTCAAGATAGGCCATCCCGCCCCATTTCCCTGGAACAAAGCTTCAAATAAGTCTTAAACCCTAAAACTCATACCATTTTCTATCTTCCAACAAATCAACAACAGAGAAGAGCGTACCTTCGGCTGAAAATCGCCGCCGGATTCATCTTTAGCATTGAAGAAGTAAAGTGGACGAAACCCATTTTGGGAAAGGGAATTGGAACGTCGAGTAGACAACCGCAGGGGGAATAGAATCTTAGGAGTTCGTTTCGCGGTGGATTTCAAAGACGACAGGGACGATTTCCATGGGTTATTAAGACAATGGATTGAAGATTCAGCTAATATTGCAAACGAACAGGAAATCTTCATTGGTTGATCGATTTTTATTAACCTCCGCTTGTGAAATCCCGTGGACTGAAGTCCCAGGTTCGATTTTTTCGGTAGGATAAGGCAATGAATTTGATGATCACATCAATCGACAGAATGAAGGGAACCAGACCCATCCAATCGGCTTTCATTTCCACGCCATAGAACATTGGCCCAATCCAGTCCAACGCGGTCCATGCTTGAGCCCAACCCAAACTAAGTCCCCATATTTGCACGGGATGACTTCACACAATTGTACCAAGTTTGCTTGAGTTTTTATGGATGAGATATTTTGACTGTTTAGTAATAGTTCGTTTGTTTTAATGTTTTATTAGAGTATTTAAAAATAAGTTTTACTAAATTTTGTTTGTTTGAAGGTTTTAGTAGGGGAGTTATGAAAAGTGTTTGGGATGTGATATGATGCAACATTTATGAATATTTTTAAATAATTTTTTTTTAAATATATTTAAATAAATAAGAGAGAAAAAAAATTTAAAAATTGTAAATTGCGCCACATGGCGCTTTCTGGTTACGCCACGTGACGCTGCAATGGAGGCAGTCTGCCCTCTCACACAAGTTCTTGAAAAAAAAAACTCTAAAACTAATTTTTACCTAAAACTCAGACCCTCGAAATAAAACCATTTATTAAACACCCCCAAGCATGACTCTTCAAAAAATAATAATAAAAACAATTAAGAAAATACCTAGTTTTTTAGAATTAATTTGGTAAATAGCTAAACTTGTTTAATATGTTGACTTACTTCTAGATTCTTTTTTACATAATTTTTTATGGACAAAAATACTCCATTTTTTTATTTTGAATAAATACAAAAAATAAAAGCAAAGATTTTGTATAATTTGATAAAGAAATATATTTATTAATCATTTAAAGAACAAAATATTAGACCATCAAACAAAATTTTCAGGGCATGTGTGTAGCACTAGTGCTAACTTAACACCATTAACTTAATTTCTCAAGTTTTGTTTGATGGACGAATTAAGTTAATCCAAAAATTAAATTAACCATTCACAAATTTTAATGATAATTCTTATATATTTTCTCTGTTTCGTTTTTCAGAATTATCTCTAATCATGTTTTTCAAACACTTTATTTAAATTTAAATTTAAAATTTAAAATTTTATTTGAATTTTTTATTTTATAATTAACTTAATATATATACAATATAATATCAACAATTAATATTAAATATAATATAAATTTTCTAATTTATCAAAGAAAAAATAATTAAGGTCGATTTTAAAATATCATTCTATAAATTACAATTTATTAAACTTAGAAAAATAAACCATCATTTTCATGATTTAAAAATAATAATTTATTACAATTTTTGTATAGTTTGGCGGAGATTTATACGATTTTTTTTTCACTTTGTTTTTTCAATTAAATAGAAAAAATTAATTTTATTGCTAATTTGATGGGAAGAAAAACTTGAAATGAGAATTTTTCTTATTATGGTAAAGATGAGTTTTATTTTATGTAAAATATGTATTTTATTGTGTGAATATTGTAAAAGACAAGTCAACATAAAATTATTATAGTTCTTGACATATTTTATATAATTATATTTTTTTTAATACATAATTAATTTTTAATTAGATATAAATTTTACTACTTTCCCTAATTAGTTATTATAGAATCTCAATAATTATAACTAACCTATTTTCCATAACTAAATTACAACAAACTATCATCGAAGTTATTTCAAAAAAAACTATCTCGAAAGTAACTATCATGAAAGAAATCACACATATTTTAAGAGCTAGTTTATAATTTTTAGATTTTTAATAATAGTCAATTTAAAATAATAAATTTTAAAAAATAATACTTATACGAAAGAAAAAGAAATCAAAATTATAATTAGTTGGTGAAATGAATATTATGATGTTACTATTTTAAATGAAATCTATTTTGTCATTTATATCGTGTGAATGACAAAAATGAAAAGTAAAAACAAAATAATAGTATGAATCATTAAAAAAATGTTTGAAAAATCATAATAAAACTCAACCTAAGTAATTAATACTCAGCTTAACTTAACTTGAGCTTAAGTTAACACCAGAATCTCTCTTTAACCTAATCTTAACCTCTCCACCATGCTGTTTGTATTTGAAAATTTAAAAGTTTTTTGGATTTATTTATTTTAAAAGATCTTTGGATATTTCTACCTCAATATCTCATACAAGAGTACATCACAAAATTTGAACTTAATACTTAAAAAAAATTCATAAAAAATATGGGATGTAATTTTAGTCCTTTATCTATGTTGCTTAAAAAAAACCCCTTTTTTGTAAATGAAATTTATGAAGTAAGAAAAACTTTTTTTAAAAACATGATTGTACACGTGATTGTATGTGATATACTTAAAGATGAAATTATAAGATGAGATGAAGCATCTTACCTCATAGACCGTTTGATTCTTGATCTATAGTCATTATTGAGTTGTGTTTAAACTCTAGTTTTTGAAAATGTGAAAGTGAAGAGTCTAAAAAGTCATCACTCCTCAGTTTCACACTACATATTGACACCCACCAAATTACTTCTCTTCAAACTTATGATTACACTTGGGTTCCACTCTACCTGCCATTGACGACTCCTGCGAAAGCACCATTAAAGGTTTTCCCCTCCATGTCGGTCACACGAACTCTCAACTTTTTTTTTTTAATCTAAGCTTCCAAGTCGCTCTAGGGGTAGATCTTGCTCGCAAACCTATTGTACATCCATGGTACATCGTGATTCTCTTTTAAGGTTATAACTTTACCATTCTAGCACCTTTTTCTTTGAAGATGGGAAGGTGCAAAGTATGTACCCTTCTACACTGAATATTGAGAGCGATAAATTTTCTTTAGTGTTCCGAGTCTCACGTGTACATTTCTTGTAAATCACGCTCATGAGGGGTTTTAATACGTTTTGATTATGAAAAGGTGAAGAGATCTTTAATTTTTTTGAACAAAACATAATACTTGTAAGGACTCGACCTGACATGGAGTCAATCTCGGGCCTTAACCCCTTATGCATGATCAAACTTACATATTTGTTCAGAGACATGCTAAATTTCAAACCCAGACTTTATTCAAAGAATATAGGCAATAGTTCAACAATTGCAGAATTTAAAAGAAATATCGGGTTCCCTTTTAAAATAAATAAACAAATTAACCAAAATTAACTCTAACGTGCCTCTACGATAAATAGTTCATGAATTTAAAATAAAACTCAAATAACGTTCGAAAATAATAAATTAAAAACTCGAAAATAGTGCACATGGTCACGCCAGCTCCAGCTCAGCACCTCGTTCTCTGTGTACTTGTAGGGATTCCACAATGGAAAGGGGTGAGTTCATGAAAACTTAGTAAGGGAACCTAATACGAGATTCACAAGAACAAGTTAATGAAAGCAATAGCATGAATAGTATGTATTTCAAGTAAACTCAAATCTCTTGATAACCGATGCTAGTGTGAGGGAAACTCGGCGAGCCGAAGCAATCTGGTTGCCGCCAGACCTCGAACCCTCGCGCGAAGAGGTAGTACAAGCACCCTTCATAGTGGGATATCACTCACCCCCACTCTTAAGCATGGTTCCTAGGAAAGGTCAAGCGAACTCTTGGTAGGTAAAGCTAACCTGTTGGCCACCCGATCCTAACACTACCGCGATGAGGAATAGCGTCCCTTTGCCCAACACTTGACAATTCATCTATTCGTGACCTACAACTAAGACACGTCCGTCCTTCGCCGCAGCTCGTACTCTTTTAAATCACTATATCCCCACCTGGGCTTTAATTCAGACCCGTTTTGTTTCCTTTGAGAAACCTTAACCAATTACATGCTCGGTTCCCCTTTGAACTTATCAATTAAACAAGTTATCTCAATCAAAAATTCACAGATTATCACATGCTGACATTTAATCTTGAAAGCCTTTAAATCAAGCCATACAACATATACATACTCGGGAACCACTGGATATCACAAAACATACACCCGAAGCTCTTAAATCAATGACATACTCATTTGACACCACGGTGAACTCATGTTGGGAAACAGTCCTTTACCTTGGCCTAAAATAGCACGAAACAGTCCTTGAACTCGAAACTCGAGTCCCCTTGAGAATCCTCATTTAAAAGTGCCTACACATGTCAAACGAATGAGAATTTGGACCTAAAACCTTAAAAAATAGACTCGGGGCACATAATTTACCATAGGGGTGAAAGTCATATTTTTTCGGTCACCGGTGATGCGGCAGCGGCAGGACACGAGGGGCTCCAGCGGCGGGGCGTGGTCTCAATCGCCAGCTAGTGCACAATAGACAGCAAATGCAGGCTCGGACGAGTCACGCTAGGCTCGGAGCACGCGCTTTGGTTCGGTATGGGCGACGGCTCGGTTCGAGAAGGACTGTAGATTCGGAATTCACTCTCCAATTCAAAAATGTGATCGTGTAAGCAGTCCAATGGGTGCAGGACACGTGGGCGCGAGCGAGCAGTGGACAGGGGGCAAGATGATTAGCTAACACGCTGGCTACGTCCGACTGGCTCGGACAGGCGGCGTCACGCACTCCCACGGCGGATGTTCCCCCTGCACGTGATAGCTAAAACGCGTGTTGATTGGCTGCTGCTCCTCGACGACGGGCATGAATCGGACGTCGACACACGTCCTTCAGTGGCTGGCGGATCAGGGCAACTCTGACTTTTCTAACGACGACGCCTCAGGAATCGTGCCTGTAGAGAAAATTTCAAAACTGATCTCGTTGGATTGGTGGCTTGAAAAATGTTGATTTGGTTCAGAATGATAGAAGCATGATGACCCACTCACCTTTTCAAATTTTGCTTTTGCTAAGTTTGTCTTGTAGCGCCAATTTACTATTTTGCCCATTTTATTTAAAATTTCCCTTAATATTGCTAAGGGCAATAGTCCAACCTTTTCAAAATGCAATAAAATTAATTCTTCACAAAAAATAATCTTTTAAATCCAAAATAAATTGCCAATTTAAAGGGAAAGTAGGGTTATTAGAATACGCATTCCTTACTTACACACCATTGAACAAAACATACACTCATTCTACATTTACACACTAGAGATTGACTAAGAGTATCATCACTTTCGTTAGATAAACACTACTGATTATATTAGGATATACATCCACCGTTCATCATGATGGAAAAGGAAGAAATCCTTAATTTTTTTGTAAAAAACATACACACATTCCATCATTTACATACCAAAAATTGACTATAACCACCATGAACTTTGTTGGAAATCAAGCACTAGATAAACACTACTAATTACGTTTGCCAACCCGTTGTACATCCATTGTACATCACGAACACAATACTCGTATATTAAAATAGATTAATTTTAGAACTCTAAAAAATTTCATCAATCTTGACTCGGAGAAGTTCAACATCCATGTCTTCCATTCAATCTAATTAGGTGAAACATCAGCCTAAAATTTTTAGGTGATTTCACGTGAACTTAGACAATCATCAATCAATAACCGTCTGCGGAAATTTCAGATATTTCTATCTCATAATCACGATGAAGGAAACCATGAAAAATTGTATGAACATTTTCAAAAAGTTCATCAAAGTGCCTTCAAATATCTTGCAATTCAATTGCAAAATTTTAATTTTTTGGCAGAGAATACTAATTTATATAAAACAGGTTTGGAGTTGCGAGTTATATTATCAGTGAAGATTTATGAAGAAATATCCAATATTTTATGATAGTTTTAAATCTTAGATAATATATTATATAAGAAAATTAAAAATGGAAAGTTTGTTAAAGTCTAATGTAACAGCCCGATAATTTGAATTTTTATTAGAAAATAAAGATAATTATTTATTTCGGGAAATTCAGGGAGTTAATAAAGTTTTACCCTTAGCGTTTGATTTAAACTAAAGGAAACAAAGGGCAAAAATTGTATTTTCATGAATTTCGGGTAAAAGTAAGAGTTTTGGGTCAATAGGGGTATTTTTGTAATTTTATCACTAAAGGACAAAAAAGGCTAAAAGACGAATTAGAAAATCATTGGGTTATAAATATCCAATGATTGCACCGATTTCGGAACCCTAATCATTCAGAAATCACTTCGCAAGCATCGCTGTAAGAGGAGCCGCCGCTGATTTTCGTACAGAGCCGCCGCCATCAACCAACGCACCAACCGGGAGACGCCACGCGTCGCTCCGCCGTTCGACGCGCCAGAAGCCACCTCTGCCAGCCAATCAGAATGCACCGCGATGAAGGCCAATCAGCGTTCGTCGTTTGGTTCCCCAATCGAAGCTCGTCGTGTGTCGCACAGTGAGTTGCCAAGCGCAGCTTCGACTTTTGTCTTCTAGCGCCGAGCCTACCGCCGTACCCTAGCCAAGCTGACGCCCAATCCACGCCTGAGACACGTGCGCTGAGCCTTCTTTCGCGCCCAAGCCACTTCTGAACCAGGGCCACGCTCGAACCCACTCCCGAAGCTACTTCAACACGCGCCTCACGCGTTGGCAACCCCTAGCCCACGCGTCGCCGCCGTTTCCGGTGACCGGAAAAACCCGAACTTCATCCCTAGGGTAAATCCCGTGTCCCTAGGGGTTTTTAAGGCCTAATTCTAACCCATTTGTCGTGTACGACCCCTTTTAGGTGGAGATTCTTTAGGGGATTCTTCAATCGAGTTCAAAGGCCGTTCCGAGCGGTTTTCAACCAAGGTAAGGGACTGTTTCCCCAGTATAGGGTCTTTTTGGGTATTATTTTAGCACGTATTTAATTGGTTTAGCACTGAATGACATATTTTACTATGAATGTATGTTTATGAAAGTTTATGATGCTTTAGACGTTGTGTTTAGTTCGTTCTAGCATGTTTTCCGAATGTGTTGTGATTGTTATTGCTTCATGCATTCAGCATGTTGTTTCTAAGATTATTTTGTTATTCCTAGGGCCGGTTTCCTGATATTTAGGTTGTCATGTTAGTTAAGATTCGAGGTCTTGTCTTGAAGGTTACTTTATGATTATGAAGATAGTTCCTACGAGTTTAGTTGTGAGTTTTAATGTGTTAGTTACTTGTTGGCTATCCCAACGGGGGCTAATCTTGTCAACCAAGTAGTGTAAACGAGTTAAAGGTCCCAAATGGGACTAGTTTTAGAGCGCGAGCTACGATTAGGTCAGACGTGTCTTATTCGCTAGACTCGGTAGGGGATTAGTTCAGATGTCGGGCGTTGCGGAAGATATTCCTAATTCGCGGTAGTGTTAGGGATCGGAGGGCCACCCCATTAGCCATACCTACCCAGAGTTCGCCTGATTATTCCCAGGTGTCGTGCTAGGAGTGTGAGTCGGGAGATATCCCATTGCGGAGGGTTCTGGATCTACCCTTTCGCGCGAGTGTTCGAAGTCTGGCGGCAACCAAGTTGGTTCGTCTCACCGAGGTGCTGTCACACTAGTATAAGTTACCAAGTTTAAGATAAAGAACTGTGAAAAATAATTGTGATAAAGAACGAGGTAATGGTAAAGCTATGAGTTTCGTTGTTTTGTTAAAGATCGAGCTAGAGAAATTTAAGGCATTTATGTAATCACGTTACTTTGTGTTTCTCTGATTATTTATGTGCTCTTGCTAGATCTCGTGTTGGGATCCCTTTTGCATTGTGGATTCTTTCCAGGTATTTACAGGTGGACCGGGATGGCTAAACTGAAGCTGATGTGACCATGGGCAAGCTGTGTTAGGTTTCTTAAGTTGTTTTAAGTTTAATGTTGATGTTTTATTTTAAAGGATGAAATGGATTTGAGGCATGTTAGCATAGGTTTTAATGTTATTTTGTCGTTTTTCGGGTACCCTAAACTCTGCTTACGTTTTATTTAAGTTATTTCATTAAATACAAATGTTATTTAGCATGTCTCCTCAAGTTTATTAAAATGTTATTCATGCATAAGAGGTTAAGGCCGCGGGTTAGATTTTGTGTTGGGTCGGGTCCTTACAATTGGTATCAGAGCACAAAGTCACTGATTCTGTAGACTAACTTACCTCGTAAGTCGTTTTAGTCCCATGGTGCAGAACTTCCAGGTCGCCATCAGGTACGCAATAGGGGTCAAGTTTCATGTGTTCGTTTTGAAAACTTCATGTTCGTGATCTCATTATGAGTTATGTGTACTATCTACGATAATGTCGTTATCTTGAGTATGTTCTTTATGTAATGATCCTGTTAAAATCTCAAGTTTTGAGCATTATAGACCACTACAGTAGAATAAAACTTAGAGACTTAAGTTTTATTTGCAGACTTAGTAATGTCTGACTGTGTAACAAGGAGTTCTGCTAGTGGAGGTCGAAGAGGGAGAGGTCGAGGTAGAGGAATACCACCTGTCCCAAGAAGGACTAGATCGTCTAGTCAACGAGTTCAGCAGCTGCCAGCTACTGCGGAGGGAACGCCAGCAATCCCTGGGCTAAGTGTGGAAGCCCTGAATGCTATTCATACGATGATTCGGGAAGCTATTCATTGTATAAGACTAGCAGACCCGGTAGTCCCTCAAGCAGCAAGTAACCGAAAAGCGAGTTCAGCGTCAAGTTCTACTCCGATAGCGCGTGGTACAACTTCGGCCCCAGCAACAGCTTCAGTTCAGCGTACCCAAGCGAGTGAAGAGCAAGGAGAGATTGAAGAAAGTCAGGCCATGTCTGAAAATGGCAAGCTGATCAAGGATTTTAGGAAGTTTGGTCCCAAGGACTTCGATGGAGTATTAGAGAACCCTCTAGTTGCTGAGGAGTGGTTGTCCCACATGGAGACAGTGTTCCATCATATGGACTGCCCTGCAAGACAACAAGTCAAGTGTGCTGTTTTCGCCCTACAAGGAAGAGCTAAGTCTTGGTACATGCGAGAGACTAGGAGGCGACCAGCAAATGCACCACCTATGACCTGAGGTGAATTCAAGAAAATGTTTTAAGACATGTACTACACGAGTGCTGACCAGGGAGCCAAGATAGCAGAGTTCATGAGTGTTCAGCAGGGCAGCGGCTCCATGATTACGTTTGAGTGGAGGTTTAGCGATTTGTCTCACTACGCCGAGGCGTTGATTCACACCGATGAGCAAAAGATTGGCTACTTCTTGGCCCGTTTTCACCCAGGTATTCGAGGAGATAGATGCACACGAGCCGAAGACTTTTAGGGCTTGTGTAACGTTAGAAAGGAAGTTGGACGAGAAGTTCAAGACTAAAGGAGTTGAGTTCAAGCCAACTGAAGACTGCCAAGGCAAAAGGCGGAAGTTCGAGATTACTAGGCCATCTGGGTCTGGAGAGCAGAGCAAGAAACCCTACGACAAGTCTGCAGAGAAACGACAAGTTCAGCACCACCAGGAGCAAACAGAGCTTACTTATTGGGAATGCAGAGGTTGTGGAATGAGACACACCGAACAATGTGAGTCAGGGAAGCAGATATGTTATAAGTGTGTTAAGGAAGGACATTTAGCCAGGTACTGCACTCAAGAGGATAGCACAAGAGCAAAGTCAAGTAGAGGTTAGGTTGCAGCCACCTTTGGTCAAAAGCTCAACAGTCAGCTGATCTTTTCGCAGGCATGCCATCGATTCAGAATACTTCACTTTTGTTTTGATTTATAGTTTATAGTGTTTGCATGTTCTGTTTATTAGCTGATAGTTTCGAAAGAGGAATATTTAGGTTTGAGTTGTTAGTAACTACTCTAGTGGGAGTAAGCAAATTAGTTGCGAGTAGGTTAAGTTTGTAATTCAGTTAGTTGTTATCATCTTAAGTTGACTTTCGAGGACGAAAGTTCTTTTTAAGGAGGAAATATTGTAATAACCCGATATTTTGAAGTTTTATTAGAAAATAAAGATAATTATTTATTTCGGGAAATTCAGGGAGTTAATGACGGTTTTACCCTTAGCGTTTTGATTTAAACTAAAGGAAACAAGGGGCAAATAAGGTATTTTCATGAATTTCGGGTCAAAGTAGGAGTTTTAGGTTAACATGGGTATTTTTGTAGTTTTGTCACTAAAGGACAAAATAGGCTAAAAGACGAATTAGGAAATCATTGAGTTATAAATACCCAATGATTGCATCGATTTCAGAACCCTAATCATTCAGAAATCACTTCGCAATCATCACTGTCAGAGAAGTCGCTGCTGATTTCCATGCAGAGCCGTCGCCACCGACCGACGCACCAACCGGGAAACGCCACATGTCGCTCCGCCGTTTGACGCGCCAGAAGCCACCTCTACCAGCCAATCAGCGTGCACCGCCCTGAAGGCCAATCGGCGTTCGCCATTCTGTTCCCTAATCGAAGCCCGCCGCGTGTCGCACAGTGAGTTGCTAAGCGCAGCTTCGGCTTTTGTCTTCTAGCGCCGAGCCTGCTGTCGTACCCGAGCCAAGCTGACGCCTAATCCACGCCTGAGATGAGTGCGCCGAGCCTTCTGTCGTGCCCAAGTCGCTTTCTAACCAGTGCCACGCCCGAACCTACTCCCGAAGCTGCTTCAACACATGCCTCACGTGCTGGCAACCTCTAGCCCATGCGCCGCCTCCGTCTCCGGTGATCGGAAAAACCCAAACTTCGTCCCTAAGGTAAATCCCGTGTCCCTAGGGGTTTTTAAGCACCCATTTGTCGTGTACGACCCCTTTTAGGTTGATATTCTTAAGGGAATTCTTCAATCGAGTTCCAAAGGCCGTTCCGAGCAGTTTTCGGCCAAGGTAAGGGACTGTTTCCCCAGTATAGGGTCGTTTTGGGTAATCTTGAGCATGAATTTAATTGGTTTAGCACTGAATGACATATTTAACTATGAATGTATGTTTATGAAAGTTTATACGTTGTGTTTAGTTCGTTCTAGCATGTTTTCCGAATGTGTTGTGATTGTTATTGCTTCATGCATTCAGCATGTTGTTTCTAAGATTATTTTGTTATTCCTAGGGCCGGTTTCCTGATATTTAGGTTGTCATGTTAGTTAAGATTCGAGGTCTTGTCTTGAAGGTTACTTTATGATTATGAAGATAGTTCCTACGAGTTTAGTTGTGAGTTTTAATGTGTTAGTTACTTGTTGGCTATCCTAACGGGGGCTAAGCTTGTCAACCAAGTAGTGTAAACGAGTTAAAGGTCCCAAAGGGGACTAGTTTTCGAGCGCGAGCTACGATTAGGTCAGACGTGTCTTGATCGCTAGACTCGATAGGGAATTAGTTCAGGTGTCGGGCGTTGGGAAAGATATTCCTAATTCGCGGTAGTGTTAGGGATAGAAGGGCCACCCGATTAGCTATACCTACCCAGAGTTCGTCTGATTATTCCCAAGTGTCGTGCTAGGAGTGTGAGTCGGGAGATATCCCATTGCGGAGGGTCCTGGATCTACCATTTCGCTCGAGTGTTCGAAGTCTGGCGGCAACCAGGTTGTTTCGGCTCGCCGAGGTGCTCTCACACTAGTATAGGTTACCAAGTTTAAGATAAAGAACTGTGATAAAGAATTATGATAAAGAACGAGTTAATGGTAAAGCTATGAGTTTAGTTCTTGAGTTAAGGATGAGCTAGAGAAGTTTAAGGTATTTATGTAATCACGTTACTTTGTGTTTCTTTGATTATTTATGTGCTCTTGCTAGATCCCGTGGTGGGATCTCTTATTGAGTTTTCGCGAACTCACCCTTTCCATTGTGGATTCTTTCCAAGTATTTACAGGTGGACCAAGATGGCTAAGCTGAAGCTGATGTGACCATGGACAAGCTGCGTTAGGTTTCTTAAGTTGTTTTAAGTTTAATGTTGATTTATGGTTTTAAATGATGAAATGGATTTGAGGCATGTTAGCATAGGTTTTAATGTTATTTTATCGTTTTCCGGGTACCCCTAAACTCTGGTTACGTTTTATTTAAGTTATTTCATTAAATACAAATGTTATTTAGCATGTCTCCACAAGTTTATTAAAATGTTATTCATGCATAAGAAGTTAAGGCTCCGGGTTAGACTTTGTGTTGGATCGGGTCCTTACATCTAATGATTATTCTTTAAAATCAAGGATTGATGGATAATTTAATTAAGTTTATTTTTCTATTTAATAATAAAATTAAAAGATATTTTGGAAATTAATAATTTTCTTTACACACATTTTTTCTTTTAGAGACTAATTTAAATGCTTTAAAAAAACAGTCATTTTCCTAATATAATTTTAAAACCCGGTAGCTATCTCCCACAAAAAAATAATTGTTTTTGTTGCGATCTCTTAAATGATGCTACTTTGTTCTCTCAAAGGTAGAGGAGAGAGGTATAGTCTAAGGGAAATGATCTCTTCGATATTTATGAAAAAACCAAAAAGGGTAAAAACATTGTAACAAGCACAAATCATTGGATTAATGAAAAGGGTTATTATTTCCGTATGTGGGTCAGAAATGTTTGAAAGAGTAAAAGTAGAAATATACACGGTATTTTTTTTTTTTGAATAACTCAAATTTTTTGTATGACCAATTTTCCAAGCATTTTATATCTTTAAAATTCAACTATCTCTGTAATTATGTAAAAAATAAATAAAGAAAAAAAACACTAGCTATATAACTTTGGCCAATTAAAAATTGTCACATTATTCACGAATAACTTTAACTAACTATTAACCTAATTACAAATTTATAATTATTCCATAACTAATTAGATTAAGAGTTATTTTGTTTTGATTTTATGCCCAAATTAAATTAGGAAAATACCAATGTCTATATTTTTCGAACTTATTGGGTGTGTCTTGACTTTAAATTTTTGTCTAAATCATGAATATTTATATTCCCAAAATACTAGCTATTTATTAATTAATATATTAAAGAAAATTTAACATGGATATTCAAGTAGGGAATAATTATTACATTTTCATCCCAAATTGATTTTAATTGCAAAGATATTCA
>JBBMEG010000003.1:4130513-4145387 GCA_037832605.1 Cyclanthera cordifolia
GATATTATAGGATTATATTGAGGTTAGTTAAGATTGTAATTAAGGTTAGTTAAGATTGTAATTGTGTATAAATACACCCTAGCTCAGTGAGAAAAATCACGACATATTTTTCTCCTAAACTCTTTTACATATAGGAATTAATCTGACAAATTATTCATCTTCCATGAAATAGCTACTAAAGTAGACTTTGAACATAAGTAGGAATAAGTTTCTTCTCACCGATAAAAAGTTGCAAGAATACACAAGCATTAACATAACATGTTTACTTTGATCAACTTATGTTATACTTAGTCATTTGTATATATTTTACATAGCACAATTTATGTTTTAATGTTTACTTACACAATTTAATTCTAGTATCAAATACACAGGTTAATTACTTTTACTTTATGTATTTAGACTCTTGGAGACGACATCTATTGCTTATCACGGTTGCAATAACTATGTATGCTTGCACATTACTAAAAGATTGTTTTTAAATTTGTGTCATGGATCTCTTATATAATTAGTTTCATCAGAGCCTTCTCTCGTAGGGAGCAAACAACACCATGTCTTGTCTTTGCATTATTGAACGCAAAACCTTGTCCAAAGGCAAGTTATTTTAATCACTGCAGGTGCACATGTCTGTGCACGACGCTGCGCCCTCGTCCCGTGCAGCCTCGCGTGTGGCTATCACTTCCTTCACACACATATCTCCATGTTTAGACTATGCTCAACCACCACACCTCGTCACAAGAACCCTTTTTACCTTTGTGCACGACCATCGCACACTTGAAACTATAAGTTGTGGTAAAGCGGGCTCCTTCCTCGCTCACTGTTGTAGCCCACGCCGCCACTTATGTGCGAGCAAGCCCACACCCTAGAATGCACCAATGAAGAACTACACCTTGGTATTATTCTTAGGTCTGGAAAAGTGTAACAACTTGAAATTTTATAGAAATTTTATGGTCTTAAATGGTTTAGGAATATTGAATTAGAATTTGGTAATTTAAAAGTAGGTTTTGTTTAGTTGATAATTAAAATTAGATTGGGAATCTTCAATTAAATAATTATAAGAGATGATAGTTTAATTAATTAGGAGTTCTAAATTAGTTTTAGGTTAGTTAGACTCTTAGGCACGTTTGGATAGGGCAAGTTGAGATGAGAAGAGATGGGATGAGTTGAGTTGAGATGGAAGTGTTAGGAAGTTGGTGTTTGGGGTGGTGGGTTGGGATGTGAAGGGTGAGTAAGTTGTGTTTGGGGTAGTGGGTTGGGATGTAATAAAAGTTGATTGATGGGATGTGATGAGATGAAATTGTTTTTTTATAAAAAAAATATAATATTTTTAATCGAATATTTCATAAAATAACATTTTCATGTTCTAAAAAAATAATAACACTTTCAAAATTTCCTTTCTTATTTTATTAAATACATTTTTTCCTTTATTTACAAAATAATATATTTAAAGATTATTTACATTTTATTATTATTTATGAAATTTAAAATTTGTTACAGTTAAATAATCAAATCAATTAAAAACTATTGTTAAAGGACGTGATATAAAGAATGATTTTTTTTTTTTCAAATTCATTAACTATGGTTTGAAAATAAATATGAAAATAGAAGAAACATATTTTGTTTGATTATCAAATGAAGTAAAATAATTAATTAAACAAACAATAATAAAAAATATCAAATACATATTTATGATAATACATATATATAAATAATTACAAATATTATTTAAATAACCAGATATATTGTAAAAAATACATGGTAAATATTGAAAGTAAAGTAAATACACATAAATAAAATATACATAATTTATAAATAAATAAGTTAAATAGATCAGTTGGTAAACAATATTTCATTTATTTTAAGAGTCCATGGTGTTCGAGTCATAGGTTGAATAGAGTAGTTAATATATATATATATACTTTTTTTTTTGTATAAAATTGATCCCTTTGTGCATAGTTGGCCATATTTAAATTTCTTGAATCTTTGTTTACTAAGTTAACCAGCCTTGATCGACTTTGGGTCAACTGGATTTGATTGCCCATTTTTTTTAGTTAGGTCTGCTATAGTAAAATCGATGTCTTGAGTCCATTTTTTGGATTCGTTTAGCAAATCAATGTCTAATTCATGTTTTTTACTTGATTTACTTCTCTAGGTTGTTAGGACGATTCCTTGGACTTTGCTGAGAGCATTATGTATTCTTTTCAGTTAAAGTTTTCTTATAGTGGCCAGTTGTGTGGAGATTATACACTGTCTAATGATTACCTTCTTGTGAATATATGATGAATTGATAAGTTGAATGCTAGTATGTGTGATCTTAGCATGTTGATTGTTAGTATGACTTAAGCTTGTAGTTAATTATTTAATTTATGAGTTATTCTACCATGTTGATTGCCTAGTGAATATTTTCATGAGTTGTTGTTGTTTATGATTAGCTGTTGAACAATATCAAGAGTTGTACGTCACCTTGAATACATGTCGCTTGTAATTTTGTACAATACACATCTTAATTACTATTTAGTATGATGGAGTGTTGAACACTTAGTTAGAATGTTATTTTTGTTTCTATCTCTTGGTTTGCTGCTTAGTGGTATGAGACATTGAGTAAGTTTTCTTTTATAGTTGTCTAGTCATTGTGTCATTCATAGACTTGGTTGAGTTGTCATCATCGAGAGTTATATAGAGGATAGGGTGGACATTGCCATTTTCATGGTAGGTGATGAGATGTATTTTCCCTTCCGACTGTCAGGAATGTGCACATGCCACCCCCGGTGTTTATAGCATATCTAGGCGGGTCTCTTATCATAGTGTAAACTTGTTATGAGAGAATTCTTAGCTTCAAGTGATAGGTGTGGATGGGTTGTCATAGTTGTTACCAAGTATCGACAGTGGTTGTGTTAAATGTGTACTTTTCTCAAGTCTGTGACTAAGCATGTAGACCTAAACTAGAGCAGTTTGTGCAGGCCCACACACTGTCGAATTTGTAATACCATGTGGTGTATGCATACACGCTCTAGGCACTAGGAGAAAGGCTCCTCTAAGACAATGACGTTAGTACACTATTCCTTGTTGTTGTCTAGAGCCAGTAGTTGTGTGAGCACTCGATGCCTTACAAGGAAAGCATATGCTTGCTTTCTGGGTCATATAACGTACCTCATATGCCATTTATTTTGAGTGAGTGCATTAAAGGCCTCATAAGGGAGACATGTACGTGTCTTCAAGTCGTATAATGTACCTCATGGCCCAGTTAGTGTTGTGTTATGTTCAGATCGATTGATCGTGTAATTACTTGTTGGTGTAGTTGAACTTGTGTATTGCACCCCAATTGAAGGTTCTTATTGAGTATAGTTGTACTTACCCTTATTATGGTTTTCCACTAGGTAAGCAAGGACTGTATCAAGATGGCTAGCAAAAGAGGAGCTGACAAGAATATGAGAGTTGTTGCATAGTCGTTTATTTAGTTTATGATTTATTTTCTTCTTGCATGTTATTTGAATTTGTAAGGCAATTTTTTTAATTGAATTGAATTTTATTTATTTATTTACAAACTCTGACAAGAGGCTGAAATACTAATGATATGTTTTGTTGAAAACAATTATGTTTATTTGAATAAGCAGTTTTATTTCAATTATAATGGTTTTGAATCATGCATGTTAGTAGGGATTCCATTTTTTAGAATGGTTTAAATAGTCGGGTTCTTACAAAAGGTTAGTCACTTGGAAAAGAAAAAAGCAAGTAGATTTCAAGAAGTAGTGCAAAAGTTGAATATCAAGCATTAGATTTGAGATTCCGTGTAAGGGTGCATATTCAAAAGATTTTTGAAAGAACACAATTTATAAACTTAGTGTTCATTCAAAATATTTTGTGACAATCAAGCCACAATCAACATAGCAAATAATCTTATGCAACATGATAGAATGAAGCATATTGATAGATGACCAATTCATATTTAAGGTCAACAAAAATAAAGTTGAACTAAACAATGTTCCAGTACATTGCTAACATCCTCAGGAAAGAATTACGAAGGATCAATTTGACTCCAAGCTTGAATTGTATTCTAAATACAACCCAGCTTGAGGTAGAGTGGGGATTAATAATATTAGTATTTTATTTTTAAATCATTTTTCCTTGTAAAATTTGGTTAAATATTTTTTCTTTTTTACGATTAAGTTAAACTTTCTCTTTTTCTTTAGAATTTGGTTAAATATTATATTCTCTTTTGTAGTCTATTTAACTAAATATTTGAGTTTGTTATTGAATAAGATTTTTAATTTCATTTTCAATATTCTTCAATTATATATAAGGGGTTAATTGTGGCACTTATTGTATTTAATTTAAGGAGAAATGATTCATTAAATAGTTTAGGTGGTTTATGCAATTCTTTTTTTATAAACTTGACCTCAAAAGCTATCCTCATAGACTAGCTTACAGTCTGGCCTCATTTTTGTTTATAGATCCATTGATACCCGTAAATATTCTATCTTTTGCAACATTATCCTTTTTTCCTTTTTCATATCAATGCCCATCCAACTCATTTCAATCACTACTCTTTTTTTCAATGTCAGCTTTATTCAATTCTTATTAGAGTAAACGTCGCCAATTATTTGCCTGTCAACTTTAATTTCTCTTAATACTTTTATAATTGGAGAACCAAGGCATAGAAAAACAAAAAAAAAAAGAAAAGAAAAAAACACATTATTTTGTAACACCCAAAGATATATTGTAGAAAAAGTAATCGTTGACTATGCCATAGAATACCAAATTAAAATGGTATTATCACCTCTAAGAATTAAATTGAGAAAAAAACACTTTTATTTATTCAATAATATTTACGTACAAAGATTTGAATTCATAATCGCTCAATTGTTTACCCTACGCTAATATCAAAGCATTTCGAACTAACCACGAAATTTACTTGACGAAGACCTCTCAAGTGGATCAAAACCTCCCTCGAAAATGATTAACAGACGGTTATAGTTGTTATATTTCATGCAACCAATTTACGCTCATTTTCTAGAGAGAAACACAGTGAGCAGAAACACAATAAATCACAGATTATACTATTTTTTTATTAGAAATATAAGATAATAAATTAAATGTGTGAAATGTAATATCAGGTCAACTATAGAACAAAAATATCATTCTGGATAGAATGAAAATAATCGAAGAGCATGTTTAACAATGACAAAAAGAAAACAAAAGAAAAAGGAAAGGAAAGGAAAGGAAAGGAAAGGAAAGAAAAGGAGACATGAGCTGCAGAATCGAATGTTTGACTAGACAGTTGGCAAACTTTACCTGCTGTTATGATTAGTTTGAATGAAGCAACTGGACCCTAAAATAATACATTAACATATAGTTCTCTTTTAATTTATAAAATTACACCATTCACCGCTCCCTCTACTTAAGAGAATCTACTAACCATACCATTAGAAAATTTTCTTCCATTCTCAGTTGACAGGGGAGTAGGTACAGGGAAACAAAAAAAGGGTTGAAATCACAACATGAATCAGCTAAGAAACGAGAAAACAACAGTAACAAAAGTGTAAGACACAAGAATAAGGCGTATGATACAAATTTAGCAGTGTGATGATGGCTGGCATGGCTAACGGGCAAATAATACATGTTTGCTGCTATAAAAACAACTAATCTTCCTTAACTCGCGCTTCAAAACCACCCCCTGCTCTCTTCTCTAATGAATAAGGCATATAGGTACCAAATATTCTATCCCACGTAACAAAAAATGGCTGTGAGAAGTTATACTTACTACCATATAGCTGGTGGTGGACATCATGATACGCAGAATTGTTTCTGAACAACACATGGAAAAGGTTTCCGGGAAGCCATAATCCACAATGATCATCTACTGTTTTGATGGTGGCAAATGAAAAGAAAAAGATGGCAACTCGAGGTGACATCCCGGAAATAAGAAAAGATAAAGCCCCGCCGATCGTGTCAAGGAGAAGACCCTCCAACGGATGATTGTATAAAGCTCCAAATGCATAAGGTACAACCAACCGGTGATGTTGGGAATGGACGTGCTTGTATAAGAACTTATTTTGATGCATGTATCTGTGAATAAAGTATTGCCAAGTGTCCAACACCAGCATCGCGACAATAAACTGAACTATGATTGTTGGCCAAGATTTTGGAACTGTAGCAACCTCACCATCATTCCCAGTCACCTACATGAACAAATCAACTTTCCTATGTCAAATCTGAGTTGTAGTAACAAAAAGAGACGAAAAACATTAGCCACATTTAAACGGCTAATTTTAGTGAATAAATTATACGTACATTACATTGGATGCAGATTGATAAACGAACAAAGACAGGACAAAGGAATGGAACAAGTAATTATCCAGTGTGCAAAGAGAAATGAATAAATCCAGCATATATAAATTAATTTCAGGATTTCCAGCTAATGCTCAACAAATATAATATTACAATTTTGGCGCCATACAATAGAGTTTTTCAACCCTTTATCTTCAGGTTTGCGTAGGTCTTCTACCTCATAATTGACAAAAGAAGAGATTGTACTTGAGAGAGAAATCCTATGATGCAGAGACTTTATCAATCCGATAGTGTTCTCAATCCGATAGTGTTCTCAATCCTGGTGGGTTATACCAGAGAGAACCATATATTTAAGAAACGAGGCCATAAAAGCTACACTTAGGACATGTTTGACTACGGCGAAAGTGAAGGAAAGGAAAAAAAAGGGATAAATAAAGGAAAATGAGAGCAAATTAAACCCCATTTGATAGTCATTTGATTTTTTGTTATTGATTTTTGAAATTTAAGACGAAAACTATTTCTACTATACAAGATTTTCATTACTTTGATTTCTACACTTTACTTATTTTTTCAAAAACTAAACAAAAATTTGAAAGCTAAAATAAAATAGTTTCCAGATACTTTTTTTGGTTTATGAAATTTGGTTAGAACTCACATACAAACTTGGGGGATGAAACCTTCGGTAAAAAATTTGAGTAAATATAAACTTAAATTTCAAAAACCAAATGATTATCAAACGGGACTTTAGCGATGGATGGATAGTAATCCTGTGGCCAAACGAAGGAAAGGGATTCCTTTCTTTCCCTTTCCATCCTTCCCACTACACCAAACTGCAGATCAAATAAAAAGATGCTCTCAATGTGGAGGATTAGAATTGGAGAACATCAGCCCTGATTAATTTAAGAGTCCAGCTATATAATCAAAGGTGCACAAAAATCCATTAGTCTATCAACCTAGACTAACAGCGTCTTTCCTGAAAATATATATCTATCCATACCGGACCAAATTGTTAAAGCAATTTCTTCTACTTCCCTTAACCACCCAAATCACAAGACATATAGGAGGAAAAAAAATTCAAAACTTATGCACCATCAACCGTGCATCTTTAGCATCAAATTTGAGACAAGCTAAGGATTGAGTTCGGCAGCAAGATGCACGTTGCACAGAAAAGATTACAACAAAATTCCCTAATAAACCACTAGCTAGAAATGTTCTTCCAACGGAAAATGCTTATTGCTATTACTAAGTTGTTGAAATCAAATTAAAGTAGGAGGTTCCAGGATCAAAATGCTACGTTTGCTTTCGTAAGGATAAGAATTTGGGAGCAGTTTGAGGGTAATGGATGAAATATTCTGAGAACATGATATAACGACCGATCTTAGTCGGGAGTACAAAGGTCAAACCCTCCACCTACTGATGCTGGCAACAGTAATACAGCTCGTAAAGAACAAAACTAGAACTAATAAAGTCAAAGAGTAGCAATAAATTCCAAAGTCGTAATCTCTCAACAACAAAAAAAGTGACAGTCTTAATGCATCAGTATCTAATGCCTACAAATCTATAAGAACTGAAAGCAAACTAGTGGGGGACTGGGGGAGTTGGATTCAACTAATGATAGTCATTAATACATGGGTATTTACAAACCTACAAAAATACACAATGAGATTAAATGAACATGGTGCAATGCATACCTTAAACAAGAGGATTGCAACGACTGCCTGAATAGTCTGTTGAAGGAAAACGCCTCTGACCACAGTGCTTTTGGAGACTAAGTTCTTATCGAGCTCATCTTTCTTAGAGTGCAATCGATAATTGCCAAACGAGCCAAGAAGAATATAAATCCCAGAATACACCCAGTAAACAACAATCGGCAAAAAAGTACCCAAAATTTGATCAGTGATGAGAAAACCCATGTTGGAAAAGTGCCTAGAAGCGATCAAATACTGAACACACAAGAAGAAGGCAGAATTGCAACAGGAACAAAATTCAGGAGCAGAAAGGGAATCCCAAATCCAAATCCAAATCCAAATCCAAATCCTATGACTGGAAAGGAGAATGAATATGAGACGACCTTCCCACACAACACAACTAAGCCCTTTTCTACAACAATTCAGCTTAGGGTTTTCAGAAAAAAAGAAAATCTGTGGAATTGGTACGAATCATGGAAGAGAGAGGATGGAGATCCACCAGAATCCAAACTACGTCGTTTTTGCTAAACATAATATATTCTCCGTCGTTGGGGAGGACAAAATTACTCATTTGGAGGTCTTGCCACGTGGCAGACGGTCAACCAGTCAAAACAAAACCTGATATGGTATATGAATATTGTAGATATTTAACTAAGAATACTTTGTTTTGAGTTTTTAAAATTAGCATCGAGTAAATATTGATCTGAAATATTAAGTACTAATATCTATTTGTCTTGCCGGGTGTGTGCGTGCGGACAATAATTTATTTTTAATAATTTTACTTATAAATTGATTTTTTGTGCAGACTAATTTGTGACATTAATCGGTAAAAAGTACCCAAAATTTAATAGTATCACATGAATAAAATATAGAATTTTCACATATTCAAGAAGTTTTTCTCACGAATATAACTACGTTCATTAATTCATTAGCACATCCATTCTTTGAGATTATATATGAAGGGATTTTTTATTACAATATTGAGAATGAGAAAACTCGAACCACATATCAAGTAAATATTAGTGCATCAATAATGCTTGCTGAGTTATATGTAGCGGTCATGCTTGTCTAGTGCTGATAAATATTTATTAAATTTTTTTATATTTAGATTAAATATTGTAACTAATCACGAATATTTTTTTTTATTTAATCTATGTGGTAAATTGCTTAAAATATAGGAGAAATAAGTTTAAATATAAATTTTGGTTTACATTTAGAAAAAAAATGAAATAAGAAAATGAAATATTGGAAAAAAAAAATGAAATTTTGGTTTTATAATTTATATGTGTGTTTTGTATCAAGAAGAGGAGAGGGAAGGCAACCGTGAATAAGAAGAATAAACATAAAAAAAGAGCGGAAGAAGAAATAAGTTTGGAGGAATTTGACATGTGCTTTTAGTTTTGTTTACTTTCAATTTCTGTATTTTATTTTTATTTTTTATCATGTTTGGTTAGTTTTTTTAATTCTAATTAAAGGGTAATTTTTATTCAATTGTGAGACTTTGGATAAAATTGAATATTTATTTTGATTTCAATGATTATTTGTTTGTTGTTTTTATTTGTGGTCGATTTTTGATAAATTAAATTGACGCCTTATTTTATTATCGTTTCATCCATGCTATACATGATTTTGTGATATTTTATTATTTCGAAAGATTGTTAATTTGTAAGAAGGGGTTGGCTCATGTGTGTGATGGTGACTTTTCCAAATTACATAGCTTACATGATAGACTTAGGGAAACAAATAAACAAAATTAATTGTAGTCGTCTCGGTTAATTGATTTTTGGTTTAGTCGTTCTCACTAATTTTAATGTTATTATTTATTTTATATTGAATAATAAGGTTTGGTTTGATGTTGGGTCAACCTCAATAAAATAGAAAAACAATTACTTATTGTGGCTTTTACAAATAGAAAGACTAATTTCTTGAATTTAAGAAAAATAAATGAATTGTGTTAGCCTATGATCAATATTACCATCGGATTAAACTAAACCGTTGAATTAGAAGTTTTTGTAATTTGTTTGTTTTATTTATTTTTATTGTTTTAATTAGGATTTCATTCCAATACAAAAACCTCTATTTTATTTGTTTTCAAACAACGAGAAATTAATTCATAACTCATTTGGGATTCGACGTGGTTCCACTATTTCTACAAGTTAGAGTTAGAAGAGTCAAAAATTTATTTTGGCGTGGTTCGACAACCTGACCAAGTTTGGCGCAATTGTCAGGGAGCTATTTTAGTTTCTCATTGTTTATTTGTTTTTATTTTGTTATTTTTATTTTTATTAAAAAAAAAGTATGACCGAAATTTTCAACAATATAGGTTTAGAGATTATGAGTTGTTATTCATGATGATGATATAAGAGATCTTAAAAGTCAAATTTATAGTTTAACTACTTTGGTTTGTCAAATAGCTGTTGGCAGAATGCAACAAAATTTCACACAGGACAACACCATTGAAAGATTTCATAGCCCATACCAAATGAGTTGTGATCCATATTATGATAATAATAATCATGGTTAGAGGGATCACTCAAATTTTAGTTATGGAAATCAAAGAGAACAACAAGACCAACACTTTGAAGACTTCACTAGATCCTTTCAAGCTCTAATAGAAACTCAGACTTCAAGCTCAGGTTTGTGTTTAGAAGATATGTTAAAGACCTTAGCTAACAATACTCTTCAAATGCAACTGAATAATTTTCAGTTTCAATAAGATACGCTTCAATTTCAAAAAGAAACTAGAGCTAGCATGGAGATTTTGGGCCACCAAATTTCTGAATAAACTAATTCAGTTAGAAAGCTGAAGAGTCTACAAGAGCAACAATTTTTCGATACTACCTAGGTAGAAAATTCTAAGGTAATATTTATTGATAGTGAAGACGAGTTGGAAAATTTTGAGTCATATCAATATTAGGTATGTGAGAAAGATGAAAATGAGCATATAAATGAGGAGGAAGTTCATGTGATAAACTTTAAGTTTGAAAAGCTTAATCTTATTTTATTTTCTGAAAGTTCTCTTAAAGTTGATCTTGCATTTTCTTATTCTCACGAGTCTATTGATTTTTATTTTATTCCATTTGATTTCAATAATTCATATTACAAAAATAACAAAAATAATCTGTTTGTTGCCTTTGACACACATGAAAGCCTACTAGGCTTAGTAGTTACGTCAATTCAAGCAAAAAGGGAACGAAAAAAATTGAAGAATTCTATGCACCCTGATGAATGTTTAAGTTGTCGAGCAAAACAATATTAAATAATTGATCTTTTGAGAGGCAACCCAACATATGATTTTTTTTTTCACTTCTTATTTTCTTTAATTTAGTTTTTTTTATTTTGTTGATTTTTTGTGATTATTTTATTTTATTTTTTACTTTATATTATTTTTATTTTTTATTTTTTACATGGCATTATTTTAAAAAAAAACATCACCACCGACTTTCTCAACACCAAAAACTATCTAGTTCAAATTGTTCACAATTTCAAGTGCTCATTTTTCTTGTCTTTTTATTATTTTAGTGAACATTCTACTTAATATGATATACATTGAGGACAATGCATAGGTTAGGTGTGGGGAGGCTTGCTTTGAATTTAGCATGTTCTTAATTCATATATGTTAACTTTTCTTTTTGAAACATGTAGTCTTTGTTGATATCTTTAAATGTCTTGTAAATTAAGAATACATTTTAGTTTGAATTTTAAAGCATGATAGAGATGAGCATGATTAGTGTTTTCTTTAAAATTAGATGATAGCGTCTCATTGTTTTATTAATTGAAAATGTGCAAGGCTTCGCGCAAATTATATACTTTTGTGAGATTTTGAGCCTATGAGCAATTCATTATATTTTGCTCGATTTCTTTCTTGTTAAGTGATCAAGCTTAGTGTGCTTTTTCTAGAACTTGCTTGTTGTTGATTCCAAAAAATGATCAACAAGAATCAACAATACAATTTGTTTATCGATGATGAATTTTCCTGCAAAATAACGAAAATTAGTCATGCCGGTGTGGTGTGAGCCACAGGGCCTTTGATGCCTAAGTCATTAAACGGATTTAGGAGAGTGTTTAGAGAACTTGAGAGCTCTTAGAACATGCTTACAACTTGATTTGGCTTGGAGAGAACTGAGAACCGTTTTGACTTTTATAGCAGCCGGTAGTGTAACAATTACAGCTCATTAATGGCGACTTAATGGTCAGTCGTTTTAATGGATGCCATTTAAGCAAGGCATTAACACCCGCGTAATCCCTGATCGTTACACTTGAGAGGTGTAACGATCTTATCTTGGGGTTACTTGCACTCGGCCAACCTTTCAGGTACTCACCTCCATGGTCGACCCTCTTAAGAGGTGTAGTGGTCTTATCTTGGGGTGATGGCCTTCTAGGTGTAACTCTAGGACGTTACCCCTTACGTTTGCAACGACCTAAGATGTTACTTGGACTCGGCCGTCTCTTAGGAGAGCCCTCACCTCCACGACTTTCCCTCTTTTAATGGGGTTTTCACCTCTACCATCCCATCAATGATCGACTTTGGACTTGGTCAATCTTGACCTCCATTGCTTTCCCTCGATAGGGGGGTGTTCATCTTTGGTGTAAATCCTGGCCATTATCTACGGATCAAGTTATCACTTGGACTCAGCCGACTGTTAGGCGACCAAGGGGTCTTCATTCCCTCGACAGACCCTAGCGGGTTGTTGGAGTTTCTAGGTGTGACTCCCTACCGTTATCGTTGGTATCTGGTTGTCACTTTATACTAGGCCTGACCCCAGGGGATCTGGATTCCTTCGGCCGCCCCCGGAGGGTGTCAGACTTCTTTGGCCTGGAGCCCGGCTGAGGGCCTTGATTCGACCTTGATCTTGCTGGTCCTTCGGGGGGGGGGGGGGGTCGGACTTCTTCGGTTTTCCTTCAGGAGAGCTGACCCCTTGTCTAGATATTACAAGATATTTTAGCCTATAACTGAATGCATTTTGGGACAATTATTTTTGAATTGGTACTTTATTATGATAAGGGCAATCAGGAATAACCAAATTTTGGCTTTTAAAGTGACCACCTTTGAAAATTTTCCATTAGTTAACCACTTTGAGCCAATTTCTATTTTTTCTTGATTATAGCCCATAATCTTTTAGCCTTAGACCATTTCATTTGTTGACCTCAACTACTACACTTTTATCAAGATAAAGGAAAAATGTTGCATGGTAGTTGTTGTTGAAACAACAAATATGGTGGAAAGTTGTGAATAAAAAATATAATTGAAAAAAAACAAGAGTTCGTTCTTATAAGGACCCGACCGACCTGAAGTCAACCCCGGGCCTTAACCTCTCATGCATGATTAAACTATTTATTTCAGAGATATACTGAGTTGAAAATCTATATTTATTTCCAAGTAAGTAATTAAAGTAAACCAAACGGAATTTCAAATAAAAATCGGGTACTCGTTCAGAACAATAAAAGAAACAAAATCAAATAAACCTAACATGTGTCTAAGTCAAATAATTCATGAGTTAAAATGAAAACCCAAATGAAATGGAAATAATTTATTGAAAGGACTTGACAATGCCCATGGTCTCACTAGCTCCAGCTCAGCCACCTTAGTCAGTCCTATGTGTACCTGAAGGAATCCACATAATTAGAGGTGAGTTCACAAGAACTCAATAAGAGGAACCAGCACAGGATCCACAAAAGAAACATGTCAATGAAACAATAGCGTGAATAACTGTTATTAACTCAGAAGCAAGCTCAAGTCTTTCTTTGAAACCAATGCTAGTGTGAGGGCATCTCGGAGAGCCGAAGCAATCTGGTTGCTGCCAGACCTCGAGCACTCGCGCGGCAGGGTAGTACAAGCACCCTCCGCTTGGGATATCGCCCACTTTCACGCCTAAACACGACCCCTCGAAAAGGTCAAGTGAACTCTGGGTAGGTAAAGCTAGCTGGGTTGCCACCAGATCCTGACACTACCGTAATAAGGAATATCGTCCTCTCGCCCAGCACTTGTCAATTCCCCTATCTGAGGCTACAACCGAGACTCATGTGTTCTCAGCTGCATGCAGCTCAGGATCTAAAATGTAACTTTTCCCCTTTGGAACTTAGGTTAACTTGCTCGGTTCCCTATGGAACACCTCTATCAAACACATACTCGGTTCCCTTTATGGAACAAATACTTCTAGCTTACAAAGACAGAGACAGGTTCACAAGCTATCACATATCAACATACTTCTCAAAATTTACTGGACAAATTACAAACTCAACATGCTTTCAGAATAATACTAACACAGAACATACATTCTATACTATCGAGTCATGACATGTTTAAATCACACGATACTGGACCTATTCTAGAAAAACAGTCTCTTACCTTGGCCTGGAACAACACGAAACAGTTATGGAATTCCGAAGCTCGGGTCCCCTAATGAGTTTTCACCTAAAAGTGCCTACACAGGTCAAACGAGTGAGAATTTGGACCTGAAACCTTGAAAAATGGACTCGAGGCACGTGTTTTATCTTATGGGTGAAAGTTGGATTTTTCGGTCACCGGCGACGGTGGCAGCGACGGAGGCGCGTGGGTTCACTGGCCGGCAAGTGAGCAGCAGACGACTATACAAGCTCAGGCACATCATGCTAGGCTCGGGTTGGCTTCTGCTTGGTTCGGGAGGCCCTGGCGAGGCTCAGCGCACACTGTAGGCTCGGAGTGAGCGATCGACAGCTTCAAGAGGCGTTGTAGGCTGAGGAACGGCGACCCAATCTAAAGCTACGTCTAACGCAGGCGGTTCACTGATGGTGCGATGCGTGGTGTCACGATCCAACTTCGTTGTCGTTGCAAAGCGGTCGTAAGGCACTTGCTCTAACCCGGCGAGCAAGTCAGCCAAACGAAAATCGCAGAGCGGGTGGCACGATAGGGCCAACCTCC
>JBBMEG010000003.1:4145487-4165639 GCA_037832605.1 Cyclanthera cordifolia
GCAGGGCGTTGGGGAAGATATTCCTACTTCGCGGTAGTGTCAGGGATCGGAGGGCCACCCGATTAGCCATACCTACCAAGAGTTCGCCTGACTTTTCTCAGGTGCCGTGCTAGGGGTGTGAGTCGGGAGATATCCCATAGCGGAGGGTCCGAGATCTACCCTTCGTGCTAGTGTTCGAAGTCTGGCAGCAACCAGGTTGTTTCGGCTCTCCGAGGTACTCGCACACTAGTATAGGTCACCAAGGTTAAGATAATGAGCTGAGTTAGGGTCTTGTGACAAAGCAATGAGATTCGTGGTTGAGCTAAGGATTGAGTTAGAGCTATGGCTTAGGGCATTTACGTAATCACGTTACTTAGTGTTTCTCTGATTATTTATGTGTTATTGCTAGATCCCGTGCTGGGATCCCTTACTGAGTTTTCGCGAACTCACCCTTTTTCCATTGTGGATTCTTTCCAGGTATTTACAAGTGGACCGGGATGGCTGAGCTGAAGCTGATGTGACCATGGGCAAGATGAGTTGTTTTCTTAGTTTATTTTAAGGTTGAAGTATTGAATTATGATTTTAAAGCCTGAAATGATTTGGGGCATGTTTAGATTAGGTTTTAATGTGGTTTTATCGTTTTCCGGGTACCCCTGAACTTTGTTTACATTTAATTAAGTTATTTCATTAAAATACAAAGATATTTAGCATGTCTCCATGATTTTTAAATAAATGTTATTCATGCATAAGAGGTTAAGGCCCCGGGTTAGATTTTGTGCTGGGTCGGGTCCTTACAGATATCAATCCTTCAAAGAAGAAATAAAGTGTTGAGGATAAATTAATGTTTGATACTACGGGACAAGATCTTTTTTTCTTTCCTTTCTCGCAAAAATTGTGACACTATAAATAAATTATATTGTAATTTATAACAAACAATTACATGGTAAATAAGACGAGATTTATAGAACTAGTAGAATCCAACTGAAGTAATTAGGGACATAATCTAATAACCAAATGGTTACATGTTCAAATGGTCTGCTTCTAATGTTGAATTAAAAGAAAAAAAAAAACAAAAAAAAAAAAAAGAAACAAAAGGTGAGCGTTATTAGACAAATTAGTGATTTGTACTAAAAAAAAAGAAAAAGAAAAGAGTTAGTGATTGACCGGTTTGGTTTTCGCCCTTCTAGGTTGGGTTTAGCGATTGGGTGTGAAGCGTAGTTTGGAAGCAAACGTGGTGTATGCATTGAATCAACGCCGACGATCTCCTGCATAAAATCATCGCGAGTCTTCCGGAACTTCCACAGCTACTGTGCTGTGAACTTTCCAACTTCCATTCTCGCTTTTCGACAAACAAAGGTACGATCTCTTTCCTGTTCAATTGTTTTTCCCATTTTCCCAATGTCCAGTAATAGCGTTTTTCACAAACAGTTTCTATTGTTTTCTTCCAATGTTGCAGAAATTGGGTTTTGATAGGGATGTCTGGAGATTTCTCTACAGAGCGTGCACTGTTGGGGGGAGCTATGGTTAGCACATTCCCTCTAAGGTTCCAGGTTTGTCTTCTTCGATTAAGATTCTATCTCTTAGCTGTTTGGGTATCGCTATTTTTTCTTTACATCTGTTGTGATTGTAGGACGTGAGCAACATTCGACAAGTCCCCGATCATCAGGTTGGTTGCATTTGATTCTTCTTTTAAATTCGTCGTTAAGGTTGGTTTTAGAATTTTGAAACGTCTCACGTTTGGTGGTGGGTTCGAAGGAAGTGTTTGTGGATCCATCTCGGGATGAGAGTTTGATCTTTGAGCTATTGGATTTCAAGCACGATGTTGGAGATAATGGAAGTGCTGTTTGGTTCCTTCAAGACCTTGCCACTGAGCAGGATGCAGAGGGAAGCATGGTAATCTTACTTCCATTTTTTTCTTTTCTTAATTCTTTGGTTGCTTCATCTGCTATAAGTTTAACATCCAAGTATTAACTTGTAAGATACAATGTGAGACCTGAGACGGGTTCACTTGTTTTGGCTATTAAGTACTTACTGTGAGAATTCAAGTACTAGTAAGATGTATGCAATGTTGATTTATTATTGGAACGACCAGAGATGTTTGTATTGGGATGTTGGGTTGTTTGTAAGGATAACTTATGAAGCTCTAGGAAGGTTTATTCACCGAAAAAAAAAAAAACTTATCTTACCTTTTCTTATCGTTGAGGATTCCACGTTGAAAAAGGAGAGAGATCTCAAAGCATTTATAAAATGTAGGTGGGTCAGATGGAACCTCACACCACACTATCTAATACTTGCAAATTTTTGAAATTTGAGAAACAAGATGCCGTATGTAGGCGATTAATGTTGTCTCATGATCCAATAGAGTAAAACTTGGGTACTTCCTAGAAAGTGCCTAGTACATGCTTTCCACAATTTATGAGGATAAAAATGTGCCACATAGTATACAAAAATGTATTTAAAAATATATAAAAAATAATGATTTGACTACCGAAAGAATTGGATCTTTTAATAATTTGTTGTGGTATTAGAGAAACAGCTTCATGGGTTGGATCATTGAATCTAGTCAACATTACACAGTGCTCAGTCTATCATCAGTAGTAATTAGGCATTAGCATTAGCATTAGCATTAATTTTGTATCATTTTCAATACAGGAGTCAGTTTCTTGTTGTAGGAAATGCTCTTTCTTCGAAGTTTAATTTCAAGAGATGGATGCCAAAATGTTTGCTGTGTCATGTTATCGGCCATCTAAAAGCAGAGTCATATTTTTCTCTTTGCATTTATTGTCTCATCTGGCAATGTGATAGGTTTGGGCCTTAGGAGTATTAAGCATATCAGGGGCATTGGTGCAAATAGTTGGAGAGATAGTTACATAATAAATAGAGAGGATTAGTGGGGGCGAGAGACATCTATGAATTGTATGAGAGTTAGAGTTTGAGAGATCTCAATTCTCAAGAGTTAGAGAGGGTCAAAGTACTTCGAATTCTCAATTTTCAAGACTCAAGAGTTAGGGAGGGTCCAAGTACCTTGAATCACTTAGCTATTGTGTATACCTATTCTATATTCAATATAATGTTAATTAGATAGTTCGGATCTTATCACAATGTATATTAGTATTGTGGTACACTAGTACTAAACTTGAGCTCTGGATGTTTTGTGATTTCTTGGTATAATATCTTCTGTAACACTAATCATTCAATATTGCTCCAGGTGCTTGAGCAATCTGGAGTGATCGAGGCACCTGGATTGTGTTATAGAAATATACCCTCGGTCATTACAACTGCAGTTGGCCAAATGGTACGTATTAGTACTTAGTAATGTTTAGGTAGCATATCAATTATATGACCAGTTGAATATTTCCCGTTCGTTACATATTCTTCATGTCATCTCACTATATTTATCAGTTTTCTCTTATTTCTGGTATCATTCTTCGTAATAATATTAATTTTACTTCCTGTCAAGTTATATCTGTAAATTTTGCATGCTTGGTATTATTTATTGACCTTCAACTCGAACCCTTAGAAATCAGTGTTCATAGTACTTTGAATTTTATTGGCCATTTAAGAAATTTTGCATTTTTGTTGGATTAGCTGATTCCAAGTTTGTTCATTAGCATTTTATGCATCACTATCATTACATACACTGTTGACTGAGACAAATATCTCATGTCAAATTGAAAGACAGGAGTAGAAGGAAAAAACATAGTATCAGATTTACGGTGTGGATTGACATTTTGTCTTCACCATGGTAAAAGATCAAAGATCAACTAAGATGGAGTAAGACATTTTAAGGAAAAAATATGGACCCCCTCGTAAGAAGAGAAAGAACGATAACCCTTTATGAAGTCTTGAAATCCCCTTTCTCTTCCGCTCGCTTGTGATAAGTAACATATTGAGAATCACGTGGCTATCTGATTTCTTTTCTTGTTACAAAATAAGTATAATAATAAATGTACAAGCAAAAGGACCACATTTCAATGATACTAGTGTTTAACTGTTTCACTTAACGGTACACATTACTGTAGCAAATTGTCTTTCTGTAAGGTATTCAATATTTTTCTTATTAGTTCCAGATCTTTCATAGAATAATACCAAACTCCAAAGAGAAGAAATATTGATAGAAAACTCAATATAATTCAAATAACATTCATAATCCAGAATTTACTTCACTACAAACACTAATAAAATAACAAGATAAAAAGATAAGGAACAACGACAAGCTAACCGGTGATGTTCGAGAGCACCGGAACCTCTCCTCCAAGTCTTATGACTCAGCTTCCAAAATCAGACCTCCCCCTCCCTCTCTCTATTATTTCCCTATTTATACTAACCGTCTCCTTTCCCGTACAAGACAAACAACTCTTTTACCCTTATGTAATTCCTATTTTACCGTTTTCATAGTAGTCATAATATTGTGAGGTCCTCAAACTTGTTTGAGGTTATACCAGCATTTCTAGTCATTCTCATTGTTTCTATTATATTGTAATTATAGAGTAGCTTTGTTGATCTAAATTGTTAGAACAGATGTATCTGTTAGATATTCTAGGCTTGTCTAATCGTTGCAACTTTCCATGATTTCGTTGAGCCTTTTATTTATTTCTTTTCGTTTCAACTTCTTGTTTCTGTCTGTGAAGGAAATTTCAAAGGGCCGGCAAGGCAGAGAAGCTCAAAATATTGTCAGGGTAACCTATCTTGTTTTCTTTATTCTAGGGCTTAGGAGGTTTCCAATGATATACAGTAACTGTTCATTACTTTATGCAGGTTTATTTGGCGAATCTACGTCTTAAAGGAGTTGGTACTGATATGCTGATCTGTGCATATGAACCCATTCTTATAAAGTGAGTAGTTGCATAATCCGTATTATTTACATTACCACTCACCCATACATTCCATTGACAAACTTCTTTAAGGGGTGGGGGATTCACATTCCACTCACTGCAAAAGATACACTCGTACAACAAATTTGATATGCTCCTCGTTTTTTTCTTCTCGTGTATGTCAAGCATATATGAACTTGACTTAATTCCATCACTACTTTGTGCTGAGACTTTTGCATTGTTCTCATCTAAGAAGCGCGGACAAGAACACGAGATACAAACACGACATGATACGGACACGTAGACACGTCATTATTTTAAAATGTAAGACACGGACACGCCGAGGAAACGTTATTTATTATAATTTTATATGATATACTATTAAAATATAAAATCCAAAATAGTAAAAAAAATTTACTAACTATGAAAAATATTTTAAATAAGGATGAATATGAAGTTAGCTCACGTAATTAGTTATATGAGTTCATTTAAATTGAATAAAGATCAAAATCTCATCATTCTTTACATGTATACTAAAAGCACAAAAATCAAAAAGCCTACCTTAAATAATTTCAAAATACTTTAATTTTTATCTAATTTTTTTCTTCACTCTATTTTCTTTCTTTCTTTCCCCTTTTTTCTTTTCATTTTAGTACATCTATCTACAGTAGATGTCGTTGTCGACGGCTTCCGCCAACTTGAAACAAATAAGTCTTAAATGAGGTGTCCATGAAGTGTCCAAGATGTGTCCTTGAAGTGTCCGAAATTAAAAATAATAATATAATAAAAGAAGACACAAAATTTTGAGTGTCAGACACGTGTCCGAAGAGTGTCCGGTGTCCGACACATGTCCGACAGGAATGCCTTGTCAAAATAGAAGTGTGAGTGCTTCTTAAGTCCTAAAAATGAAGAGGCTTCCTTTGTGACTATATGATTGATATTACTGTAGGGCTGCATGCAATGCTTCTTTTAGGAGTTAGGATTTTGATACTTACAATGTTTCATTTATGTGTCTGACTGAGTGCACAGGATGTTCAGTTTGGGCCAAATTTGAAAATGTAAATAGTCAAGACTTAACTGTTAAGGTCACTTCTGGTACAAGCAAAAGAAAACACAATTTTGATAAACTCCATACTGAGATGGATTCAGGCCCTGTCTAAAGCAAAGCCCAGTTTTTTAATTCTTCACAAACCCACAACCCAGATAAAAAAAATAATGCAGCTAGCACAACATGTCTTTTACAGTACTTGTCATTGATGACTCTAATAGCAATTATTGTGCTATCTTTTTATGGTTACAGTCCTTTGAGCGAAAGTGCTAGCTCAGTTGGCTCTGGTTTGGCCACTCCCGCACCACAATCCGGTTGCATCCCAATGTCCGAGGTATTCAAACTTGCAATCTCCAGCTTTAAAGTCTGCGACTGGAGTGTTTTCGGCGCACCTGCCTAACCTGTTCAATGTGGCGATGTCTCTGCCTTCATTCTTACTGCATTTTGATGCTAAAGTAGTAAAGCAAGTTCAGCCAAATTGTCAATGGTAGAAGTGAAAATTATTAGCCAAGCCCATGCAGCAACTTCCTTGTAGATCAAGCATTAGCTGTTGTATATAAGGACCCCATATTTTGCAGAAGTCAATCACATGGCAAACAAAAGGTTTGAATAAAAGTTTTAATGACTGACCATATAATGTAGCCTAATATGTGTTTTCACACTAGTAGTGGTGATCTATATATATACTGGTTGGCTTTTTACATCAAATCATTGTCTAATCTTTTAATAATTGCAAAAGGAACAACTACCTCCTTGAAATTACTTTTCTCTACTTTTTTTTTTTTTGTTGGATAAGAATCTTGACTTTTGAGGACTAGTTTCTATGAATTTTAAAGTTTATATCATTATTATTATTATTTTAAAAAAAAGAATTTGTATCATTTATTGAAATACTACTTTTCCTATTGATTTAGTTATTTCTCTATTTGATTGTCACTCAACTCAATCAAACTCGTAATGTTCACTTGATTTCAATGTTTTCATTAATTTTTAAGAAGACTTCGATCTTCAATTTTGTTATTTGTATTACAAAAAAAAAAAAAAAAACCCTCCATTAACGTTGAAAATTTGGTGCTAAATTATGAGGAAAATTGAAAATTTGGGTTGTAGGAGCAAATTCGTAATCACAAGTAAATGGAGTCTCTTTATAACATGAAATGATAATATTGGAATTGGAATGAGTATAGTTGGATAGTCAAAAAATTTCTTACTCGCCAAAAGAAACACACTTCTAATAGCATTTTGTATGATTTTGAATCTCTTATTTCTTATTGTTGTTGATTTTTTTTTCTTGGCCGGCTGTGGTGGTCATGCAATATTACAATTTTTGGTTGATTTTTTTTTTCTTCATTTCATCTAATAGTTCTTTTTTCTTAATTTTTTTTTTGTTGATTCATAATTTCTTGAATAAATTAAGACCTTAGATTAATATCTTGAATTTTTGAAATTTTTATTTATTGTCTATGTATTAATTTAAATTGACTTTATTATTCATATAGCTTCTATAATTTCACATTATGTATGATTGCAAATTTGAAAATATATGATTATTAAATAACTATTTTAATTAAGGTTTTATTTCAATAATATCACAATTTCATTTAGATGATGAAAATCATAATACTAAATTCTAAATTATTTTTTCTAAATTATAAAGACTAATTCTACACAACATTTGTTATTATTTATGCCTTTGAAATTTGTCTAATTATAAATAAATATATCAATAAATATTAAATTTATTATTCAGCTAAAGTAACAATATTATTTTTAAAATAATGTAAGCTTATTTAACAAAAGAAAGCAGTTTAAGGGAGGAATAGAAAGAAAATCAAAGAGTAAAAAGGTATAATTGTTATGATTAAGGCCCTAATCACCAACTTAAGTGAGAATAAAAAGGAGGTGCAAGCGAACATGACTCAATCAACGTTACAAAATATAAAATTATTTTTGGCATGTACCTAACAAAAAAAAAACAGGTCCTTTCAAACGGAGGGCATTCCATTTAAAGCCAAAATATGGGATATGGGACCCTGCCCGTTCCCTTAACACCAATTATAACTGTACCCATGTGCCTTTACCTAAACCTTAAAGATTAATTATGTAAATTTACTTTCACTTCGATTATAATTGCTTTAAACTTCACCTAAAAGACATTGTACCCCGAAGATAGTTATCTACCACACTTTAACATTATTTTCCCTTTACTATCTCCATTAAATTCCACCATTAATAATCTCTTACTTTATCTTCATTTTTTCCTCCACCCCAAGATATTAATTAGCTTTACCATACATGACAACTAAAATGCACATTAAACTCTCTACTATAAATATTGTTACGAAAGTCCATGTTTTGTGATTTGAATTTGATATCTGACGACCCTCGTACTCTTGTTACAGTATTGAACTTCATTCAACCTTAGGTTAGTATACTAGTATATATAGAATATGATTCTGGTTGTATGACTAAGTTTTAACAACTCTAACATTGATATTCTTGAGAGAGGAGGAAGATGAATCACAATAAGTGAATAGTACATTTATTCACTGTATAAATAGGCAAGTCGACAAAGAATTAATACTGTTGATGCCGAAAAATGGTCAACGGATATCCACGGTAAATTTGTTTAACTGAGGACGAAAGGGCCTGAAAAAAAAAAAACGAAATTAGGACACACCGGTATGGTGTGAGCCACACGGCCTCCGATGCCTAAGTTAGAAACGGAATTTAGGAGAATAATTTTGTGGACATTAGAATGACTTAAGAGTACTTAGCTTAGGATCCGTCCTCTTGAAAGGGAGAAATGACTTGACTTTTATAGCAGCCGGTCTCGTAACCGCTGCAGCTCACTTATGGCGATATAATGGCCGACCGTTAGAAACGTTCGTCATTAAGCCGGGTATGAATACCATCGTAACTCCTGGTCGTTACCCTTTGGAGGTGGGGTCGACCTACTCGTTGTAACGGGCGACGCTGCGGGGTGCAACACCTCCATACGTTACTTAGACTCGATCGACTATTCAGAGAGTCCTGACCTCCACGATCCATCCACTCGGATGGACCTACTCGTTATAACGGGCGACGCCATGGGGTGCAGCGCCTCCAAAACGTTACTTGGACTCGATCGACTCTTCGGAGAGTCCTGACCTCCACGGCCCATCCACTCGGGGGGTTGTGGCTTTCGTTGGTCGACCCCTAGAGGAGTCGGACTTGCTCGGCCAACCCCGTGGGTCGAAAATGGACTTGGCCGACCCCCGGGGGGTTGTGGCCTCCATTTGGCCGACCCCCGAGGGGCCGAAAATGGCGAGGCTGACCCCGAGAGGTCGACAAAGGTGTTGGGCGACCCCCTGGGGGTCGAGGCCTCCATTTGGCCGACCCCCGGGAGGTCGGCGTTGGCTTATTTGTCCTTCGTGCGGGTCTCAATCTCTTTCGATTCTTTCGGGATATTTTAGCCTACAACAATATATATATATATATATATATATATATATATAATTTACCCTTACCATACATGTGAAAATTCTTCAAATTCAACTGAAGGGAGTTAATTGCAACGCTTATCAAATTTTAAGAGACGTGATTGTTCAAATTAAATGTTGAACGGGTTAATTGTTACAAACGCCATACTTGAGAGGTGGTTTGTACAATTTTCCCTTAGTAAATTTATCTAAGATCAAATGTACATATTACTCTACAATAGTTTAGACAAGTATTTAAAACAAGGTTAACATATCATTTTGGTTATTAGACTTCCAATTTTTGTTTCAATTTGATTCCAAACTTTAAAATATTCACTTTTATGTTTTCCATTTTAGTCCTAAACTTTCAAAAAAAATTTTTTTTTTTTTTTTCACTTCAATCTTTCATTAATTATACAACTATAAGATAGATTTCAGGCACCAAACATAACTATAAGAAAAGATAGGAATGCTCAAATTACCATAACCTAGTAGAAAGGAATATTGATCTTGCAATCTTACCATAGTAAGAGAGAAGGAGCAAAGAAACATTTAACCTCCTTCGAGATTTAAAGAAGCAAATTTTGTTGGATCTGTATTAAATTGCTATGAGCAAATTAGTGTAAATGAGCCAAGACATACAACTATGAAGAAAGAGAATCAGTTTTTGATGAGAAACAAAACCTCTGTTTTGGTTCCTAAAGTAGAGGGTGGTATCTTGAAAATGTACTCAGGGAATCGAGAAGCCTCAATATAAGGCACAATTAGTGACCATATGTTACACTCAGGAAGGAGAAGTATGAATGATTGCTTTTTTCTAAAGCGTGTGATTTATGACCTGAAATAATATTCAGGTTGGTAAGACAAGTGTTTCGACAATGTCATTACTTCAAACAATTTCATTCGAAGTAAGTTTGACTAAACTCCTTGATCTTAAGGATGCTTTTGAATAATATTTAAAAGAATTAATTCTTGCCTACTCAATGCACCTCGCCATCATTAGTGACCATAGTTGACTATAAGATCAGAAATTAGATTTATAACTTAAAACTTCCACGTCAGTTGATAGGAGTTTGTAATGTAAATTGCTTGAATCCAAATCATTCTTATTCAATACTAAACTCCTGATTAAATAATGAAACACCATAAAATATTTGAGTTGCAAATATATATGTATACTGTTTGTCAGTTGAAAACCATCAAAATAAGTGATTTGGTTTAGAGTTTTGTGAATTAGCATCTTCCAATATTATTACATATTCCATTCCCAAGTCAATTTCTAATTTCGATTGAAAATTAAGAAACTGTATACTTTTAATATTTTACAAATTATATGTTTTATTCTAAATTCGAACGATATATTATTCACAGTACACTTTTTTATTTTGCTTCGACTTGGAGCAAGGACTTCAGTACCATTGCACTCGCATTATTCCAATTACCTATGTCTAATTTGATTTTTTTTTTTTGTTTGAGATGATGTTCGCATTAGTCCAAGTACAGCATCCAATAATACTTACAAAAACAGCCAAGATATTTGCAAACGAATGACATGTTTGAGATGGTAGAAATAGATGGAAAGTAATCTTTTCTAATCGTTTGGTCAATAGAATTCCATCACATCATTCAAAAATTACTCACCTTCCATTATCTCTACTCTGCCTTCCCTTCCCTACCCGTAGCCAAACATGTATCTCTACTCTGCCTTCCCTTCCCTACCCGTAGCCAAACATGTTCCCTTCCCTTCCTGTAGCCAAACATGTTTCATTTCCTTCCCTAACATGTCTATTGCAAATTACTTGAGTCAACTTGAAATGGAGGTAATAAACTAATCCAACTCATTAAGTAATTCTCGTATATTAATATATCAATTAATTTGGAGGCTCACAAGGATAAACGATGTTCATTTCCAGAAGAGAGAACAAAAAATGCGGTTCCTAAATAATGATTCTGACATCCTAAACATAAATAAATCAAAACTCATCCCAAGGGGAAAAAAATGAACTAGAGAGTAAACTAGACAAAAGCTTGCAAAATCGAAACTAAAATCTTCTTCTTCCTCTGAACTCTCAACACAAAATCTTATGGTACCATGATGACGACCTAGCTAGGGAATAATATATTCGAGCTGCAAAATTAATATGTTGTCATTTACAAATCCTCTTCTTTCACTTACCCCCATGCTTAGCTTTACTGTGTGACTGAAGTCCAACCTCAGAGCCAAATGACCTAAACAACAAAACAAACAAACGACATAACTACACCAAAACTTTACAACCTTACATTTAAACCAACTAATCTATCAGAGAAAAAAAACATACTTGTCGCAGGATTTACAAGAGAACTTGCCACCGGATTTTGGGGTCACTGAGGTTTTAACGGGTTTCTTAACAGGGTGGGGAGTAGCCGTACGGCCGCCCTTCTTCACATCTGCCAACAAACATTCAAGTCCAACCATGTTCAACATTGAGTTTAAATGACGTAGCATTCTTTTGTATAGGGAATGAAAACCTTTCATATATGTAAGATTATGAAAGCCCGGGCCCCATCGAAACTTTATAATCAATTATGTCACATAGTGTATAGATCATAGTTATGAAAAGATAATGATTGCTCCAAAATAAAGCAATGTAGATTGTAGATTCTAATGGTCGTCAAAGAGTTGTTGAGTGGCATTGAAGAGAGTTATGGCGTAACGTGCTCATAATTTTGAAAGAAAATATGGTAAAATTTATAAAGCTAGCAAACATTATGTGTTCACTAGATAAAACTATAGAAAAACTAGTTATATAACATTGCGTTCTCTCAATCCAGTTAGATACTAATGCATCATCATCAATCAACAATACTTAACAGTAACATCTAATTCAAAATACATTAAATAAATGAATGGTTAAAAGAATCACCAGACTTCTCAGCGGAACCTAATTTGGACTTCTTAGAAACAGGGGTCTTAGAGGCAGGTTCATTGGGCCTCTTCTTGTTTGATCCAGCCTACAAAGAACATAATCAGATCAAAATGATGTTTAATACATATAAATACACACACACACACACACATATATATATAACTAGGACCACAACACACACCTTTTCCTCATCATCAGGGTCACTGTCAGCTCCAATCATTTCCTGCAGTATATCAATAGCACCATTAACATAAATAAGGATATTTTTCCATCTAGAAAATCCTTACAAACAAAAAAGAAAAGGTTAGCAAAATTAGCTGGGATAAGTCTTAGCTCATATTGAGGAAGCAATCATAAACCTCAAAAGGATAATGCCTTAACTAATGGACAATAATAAGTAAGCTAAATGGACGAAATTTCAAGAGTCCCTGCAGATTCACTGTAGGAGAAGTGAAGTGGAAAACAAAAGGGAAATATAGAATGTCGTCCCCAAATGACTTCCAAAACACTTAACTGTAGAATAGACTACATCATTCAAAACTCACACTAAGAACAAAATGGATTCCAAGAGTAATTATTGAATCATTTATACTTGGTAATCTAAATTTAATATGAATGCATGAAGTTAACTCTCCCAGTCTTTTAAAAGAGGTACACGCTACACTAGAACATAATAGCATTCCAAAACCTAAGGACACGACAAGACACGATAAAGGTGAGGGATTATGTATTGGAAGTGAGCACAATTGGAAAATGTAACAAGAAAATTTTCTATGAAAAAGTATATTGTTATGAATACTATGGTAATGAAAGTTTACAAAAATTACAGCTTTATCAAATATTTTGGAGAAAAACAAATAGATTCAAGAGTAGGAATTGATTTCTTTTGAAGTGAATTAAAAGAATTAAAATGTAAAGGGGCTTCAGGCAACAAAGAATAGCAGCTAGGATCCTTTTCTAATCACTACTCCATGGATAAACTAGATGCAAGAGAATCTCTCAATTAACTACCTCATCAGACACATCATCAGAGGAATCATCATCCTCATCAGACTCATCATCCTCATCAGACTCATCATCTTCAGAGTCATCATCCTCATCCTCCTTGCTTGGCTGCAGGGACTTAACATCTGACTTCTCTGCAGCTTCAGGCATCAAAGAACAAATTTTTCCCACAATAGACTTATCTTTATGGCTGGTGTTTCCTGAAAGTAGATCATCACGAGATAAATAAAAACAGTGCCAAAATTATTTACTACCACTGACCACACTGCTATTATATTTGATCGTATGCACTTACCATTCGGAGCATGTTGCAAATCAAGTTCCTCATACTCGGAGTCAAAATCAGAATCTGAAATGAGATAGCATATACTCAGTTCATGCTAATAAATTTCACAAACTTAAATCAGAAACTGAAATGATCCGTCCACGTGCTAGACTTGTGAATTCTTAGAAACTTACCAGAATATTCTTCAGTGGAAAAGTCAGAAGATAGAGAGTTAAGGAAGAAATGGATAATAAAACTAAATGAAAATTAATAGGTGCTAAAAACCAATGACATCATATTCAATAGCATAAACAGGCAGATCAAAAGTGTTGAGAATGTTAATTAACTCCAACATAGCTATATCAAGTATTGTATCATGAACATGAGATCGTTTCTATCTAAGAGGAAAGATCGGAATGTACTCCATGATGAACTCATAAACCTAATCTTTACTATTTTCAAAAAGAGATAATTATAAGATAATCAAATTTTTTTGAAAACCAGAAAATTGGAGCTTGCTTCTCTATACCAGGAGTCCAATACCACGTCCAAGGCCCAGACCGAGGTTACTTCAAGAGTTTTCTAACTTAAGCACAAACCAAGGAACATTCAAGGGAGTACACCTCAAATTCAGCAGTATCAACCAATTCGGCTGCCCCTTGAGAACTTTTTTAAGATAACCAAATTAATCAAAGTAAAACAACATATGATGTCCCATAAAATATAGAAACCATAATCTTAAAGGTAAAATAAAAAGAATAAAAGTTATCTAGCTACTTGACTTCAATCCTAAAACTCATACAATGAAAAGAATTATCACATACTAAATAAAAATATAAACCCTCAGCATGAAAAGAAAGGATATTGTTCTTGGTCGTCCATAGCAGTTTGGTATCCCAAACAGTAAATACTTCCACCCTTCCCATTGTGAGAGAGCTCAAATTCTTTCTCGAACAAAAGATCAAATGATAGCTGAGGGAACTGCTCTGCTGAGAGAATTCCCAATACAAGCTTCTGGTCATCAATCTTCAAAAAGATAGTCACGGGCTCATTTTCCTTGCCCTTCTTTGATTCGCCAAGTGTGGCCTGCATACAGAGATTTCATCAAGTTAGAACAAACTAATAGTTCAACGACAGTAACCTGTGACAGATGAGAAACAAACTTAAAATAACTCGTACAACGACAGTAACCTGTGACAGATGCAGATATTTGAGATCATCGGGCTTCACAGAGAGTGACTGACCAGGCTTAACTTCAACACCTATAACCCCAAAAACAATATGAATTTACTTCCGAGTTTTCCAAAATTCATAAAGATATCAAAGTACATTTAAGAAATTGCAGCTTTCATATACTCCACGGACGAGATCAGAAAAACAAAACGAGCAATATCTTACTATTACGAAAACAAACAACGTAGATACGGAAACCAAGAAAACTTGTTAGTTTGATCTAAGAAGAGCAAAGGCCAGAGCAGTTACCCCAGAACTCCATTGACAATAACGGGAAGAACAAGCAAGGGTTTAACAAAATCGAGAGTACGTGAACGCGACAAAGAATTAGGAAGGGTTTGAAGTAATTTATAAAGGAACTGCCGCATGCTTTTCGGATACTACATTTTCAAATATATTTAGAAATTTTGTGGCGAATGACTACATTTATTATAAATATATTAAAATATATTTTACCTCTATTTTCAATGACCCTTAAAAACATATGTATATATAAATAAGATCATATTTTAAATTTTATAGATTGTATCTTTAATTCATTATTTGGTATTATATTTTCTATATACATATCAGTTAAAATATGATATTTTTCCCTTTTATTCTATATCTTTATAAACTAATATAAGATTTTAAAATATTATTATTTAGAGATTCTTTCTTGGGAGGCCCTTTGCCTCAATTTAGAAAAAACAATCATAAATTTTTGTTATATTAAAAAGCTTGGACATTCATTTCACTAATCTCAATTGACAATAATGAGAATAGTTTATTTTATTTTTAAAATGTTTTGAGAACTCAAAAAAGTAAGAAAATTGTAAACGGAAAAAAATGAATGGAGTTGCATCTTTCTTCGATTTTTTTAGAATAATATTGGATCATTCGTATTTATATTTTTAAAAATTTAAATATATATATTTATTTGATTTTGGTTATAAAAGAACCAACATAATATTAGACTGAATTGAATATATAATTTATTAAAAGAAAATAAAAATATATCTATATTTAGAATTGAGGGTAGAACAAATTCAAGACAAATATGAAAGACAAAAGCATCCTAAAAATTATGTTATTTATGAATTTTTGTTTTTTATTATTAAAATAAAAATTTTTAAAAATCAAATTAAAATCAAACTAATAACAGGACAAAAAAGTTAAAAATTAAATTAAATTCTAATTGAAATCAACACAGAAAGTCGAACTAAATGAAAATAATTTTGTCATTTCTTTGACATTGATTTTTATTCAATTGTTAAAAAATGGAAAGCGTTCACACGAGATTTGGATGAGACACGTGTAAATTTAGAATATATATTTGTATTGATTTGAATAGGTGAGAATATGGAGTACAATCTGTTACTTTAATTCTTTCTCTCTCATCTACAAATACTTCGAGGGCTTCCAAACTTATTCTCGAATGTAGAATTGTCTCGAGAGCTTTGCAGCTTGTTGATTTTTTTTGGATGATCGACCTTTGGCTTGATCGGTCTTTGACGTGTTGATCGTGGAATCGGTTGTTTGACTTATTGATCATTGGATTGGTCGTTGGCTTGTTGATCTTTGGATTGGTTGTGAACTTGTTGATCTGGAGAGTCTTCTATCTTGATAAATTCTCCCCTATAGTTTCAAATCTATAAATTGACCGAAATTCTCAGTCAACAGGAAGAAACTAGTTTCGTATCGGTTTGCCACAAAACCACCAAAAATCAAACTGAAATCAACTTTAAAAAAAATATTAACTTTCATAACGAAGATATTCATCTCACATTGAAAATGAGAAGTGTTCAATATTAAGATATATAAACTACTTCATTCTCATTACCAATTGATTTTGAGATAAATTTTATAAATACATTTAGATGGGTAATTCTAGAGTAATTATGAAGAGTATTCGTTATCATGGTTAGGGTAGACGTGGACATGTTCGGTTAGTTTGAATGACAGAGACATTTTTATGAAAAAAATTTCAATACTAAACAATACCCCTTATATTTATTTATTATTCTAAATCTCCAATTTAAGATTTTAAAATAGAAATAGTATCTTATTTGACATTTTATTTATTTATTACTCAAAATCTTTATTAAAATATAAAATTATAAAAAATATATTATTCCAAATTTATTTACATAATTGAAGATTAAAATATATGTAATTTAATTTAAGAATACATTTCATAAAAATGAGTATTGTCAATTATGAGAATGAGCCCTAGATGTTTGCTTAGCCTAACTATCCCCTCTGCATAAATACTTTTTAATAATGAAAATTCACTAAATTAGTCAAATCTAAAAAATAATTATAAATATAATTAATTTCAAAAAAATTAGCAAGTAGCATAATTATTGTATTAATGAGTATTGTCATGTCTTTTTTATAATACAATGTCAATAATTATATATGCAAAAATTTTAAAATTTGACTAAATTTATAATTATTTCGTGAAAATAATACATTAATTACCACAATTTTTCTTTTAATAATTGTTCAATATATTGATATAGATATATTGATATATTGATTTTAAACACCCAATAAGAGTATTTAAGAAACTTGAATCTTTTTAACTTACATGTGATTTTAAACTACATGACATGCCCTATGCAACATAAGGGGCATAGATTCATACAAAAATGTGAGAAGATTAGTAGCTAAACAACATTAGTTAACACCCAATAAGTATGAGGTCACTGGTTCGAATTCCCACCCCTAATTATTGTAATCTCAAAAAAAAATCATACAAAAAAAACATAAAAAAAGTATTGACATTTGATGTTTTACATATATAATTATAGGAAATTATAATTGACTACCTATTAAAGATGTTTTCCAAGATATATTTTGCCTCTTCGTCTTCTTATCATGTTTTGATTAGGTAAAGAATTAACTCTTTAAATATTGGAATATTTTTTAAATTATTTTATATATAAAAATTTCAACGTTAAAGACTTTCTTAAAATAATCTTATAGAAAATCTTTCAAAGATTATTGATTAGTTTTAAAATCTTTATTTAATATCGTTTTATTTTTCAAAAATATTGGATTTATATAAATACTTTTCAAAATATTTAAGTTAAAAAAAATAAAGTATATTTCGAAAATATTTTTAGAAAAAATCTTAAAGAATTGAAAAAAAAATCTCAACCAACAATCCCGTGGTTGGATAGGTCCTTTTGGCCTACGGGCGTTCTTGACGTTCTCCGTCCTTGACTCATTCCGAATTCAAAAACAAAAGGAAAATGCAAAGCTTCATTTACTACGAGTAGATTTGAGCTTGTTAATTAAGAGTTATTTTTATGCGGTAAAATGCACCTAATCTATATTCGGTAACATAAAGACGTAACTTTAAGCAAACCAAATTCCTCAACTCGTAGCATTACAATGCCAAACCCATTCTACTACCAAAACAGATAACCAACAGGACAAGAATAACCATAACATTTTATCCACTAGCTCAAGAACGAGCTTTATTAACAAAATTTACCTACAACTTAAAAGCAAAACAAATTAACCTTCATTAAACTCACTAATCATGAAATAAAAAGTAAACATACACAATCGAGAGTTTACATACGTATTAAAATGTGGTTTTTTATTGTTTACATTTAAATTTTAGGGTTTTAAAATGAAATATAAAACTGTAGGCGTGTTAGTTTTATTTGTGTGGTTGAGTAATATGGTGAATGTAAATTTTGATAGAGGGTTTAATGAGTAGTTTTTTTAGAAGTATTGTTTTACAGTACTCTTCTCCCAGCAAAATAATAAAAATAAAACTAAGTAGGAAAGGAATAACATACTAATCACATTTTAATTCCTCTTTGTCCTTACCCTCCAAACTCCCACTTCTTTATCAATGAACCCTTTGAGAATTAAGATGTGATTATTTAAATATAATCAACTAGTAGATAACGATCTGTGATATGATAAATTGAAGAAAAGTATCGTTTAAAATAATTTCATTAATAATTTACAATGAATCTTAACTGAAATTGCTATGTAAAAAAGATATAAAACCTGCTAAATGAAACAAAACAAAACAAATTCTTATTAGATTATTCAATAATCAAAATATTAGAATTTGGAGTGGTTCAAAACTATTAAAATACAAAAAAAAGCTATAGAGCATAGAGGAAATGAAGAACAAAAGTGTACTCAATAAACAACTCAGAAACTCAGTATTCACAATTTGCATAAAACTATAAAAAAGAACTAGGTTTAAGATAACAAATTTAATAAACGTAAAAAACTACATTTAAAAAATGAAAAAGAAAAAAGGTTGTTACAATTAAAGAATAAATGTAAGGCGCGTGTGTATATATTTATTATGGGAAATATTTAAGAATGATATCATCACCGGCCTCACCCAAGTATCCAAAATAGTAAATACTTTGATCCTTGGAGTTGTCGGAGAGCTCGAAACCCTTCTCAAACACCAAATCAAATGATAGCTGAGAAAACTTCTCTGCGCACTTATTTCCCAAAACAAGTTTCTTGTCACCAACCTTCAGAAACATAGTCACCCACTCAGTTGGGTTCCCCTCCTTTACTTAGCCCATGGACGTGTTTAGCAAGGATATTAACTTAATCTGGATTAAGAGTTAATACCCCTTAATCCTTGTTTGGTGAAGGGGTGAATGAAATCCAGATCATTAGCATTAAATGTAACACGGATATGGAACCACGGTTCAAATTCGCGTTATGCCTCCATCTATCATTCAACTATTTTCGTTCGATTTCTTTCTCCTCTCTCTTCGTCTGTCTAGTTTCCATTTCGAATGGTGGTCGATTTCTTCGATCACTTTCGTTCAATTTTTTTGTCATCTCTCTCCGTCTCTCTGGTTTTCATTTCGATTCTTGGTTGATTTCTTCGATCTCTTTGGTTCTATTGGAACTCAAAGCTATAATTTCTTGTTTCCCCTCATGAATCTATCTTCGATTTCACGTATTTTGACATCCGATTTCATCTATTTATATTTTTAGGGTTTGATTTGTTCAAATTTATCATTCTTTGATTTTTCCATCTCTCTGGTTTTTTTTCAAATTAAATTCACGTTTTTTTTTTCATTTTCCATGCTCGTGGTGTTTCTGCAATCACTATGCTTATTTTGGTTATAATGAAAATTGAACTCTGTTTAGTTTGGTTATCATTTTGCAATAACTATGTGACCAACTTCTTGTTACTTCGATCATTTCAATATAAATGGACCATATCTTCATTTCATTTTCTTCCAGCGTTTATGTGATTAAGTATTCAATGTTTGTACTTTTTTAGTTGTTGGATACAACAACCTAATGGTTGTTCTGCCTATATATATCTTGTTGTTCTTTAGGCCTCTTACGTTCACACATCCATTCTCTCAGTATGTATTCTGTTTAGACCAACTAAATTGCCTTTATTTTTTTATTATTCTATACTAATTTTCTATGTCCGAATTGTA
>JBBMEG010000003.1:4165739-4183344 GCA_037832605.1 Cyclanthera cordifolia
GACCTAACCCAATATTTAACTAAGGTTATATTTAATTAACCCAAGTTAAAGATGTAGAGTCACAAAAACTTAACAATCTATGTTGTTGAATTTGATATCTCCGAATTACTTGAAGACTTTTCGTCTGAAACTTGACGTTTATGAGCTTTATCTTTTGGATGCTATTAATTGCTTAAATAGTTCAGTTTTTTTTTTTTTTTTTTTTGAAATGAGGGAGAACTCTCTATTTATAAAATTTTTGTGGATCTTTAGTCTATAAGGACGTGTTTGGGAAGCCGGGTTAGAGTGGGTTATGGTAAGTTATAGTAACTCACTCTAACCACATTTTATTTATTTATTTATTTATTTTTATTTATCTTTCCTAATCAACTACCTATTATATTAATTATTTTTAAATTTTTTATATAAAAAAACAATCTCCATCGCATCACATACACTTTCTTTTCCTTGTCTTCCCTTTTCGGCGCAAACACACCTAAGTTTCATGGACTATTTAGTCTGACGAATGGACTTGAGAGTCGTGGGTTTTTTTACCTTTAACGAATGTACCATGTGCCTAGTTTTATTTTCAATCCAAAGCTAAATAAATTAACTTTTGGTCCAATTAACTTTGTGACAGTATTGATTTGTAGGCTTAGAATTTAACTGAATTTGATGATTAAATTATAAATAAGTACGAGACAGTTTTTTCTTGATAGAAATTTCATAGGGCACTCTCAAATTTGAAATGGCAAAATTTTGTCTGATAATCCTATTTGATTTTTGAAATTTAAATTAATTATTTTGTTTTCGAAATTTGAGTCTACAGTTATTTCACTAAGTATTGTTCACCATTTTCATGTTTACAATTTACTTATGTTTTTAAAAATCTAACCAAATTTGATAGTTAAAATATAATTTTCAAAAAGTTGATTGGATTAAGATTCACATATTTTGTAAAAAGAAGATGGAACCAAACTTTGAGAATTTTAAAAAATACAATTTAAATTAAAAAAAAAAGAAAGAAAGAAACCCATTGGTTTCAAACATGAGCAAAATAATCCAATAAATAAATAACTATACTTTTTTTTTTGTACAAATTTTGGAGGAGAACCACAAAGGGCACAACCGCTCTCAAATAAATGAGATTCAAATACCGATTTTCAAGAGTAAACCTGTGACATGAGTGTTGAATTGGATTACTATCAAACAATGAAACAAATACGTCACTCATTCTTTTGGTAATAACTATAACTTTTGTTATAGGCTAAAATATTCCAAAATACCAAGACAAGGATAGAACTCCCTAGGGGTAGGCCAAAGGATACTTGGAGTCCTCGAGGGTTGGTCAAAGGATGCCGGAAGGCTGCGAGGGTCGACCAAAGGATGTCGAAAGGCCCCGAAGGTCGGCCAAATGATGTCTGGAGTCCCCGAGGGTTGGTCAAGGATGCTGAAAGGTTGCTAGGGTCGACCAAAGGATACCGAAAGGTCCCGGGGGTCGGCCAAAGGATGTTGAGAGTCCCTAGTGGTCGGCCAAAAGGTGCGGGAAGACCCTAGGGGTCGGCAAAAGGATGTCGGGAGTCCCCGGGGGTCGAAAGAGGTGCTGGAAGAACCCGAGGGTAGGCCAAAGAGTGGCCACAACCCCCAAGGGGTCGGCCAAGCTCAAGCTTAAGGCCTAAGAGGTCAACAAAGTCCATCCCAACCCGTCAAGGTCAGCCAAAGGAGGCTAGGGATCCCCGGGGGTCAGTCAAAGGGTTCCAGAAGACCCAAGGGTAGGAAAAAGGATGTCGAGAGTCCCAGAGGTCGGCCAAAGGGTGCTGAAAGACCCCGAGGTAAACCAAAGGGTGGCCACAACCTCCAAGAGGTCGGCCAAGTCCATCTCGATCCCCCGGGTCGGCCAAGTTTATCCCGACCCCCTGGGGGTCGGCTAAACTACCTCAACCACTTCTAGGGGTCGGCCAAAATAGCTCAATTGGGGGGGGGGGGCAAGTAAGTCCGGCCCCTCCGAGGGTAGGCAAAGAAAGGCCTCGATTTCATAGAGGTCGGCTTGCATTCTCGACCCTCTCGAGGTCAGCCAAAGAAGGTGAACACCCCTTAGGGGGAAATCTGTGGAGGTTAGGACTCCCCTAGGAGTCAACTAAGTCCAAGTGACGACTGAATCCACTGATAATGGCCAAACGTTACATCAAAGGTGAACACATCCCTTTACGGGGAAAACCATGGACGTCATTATTGATTGAGTCCAAAATCTATCCCTGAGGGGTCGGACAAAGGCAAACTCCCCCTAAGAGAGGAAAGCCATGGACGTCAGGGCTCTTTTCGAAGAAAGATGCACTCGGTGTACCAAGTAGCCTCTCGAAGTGAAAAGAGTCGTTCTAGATCACATTTAGTTAGGAGCAGCTAGCCGCGAAGCAACCTACAAAGAAACTTTACTCAACATCTAGGAGTCCTAAGTGCTCTGTAACGAGATTAGACTTAGGAATTTACCATCAAATGAGAATCTGCAACAGGAAGGTCAAACAAGAGCTATGGAAGTGGAATTGATCCCAAGAAAGTTTGGGTGAAAGATAGTGCTTGAAGAAAAGTCAATCCTTGGAAGTAGGTTTGAGTACTTCTCCTAAAAGAGCTGAACGAGGCAAGGAAGAAATTACAGAAATATTAGAGGGTATGCCTTTTGCTGAGCAAAGCCCAAGTGGTTAGCGTCGATACTGGCCTAGACCTAAAGAAAATAGAGAGTCTCATAACGTTCTTGAGAAAGAATGCAGACATCTTTGCCTGAACAGTTGGCGATATGCAAAGGGTCTCGACAGTTATGGTCCACCGACTCAATGTCAACCGAGACCACAAACCAAATTCGGGGTAAAGGTTATAGAAGAGAAATCGGTCGTAGGTGAGGTTATCTCAAAGATAGTACGTGGGGAAAAGTCAATCTTCTAAAATAGATTTGACACCTCTCATAGAAAAGATAATCAAGTCAAAGTTCATTCGAGAAGTACTTTACCCCGAATGACGACACTTCAACACTATCCTGTAGAAGAAGAACTTCAAGACCAGACACGAAAGCTTGGAAGAGTCATGGTCGGAAGAGCCCCCACAAGCATTTTGGGCACATCGCACCACACCCAGAACATCAAGACTCTCTGTTCTTTAGCATTTGGGGTGGAAGCAGCAACCCCAGTCGAGATAACTCCTCATCCCCGCGTATTAAGTCTTTTGAGGAATAACAAAATGACTAACAACGGTGGATGAGTTTTTGATCTCCTGGAAGAAAAATGAGGTGAAACCCACCTAAAAATAAGAAGAGTTCGACAATGAATTCCTTGAGCCGCGTTGGAAAGAACCTTACGAGGTCACCAAAGTAGCTTTCTCAGGCACCCACTACCTTGAAAACATGGTATGGAATAAGATCCTCAATCCTTGGACCATGTACATTTGAGAAATATTTTTTCAATAAAATGTAGTTCAATTTTTCAATGAGTATTAGCAATAATTGTCTTATCATTCTATGAAAAGCTCTCTAAATTTAAGTTATAAGTCTATTGATTTATAATACTTCAAAACTTAAATTGGGGGTAAGCAAGAGTAAAGAATTGATTGACATTGAATTTAAAAATTTCAAGTTATAAAAAGCTCTAACATGAGCATACAATACTGGAAGAAAAGTGTTCTATTTCAAAAGAAAAAATGATTACAAGAAAAAGCAACAAAGTCATCAAGTGCTGCGCTAGCTGGAACTATGCTTATTTAGTTCGGCTTGGACAGATTTAGTCTAGCTGGAGGAGCTCGAACCAGAATGTCATTTTCAGACACAACTTAGAAAATGCGGAAATCATAAGCAACTTGCACTAGATCACTAGGAAGTCCAGACTCGAAGGCCGACAAGGAAGGGTCAGCAACCTTTGCTGCAGTTATGGAGCAAAAAGACTTGAAGATAAGCAAAGATGGTACCATGGCTAATCTGTTATTTAATTCAATCTAGCAGCCAACTGATAGCAACCGTGCCAGAATTGTTCTTCTGTTACAAAGGCGAGAGAGCCTTTCACCAAATTGACCAAGTATGAGGCATTCTTCAGCTCCCCTTTAACAAAAGTCAAACTCTCGGCGAAGCCGAGCAGTGGTAGATAAGTCTTCCTTTTGAGTAAGAGCAGCGGAACTTTGGGCTGCCTCTGCAGAAGTTCAATAGTTAGCCTAGGCGACCTCCGCAACACGTTGAACCTCACGAGCTTGGGCCAAGTCCCATTTGAGTTGATCGATGTTGGAAGACAAAGAGAAGCGCGTATAGCGCAAGTCCTCTAAAAGTTGATGAGAATCTGAACCAAAGTGCATAAAGGTATGCTATCCGAAAACTACAAGGAAGCGAGCAATCCTGTGAAGTAAAGTCCATTGTACCATGGGTGGGAGGCCTAAAAACAAGGAAATAGTGTCTCAAGCATTGAAAGAGCATTCGAAGCAGTGTACCTCCACATGTTGTGGACTCCAAAGAACACATTCCAAGTGTTGGGAGCCACCAATGCTGGAGCGAACCTTGTCATGCAAAAAAAATTCCTGAAGAGAAGAAATTAGAGGCGGCTAAACCCCTCTCCCAAACATGGTGACATAAAGCGCCATGGCACCGAGAGGAGATTGGTTGTATGCTTCCTTATCAACAGAAAGCCTAAGGGTCACATTCGATGAAGCAAGGTACTCCGCCCTAACCTATCTATATCAAAGTGGGTCATTATTGATGCAACTAGTTCCAACCCAGACTCGACTACCAAGGCCTTACGCCGAGACCTAGAAAAGGAGGCTAAGGTGAGGCGTACTTCATCCTCACAGTCAAACGAGGGATCCATTAGCATATTTCAATAATGTACAAGCTATGAAGCAAAAGTTCGAAAAAGTGCTTAAAAATGGGCAAGTCCTTGGAAAATGAGCCTAAGTAGCCTAAAAATTTGAAAAAGTGCTTAAAAGGGTGAGTCTTTACACGGAGGGCCTAAGGAACCTTTAAGTCAAAAAGCGCTAAAAAGGACAAGTCTTTACAAAGAGAGCTTATTTAGCCCAGAAGTTCGAAGAAAGAGGCAAAAGATAGTGAGTCTTGCAAATGGAGCTTACTTGGCCGAAAAGAGCCAAACGGTCGCGAGTTTATGAAAATGAGGGCTACTTGACCGAGAAGAGGCAAATGGTAGCAAGTCTCTGAAAAAGGAGCCTACTTGGTCGAAAAGAGTCAAAGGGTAGTGGGTCTTTAAAAAGGGAGCCTACTCGACCGAGAAGAGCCAAAGGGTAGTGAGTCTCTGAAAAGGAAATATACTTGGCTGAAAAGAGCCAAAGGGTGGCGAGTGTCTACAAGGGGAGACTACTTGGCCAAAATTTTGAAAAATGACTATGAAGTGGTAAGTCTCTAAAAGAGAGAATCTTCTTAGCAGCAAAATACACTTCAAATTCCAACAACAAAATAAGTCCGAATATGAAGAGTGTGGGTAATGTTTATAGGCTAAAATATTCTGAAATACTCAGACAAGGCTTTGACCCCCTAGAGGTCGGCCAAAAGATGTCGGAAGAACCGGACGTCAGCCAAAGGATGCCGAAAGGACCAAGAAGTCAGCCAAAGAATGCCGAGAGACCCCAAAGGCCGGCCAAAGGGTGCCGAAAAATCCCAGGAATCAGCCAAAGGATGCCTAGAGTCTCCAGGAGTTGGCCAAAGGGTGCCGGAAGACCCTAAGGGTCAGCCAAGGATGCTAGGAGTTTTCAGGGGTCGGCCAAAGGATGTCAGAAGACCTAGGGGTTCAGCCAAAGGATGCATGGAGTCCTCGGGGGTTCGCCAAAGGGTGCCAGAAGACCCGGAAGGTCGGCCAAGTCCATCCTAACTCACATGTCGGCGAAAGGATGCCAGGATTCACGGGGGTCAGCCAAAGGGTGCTGAAAGACCCTAGGCGTCGACTAAAGGATGTCGGGAGTCCACGAGATAAGTCAAAGGGTGCTGGAAAAGAGTCATGGCTTCCCTAAGAGCCGGCCGAGTTCAAGTGACAATTAGATCCGCTGATAACGACCAGAAGTTACATAGATGGTGAACACCCACCCAGAGGGGGGGGGGGGGGCAAGCCATGAAGGTCATGATTGACCGAGTCCAAAGCCGATCCCTGAGGGGAAGATCGAAAGCGAACACCCCCCAAAAGAAGGAAAAACCGTGGAGGTCAGGGCTCCCCCAAGAGTCGACCCAGTCTAAGTAACATCCTAAATCGTTTCACCCCGAAAGGATAACGTCCTAGAGTAATTACAACGAGAGAGCCCGCACCCTTAACGGGTCGGCCATGGAGGTGATGACCTGCAAAGGTTGGCAGAGTCCAAGTAACCCCCGAGACAAGACCGTTACACCTCTCAAGTGTAACGGTCAGGGGTTACACTGGTATTCATTATTCTCGGCTTAATGGCCGTCGTTACAAACGGCTGACCATTAAGCCACCACCAAGTGAGCTTCAGCAGTTACGAGTCTGACTACTATAAAATGTCAAGTCATCCTCTATTTGAGTTTAAGTTGGGTTAAGTCGAAATATATTATTATGCTCTGTATGTCATTGCTAAACTCTTAAGCTCTCTCTCTAAATTACTTGCAAAATACAATACTGAGTTAGGCATCAGAGACCCTATGACTCATACAACACTATTGTGCCTAATTTTCGTTATTTTGCAGACAAATTTATTATCAGTCAACAAATTGTACCGTTGATCCCAGTTAACCATTTATTGGCATCAACAACTTTCAAATACACCAACGAAATAATAATGTATGCTTAAAATATTCAAATAAAGCAACCAATTTAATAGTTGACAATAATTAATGAAATTTGTTAGATAGTGGAATTCAATTTCACATAGACATTGGGATGCATGGTGCAGCTTGGGGACACAACTTCCATCGTCTGTTTGCAAGTCAATTTTTGGTGAATTTGAAGTTGACATTAATTCTTACTCATACGTATGTATATTCATTTCCACAAATTTAATTCCTTAAATAGATTGCTTCATATATCAAATTACAACTAATTTAAATCAAGCGATTAAACATCAGTTGTCATTTTTTTATTCAACAATTGAAATTTTATGAGAAACACGAATATAATTATTAAATTATGGTTATAAGTTTACAATTAAAACTTAAATGAAGACATTACAATTCTATTAAATCAAGTATTAAATTATAAAAGAAAAAAAATCCATAAAGTTTGACCAAAAAAATGGTCATTTTCATATTGACTTTATATGAAAAATGAGAACAATTTCATTCAATATTCAAAACTATCACCGGGGAAAGGCTCGTCGGCTGCAATAAGCGCCACAAATATTGTATTTTTTTCTTCGAAAAATAAATCATATAATATTTACAATTATTAGTATTATTGTTTATTAAATTAAGAAAACAATGATGATGTTGATACCCATAAAGAAAAAGAGAAATTAAAAAAATAAAAGCAAGCTGTGAATCTAATTTCTTTACATTTGTGGCTCTTGTTAGGCTGCCACCCTGTCATTCCAATTCGTCTAATAATAATAATAATAATAATAATAATGTGTCTAAAAGAAGTAATCATAAGCTAAATATTCTCTAAATCATGGTAACGAAATTCTAAACTGATATATAAATAAATAAACAAGAAATTAGCAAAAGGGAATTGGGATTTTGATTTATAAATAGAAAAAGGAAAATTGGGAGTTAATTGACTTGACTAAAAACAGTACGAAAATGATAGATTTATGGCCTGTTAACCACCAACATTCCCACAAAATATAATTAAAATTAATTTTTGAATAATTCTTGTTTTTTATTTTTAAATTTTGTGATGCATAATAATGCATGTAAGGTAAGCCATCGTGTTCAAGATATTTAGATGGGCAACATTGCACGTGATTCCTGGCAAACCAAATTTGAACTTATAATCAAACACTCTCTGCAGCCCTCTTGGCTGTCAACTTTATTACAACATTATTATTATTATTATTAAAAAAAAAAAAACACTCAAATGTATAACAAAATATAAAAAAAAGTTTCTTGTTTACTTTAAAATAGATCATTTTGGTAAGATGAGCGACTTTAATTAGTTCGGCTTATAATCTTTCATCAGTAATTCAACTAATATCTTTAATCAATAATTTAGCTGATAGTTTTCAATTAACGTAATTTAATGATAGACTTAATCAATTTGTTTATAGTCTTTTGAGATAAAATTAAATTTTTTGAAAAATGAATAAAAATGTGTTTGTACGATTTAAAAAAACTATATAATTAAAAAGATGAATGACGAATAGTTGTTGTGAGTAATATGATTATTTTGTGAATTTGTCATCTTTTTACTTTTTCCTCAAGCATTATTTCCCACAATTTTATCTTACCGTTGACCTTAAATTTTAGTTTTCTGGATTGCTTTATTTAACTAATGTTAATGGGTAAGTGTTTGGAAAAATAAAAGGATAGTAATTCAATTTAACTCCAACCAAATTTTTTTACTAATTTCTTGGCAAACCAACAAATATTGTAGAGTAGTAAGTCAATTTGTTTGGTAGTCAACTGACAATAGGTTATTGACATAAATTTGAATTTTATGATCGATAGGTCAAGGGTTCGAATCAACACTCCAATTATTGCACCTCAAAAAAAAAATCAATTTGTTTTGTAATACAAAAAAAAAAGTATTTGAAAGATATTATTTTTAGAGTAAAGTGTTGTATTGACATGTCATACTTCTTGAGAAGTTTACTGGGAGGGCCCAAATTTTGAGATGAGGGTAAATTATAAATTGTCTCTTTTAATTTTTAGTTTAGTACAACAAAAGAGAATTAGAGAGATTTGAACCATTGATGGAGTTGAGGTAAGACATTACTAGTATCAGTTGAACTATACTCGTTTTAACACTAAAATTTAGTTTCTATGCTTTATTAAAGAAAGGTAAAGTCTTGTTATAATTTTAAAAACTAGGAATTAATTTATATGATTTGATAAAATAGAAAAAAGAATACAATTTAACATTTGTAATCATTAGTAAATTAACGGTGTGATATATAGTCCACAAGGATGACACACTTGATTGAAGACTTGAGTTTTGTAGGTATGCTTGGTTCGAAACTGATCTATAACATTACTGGCTTAAGGACGAGCGTGATTGCTCCGGTTATAGTGTAGGGAAGCTTAGATTTTCCAATTTCAGGAAGAAAAAAAAACTGTGTGATATATAATTATTCATGCGTAAATTTTTTAGTTTTTTCTACAATGAATTTCTTAACTCACAGGCTCACCAACATTAGTGTAAATGTGTTAAAGACTATTTTTAAATTTTATTTTTCTAAGATAATTAATTAGCATACTCTCAAAATTTACTTATTTAGATGTGGTTAATGTTCATTCATGTACTATTCAATTCATAGTCATAAAAGTACTAAACAAAATAATTTAGTTCAACAAGGGATAAGATAGAATATATATTTTGACCCAAATAATATGTACCAAAAATAATTGAAGTAGTGTTAATTAGATGGGCAAAATCATTAATTACATTTTATGAGAGAGAGTACACTAGATTAAGTTAAATTCAATACCAACCATTAACCTCAAATCTTTTTCTCTACACATGAGTAAATTAATTAATGGATATTAATTAATTGGAAAATAAAAAAACAAAGTGTAAGAGAAGGCAGCTTTTAGAAAAAAAAGGTAAAAAAAGAAAAAGAAAAAGAAAGGATGGTAAAAATGAATAAGAGGAAAGATGGGTAGCTGGATTTATGAGAGACAGTATGATTGTGATAAGTCCTTTTTAGGTTTCTATCCAGACCCAACGTGATTATGTCGTTGCCTATAGTGACAGTGCATGAGACAAAGCTTTTCCTGTTATTGGCCCTACAAAATTATTTTATTTTATTTATTTATTTATTTCCATTTTCAGCACTGAGAAATGATGTGTAATAAAAATGACATCTTTCTTCAAAGTACACTACACACATCTCTCTTCTCTCCTAACTCTACGACATGACTAACCTAACTTTCTCTCTTACAAATTTTTTAGAACAAAACAAAACAAAACAAAACCAAGTCTCCTAATATTAGCAATATGTCTCATTTCTTTTGTGCTTCCTCAATTAATGTGGGTTTTAAATCCTATGATTAGTTTACGTTTAACTGACTAATCACTCATCATTGGGTTTAATTAATTCATTTGCAAGTTTGTTGGAATGTTATATTAGGGTGTCACTTCATCTCTTCCTTTTATGTGTCTGCTTTTTAAGTTACATTTTGGAATATTAGCCACATGGGCTTTACCCTTCTCTCTCTTGGCTGTTGGATCCAATTTTGGGTCATTTCTCTCGCACAAGATTCTTCTTATTATTATTTTTTTATTTTTTTTATGTCAAATAATCTGAATTATATTCCAAATTGAAAATTTGTTAGAGTTTTTATATTATAGGGAAGTATAACCTCACCAAATCTAAGGGAAGATGCTGTTTGAATAATAATTATTAATATCAGTAAAGCTGATCTAACTGTATTCGAACTTTGGGTTTGGATGAATTCTTTGTGATTGGACATGTAACCATTATGAGCAGGGATTCCTTCAAGTTTTTGGGTTCTTCGCCTAAAGTGTTTAAAAGGCGTGGCCATTAAAGAAATATCTTTGGGGGATGTTTGAGCTTCATTAATAAAGGGGAGAATGATTCTCAGTATTTGGGTCACGAATAATCGTTTTTTCATAATCATGTTTTCTTAAATTCACTTTTTAATTTTCCTCCATATTACTTTTTATTCTTCCGGCGATAACAACTTTTTATTATCTTTATAACTATTTTTCATTCACATCATATACTCATTCTTTTATTTTTCTCATTATCATTATATTCACCAAAATACAATTAATCATTCTTCTATAATCGTTCCCTTAACCACAAACACAATTAATCATTCTCCCCATAATCATTTCCTTTCTCATTTTCCCTCTAATTCTCATGCCTCTCATAATCATTCTTATTCGCTTTGCTCCAAACACATCTTTAGTAGATTTTCTGATTCATACATACCCCTCCCTTGTCAGAGTTGTTAAAAAGTAAATACAAGATTTAACAAAATAAGTTATGAAAAATAAATCTAACAAGTTTATTTATTTATTTAATTAATAAAGTTGTTATAAGTTTATATGAGTTAAGACAATTGTATTCAAGTGTGAGAGTTTTACATTCACGAAATAATTAGTGTAAAATGTAAGTTATATATCTAGATGAGTTATAGGTCTAGAATTTTTTATGGTTGCCTATAAAGAGGATCCTTGTATATGTTTTAGAAATCAAGCATCAAGCATCAAATACAAGTAAAGTGAGCTTGAGAAAAAAAAAAGTGAATCAAGTTTGTAGCTAGAAAGAAAATTGATTCAATATAAGTGAAATATTGTTTGTTTGAATTCTTTGTTTTGTGACTGTTTATATCACGCTTCCAACAAAGTGGTGTCAGAGTTTGAGTAATTTGAAAGAAGAGAATTGTGTTTTGCAAATGGAAAACAACAATTATGGTCCCATTTCAGGTGCCTCGATTGACGAAAGAAAATTATAGTAGTTGGTGCATTCGAATGAGAGCTCTACTTGGTTCATAAGATGCGCTTGATAAATTGTTGATAGAGGCTACGACGAACCAAAAAATGATGAGACTTTAAATCAAGCTCAAAGAAAAGTTTTACAAAATACTAGAAAGAAAGATCAAAAGGCGCTTACCATTATTATCTAGCAATTGATGATATAAAATTTGAAAAGATTTCCGGAGAAATTATTGCGATGCAAGCATGGAACATTTTGGATAATACTTACAAATGAGTAGATCGTGTTAAGAAGTTTCGCCTTCAAAAGTTAAAAGGTTATTATGAATCACTTCATATGAAAGAACCTGAATTAATTTTAGATTATACTTTAAGATTGCTAGTCAATGAAATGAAAAGATATTGGAAAACATTGAATAACGAGCAAGTAGTTGAAAAGATACTACGCTCATTCGAATAAAGATTAAACTTTATTGTTGAAGAGATTGAAGAATTAATATAGGATTTGAGCACGATGTCTGCTGATCAACTAGTGGGTATTTTACAAGCCCATGAAGAAAAAATTCTCAAGAAGAACAAACAAATTACAACTGAGCAACTTTTTCAGTTAAAGTTGTTGTTGAAAGATAATAAAAGAAAACAAGAAAAATATAATTGAGGTGGGGACATGGTCATAATCATGGACGTGGCTACTTTAGAAGACAAGGTAGAGGAAATTTAAATTATATAAATTTCAATAAATGTAGTGCAAGTATTAGTTCATCAAGAGTTCATGGTAGACAAAATTACTCAAGACCATATGGTGGAAGATCGAATAATAATGATAGAAGGTATGATACAAGTCAAGTTAAATGTTATACTATGTCATAAATATGATCATTGTTCATGAGACTGTAGAAATAAAGTAAAAGAAACTATCCAACTATGTCGAGCATGAAATTGAATGTGGTGAATCGTATTTTCTTCTAGCATGTAAAGGAGAAGCGACATGTGGTAATAGCTCATGGTATCTTGACAGCGGTGCAAGCAATCACATGTGTGGAAATAAATCAATGTTCATAGAACTTGATGAATAAGTTGGTGAAAATATTGCATTTGGTGATGCTACTAAAATTCTTGTAAAAGGTAAAGGAAATAATTTAATCAACTTGAAGGATGGTAAACATGAGTTCATCTCTAATGTTTACTATGTGCCAAAATATAAAGAACAATATTTTTGAGTTTGAGACAACTCTTGGAGAAAGACTATAATGTTTGATGAAGGATTATAGTATTTCAATTAGGGATCATCATGATAATATGATTGCCAAAGTTCAAATGACGAAGAATAGAATGTCTTTATTGAACATTCAAACTGACGTTGCAAAATGTTTAAATCATGTTTATAAGATTCATTCTAGATTTGAGCATTTGAATTTTAATGGCTTGAGACTACTAGCAAAGAAGGGCATGGTGAAAGAATTGTCATATGTAAAGCATCCAGATCAATTTTGTGAAGATATATTGTCTTTATGGGAAACAATCAAAAATGAGTTTTTCAAAAAAAATCTTCTTCAAGAGTAAGAAGACCACTAGAGCTTGTTCATACGGATCTTTGTGGACCAATAAAACCAAGTTCAAAAGAAGATCGATGCCAAAAGAATTTTCGGCACAAGTAGTTGAATATGTAGTTTATTTGTCTAATCGCTCTCTTATCAGAAGTGTATGGAAATAAAATTCCTCGACAAGTATGGACATGAAAAAAAACCATTTATTGCTCTATTGAGAGTACAACTTATGCCCATGTAGCAAATCAAAAACGGAGGAAGCTTGATGATAAAAGTGAGAAGCTTGTGTTCGTTAGATATGATACAAGCTAAAAAGGCTACAAGCTTTATAATCCTACAACAGAGAAGACAATGGTAAGTAGAGATGTTGTGTTCAACGAGGAAGCAACATGAAATTGGAATAATGAACCAAAATAATACAAATTTCTTTTGTTTCCTGAAGACTATGATAAATCGAGTGATGATGTTGCTTCTCCATCAAACCTACACCACCAAAGAAATCCACCACAAGATATCCCATTATCATCTACAAGTTCAAATTAAGTACCTCATCACAGGAGAAACTTGCAAGACATATATGATGAAATTGAAAAATTAAGTTAAAAATTCAATGATTTTACTCTTTTTTGTCTTTTTGGTGATAGTGAGCCTTTAAATTTTGAAGAAGCTTCACGAGATGAAAAATGGAAGAATGCGATGGATGATAAGATAAAGGTCATAAAATGATACTCGGGAACTTTCTATTCTTCCAAGTAGAAAGAGAGCAGTAGGTGTCAAATGAGTGTTCAAAATAAAAAGAAAAGAGAAAGAAGAAGTGGAGAGACGTAAAGCGAGATTGTTGCAAAAGGCTATTCTCAAAGAAAAGGTATTGACTATGATGAAATATTTGCTCCTGTTGATCGCTTGGAAACCATAAGATTGTTAATTACGCTAGCTGCTCCGAATAAATGGAAGATCTTTCAGATGAATGCCAAATGAACATTCTTAAATAGATATCTCAAACGAGAAGTCTACTTAGAACAACCTCTTGGTTATACTGTAAGAGGTCAAGAAGATAAAGTTTTTAAGATAAAGGAGGAGTTATACAAATTGAAACAAGTGCTAAGAATATAAAATAATAGAATCAACAAGTGTTTCATTGACAATGGGTATTTGAGATGCCCTCCATGAAAACTTTCTTTACATTAAAACTTATGATCATGGAGATATATTGTTAGTTTACGTGTATGTAGATGACTTTATTTTTACAGAGATTCCTTGACCCTTGAGGGTTGGTCCTTGCGGCCTTGACTTCTTAGGGGTCGGCCAAAATAGGTTACGACCCCCGAGGGTCGGCCTAAGTTGATTAATCCCTCATTCTTCGACTAGTAGAAACATGAGTTTTAGTGTCGGTCATAAACCGACATCTTTCATAATTAGTGTCGGACAAACGACCGTCATTAATACATGTGACATTAAAGACATTTAGTGACAGACACATTTAGTGACGGGCAAAAACCGACACCGAAAAGCTTTGGTGTCACACAAGATGAACGACAATAGAGACTTTTAGTGTCAGTCATGACCGACACCATAAAGTATTGGTGTCGGTCACGGCCGACACTAAAATTCTCTGGTGTCGCTCATTGGTGTTGGTTTGACGGACATCCGTAACCATGTCAAAACGATCAGCAAGATTGTTAATTTCCTCTTCTTGATTTTAATTTTCCAAAATCGATGCAAAACTACTACCGTCTATTAGTAAGTAGTTATCGAGAACCTGTTGATCGTAAGTAGCTCAAATGTAGCTGAAATAGATTTAGGAAACGTTAGTAATAAACCAATGTAACAAGGTAGGTATAATAATTGAAAAGGATATAGTACTTACGCAATGTAACAAAGAATGAGAGTGTAGCCAATTTCTTCCATCTCACAATATTGCAAAATGTCTTCTTTGGCAAGGAAGCAGTTGTTGTGAAATCCAAACATATTCTCGGTAAGATCTACTTGTAGCATGTCACTATCACTCATACTATGTTTGGCAAAGTGATAAACCAACTTGATTGTGGTTGGAAGGGTCATGCTTGATTGATAAGATTGTGTATCTGGCACAACCTTCTTACCTTTGTTTGAAAGTGATTGCTATGAAAATAAATTTAATCTATTATTAGTAAACTAATAGTATGGTACATACTATAAAGAGAAAATATAAATTAAATACCTCTTTCGATACATTGGTTGTCTTAATAATCCGTGCACGCGACCATGATACAAAAGTGTTGACAGCTTGTGCAAGGTATTGAAGCTCGTCGTTTAGAGGAATTGGAAGGTCCAAATCCTCGTTATTTTCAATGATTAAATCCACTAGGATGCGAACGTTGTACTTTCCTAGTGGAAGACCATGTATCTTAGCAGGTGCACCGCTCGATTCATACATTGTGCCAATGACAACAATATTTTCTATATTTTCAGTGTCATGTTGACATGCCACACTTTTCAAAGAAACACATAGTTAGAGCAATACCGATATTAATTTGATAATATAAGAAATGAAATGAAATTAATAATATGCATCTTACTTCTCCTATGTCTTGGACATCGGGATGGACAATACAGGGTTCTCTAATGATTTGAGGGGTTTGAACGATCTCATTTGCTTGCCTCATTGGTTCTTCCAGAATCGGGTGTGATTGATCGTGATTACTTCTCATACAAGGAGAACAACCAACTTAGCTAACACGTCCTCGATCATCGGATGTTCTCATACTATCATTTAGACGAGCCATCTTGAAAAACACAGATGGAGATTGAAATTGACCCAAGCCCCTAACACGTCCTTGATGCTCGGGTGTTCCTAAGGCTTAAGTCAAAATATCTACACCTCGATGTACATTTTCCAACATATTCTGAAATGAAAATATTATGAATTAATTATAATTAATCCATTAGAGATTTGAAGTGTTAACTGTACTATCAATTAAACATCCTTACAATTCGATTGGAGGCTTCAATAGTGGCTTCATCGACCTGTACTTTATCCTTTCCCTTTCGTCATTCCATCCATAGTAGTGCACGTGAGGATGGAACGGATTTAATATTTACTCCCTAAATCTCCCAAACTATTAATTAGGAAAGTGGAATAAATAATCATAACATATAATATATATTAAGGTTTAGAATTCTTACTAGCTCATGACCGAGTTGGGCATAACCCTTTCTGGCCATACGGTGAGGATATTTAAGAAGATTTCGTCTCTCTTTTTGCTCTTCACTATTTTTCTGTGTTTAATTAACACATTAGTAATATGCTAAACATTAAAATAATATACACAATACAAAATAATTAAGTAGTTACCTTAAATTCCTCTTATAATCGAATATTTACAAAATGATCACACTGTTCTTGTGTGATATATGTGTATTTAGTAGGCGGATGGACTAACTTCTCATGATCTTTATTTATAAATGACTTGATATTATCTTTGGTGAGATTGTATCTAAACATTATGAATGTCCTCGCCATAGACATCATGATCCTATGTTTGGACATAGGATACACTGAAATGACATGTGTTTAAAATAGAATAAAATCGGGTTAGTTATAGTATGTATTACATGATAATATTTAGTTAAATAAATATTTACCTCTATGCAATTTCAGACATTCTGTTTTAATTGATCGGGGACTTCTGCCCAAGTATTGTAAATGAGAGCTCTATGTGATCTGACACATACACCGATATAACTACGCAATTTCTTCGCACTATCTCCGATTTCTTGACCCATAGAGTTATATTGAACTACGTGCCGTTCTCTTATCATTCTTTCCTAAGCGAGCTCATGCAAGACTGTCACGCCTCTAGTGAACCTGTTTCGAGCAGGTGTGTTCACGGGTGTACCATCAGCATGATCGCTCTCCGAGCTAGACATGATGTCAATCTGCACAATAGAAAGAAGATATGTTAATAAAATAGATAATTGGTTAAATTATCTTCAGAATGATTAATATATAAGTGAACGAGTCATCATCACAATCACTAACCTATTTATTAATCCATGTACCCTCACAATCATTTCCAGTATAGGTGAACGAGTCATCATCAATAATATTAGGCAATGTTTCGATGACCCCGTACCCACAATCTTGACTGGTATCAACTTCATCATGAACATGATCTTCAACCGTTCTTTTTGGAGGTGTCAAAACAACCGATGAACGAGGATCAAATGGATCTTTTATATAGAATACTTGCTTCGCTGAGTGGCTAAAATGAAGAAGTCAGATTTATGTCCAGTGAGATTAAGGTATACAGTTGTAAATCCAACGTCGTCTACGTTAATTTCATAATTACTTTCCTCCCAATCACATTTGAATAAAACGACTGTAAAATTATGATAGTAAGGTTCCCAAATTTCTTGAAGTACGCCATAAAAAGTCATTTCAGACATAAGGGGATTTTTGTCCTTCGAACTAGCAACTTGTAAAGTTTGTGCCGTTATCATAACTCCACTATTCTGCACACTTCTAAGATCATCTTGATTTTTTGTATGATATTGAAT
>JBBMEG010000003.1:4183444-4220367 GCA_037832605.1 Cyclanthera cordifolia
CAATGTTTGCATGACTCAAACATTGAAATTAAAGTCATAAATAATAAATATTCAGCAATTAAAATCCATTTAAATATAAATTTTTTTGAAAACAGAGAGCAAAGGCGACAGAGGATATTTCTGTCGCCGTTGCCAACCAAATGCAACGGAACAAGGGCTTAGTCGCATTTGAATTGAAGAAAAATGCTCTGTCGCTGCTGGTAGCCAAAGACGACGAAATAACATCTCCGTCGCCGTTTCCAAATCCGACGAAGCCAAGACTCCGTCGCATTTGGCAACGGCGACAAAGCAAATGCGACAAATGGTATAAAAAAAGGCGACGGTCATTTTTCTGTCGCCGAAGCCAAAGGCGACGGAATTTGGTACCTTCGGCGACAGATATCTTCGTGGCCGAAAGGTTTATTTCTTGTAGCGAAAAATGCTACCTAAGATGTCGGTCAGCCCAACAGATATTATCTTCGACGTGGAAAAATAAACCAACATCTTTTATTTTTGAAGATTGACAAAACAAATGTCGGGCTCAAAGCTCCATGTTTTTTATAAATAAAGATTAGCTAGTGATCTTTTCCTACATTTGTTGTAATGATCAAATGTATGACTTTTTAAAAAAATGTTCTTGATTTTTTTAAATTTATTTCATTTTTTGCTCTCCTCTAACGTGCCTCACATAGAAATGTTCATTCATAATAAATAAATAAATAAAGTTTCAAGATTTTTTCCATTAAAGAAATCTACGACACATATTTTATCTCTTTTCCTAAAATAAAAAGTTTTAAATGCGAAGGAAGTAGTGAAAAATGAATTAATTAATGAAGTTAAATTTAAAATTTTTTATTAAAACTATTGATAAATTTCAACAACATAACAACATAAGTTATACTTCCAAATAAAGTTCACATGTTTACATAACTTCTATATAAGTATTGGCTCATCACTCTAGAACAAATATTAAACTCATAAATATATATGTGAGGCAGAGCTCTCCAAATCAACAACAAAACTCTTATATATACGAGTATAAATAGGACTCTGGACATATATATTTACATGACATATATAAATTGGCATACTTATTTATGAATCGTAAATTGAAAATTCTATATATTTACATGACATATATAAATTGGCATACTTGTTTATACTTATTTATGAATCGTAAATTGAAAATTCTATTGTGAAACATTAGTTGAAAATTTATTATTGACCTGAAAGATATTTATGAATGGTAGTTGTACATGAGTATGAGATATATGTCATATTGGTATACTTATTATGGATTCTTAGTTGAAAGATATTTATGAATCGTTAATTGAAATTTTATTACTGAAAATTATACTTACAAGACATATATTAATTGGAGAATCTAGTATAAACCGAATAGATTCTAGGGATGAAGAATGTTATCACATTAAACCATTAATATATCTAAATTAATAAGAAAAGAATTAACTTTTATTTATATATATATATATATATAGACATATATAATCAGAAAAATAAAGAGAAGTTGCAGAGAAAAAAAAAAAACAAGGAAGACAAGCTGCAAAGGATTTTTTTGTTATTCTATTAAAACGAATGGTGAGTATAAATACACAAAGTGGCAACCAATATTGTTACACAGAGACGAATGAATAGTAGACAAGTATATACTGAAAAATAAATAATACAGAAAAGGTGCAGAAAGTAAACGACGTCGTTGAGGATTCGTTAGGAGGAGCAGACGGCGTCGTTTTACGTATGTTGTCTTACATCCTCCCTCAACCGAGAGGGTATTTGAAGTACTCCGAGATTGTCATGAAACTCAAGAAAAGCAGAGAGAGGCAGAGCCTTAGTGAGACCATCGGCAAGCTGTTCATAAAGGAACATAGTGAACTGAGATATCCTTGGCAATCACTTTTTACCGAACAAAATGAACGTCTAACTCCACGTGTTTACTGCGAGCATGAAAGAGAGAGGGTTGGCAGCAAGGGCTAAGGCACTATGATTGTCAAACCACAAGGTGGAAATGGAGGTTGAAACATAACCAATCTCATTTAACAAGGAATTAATCCATGTAACTTCAGCAGCTATTTGACCCAAGGAGCGATATTCACTTTCAGCACTGGATCTAGAGACGACATGTTGCTTCTTTAACGACCATGAGATTAAGGATGAGCCAAGGAATAGGCAATGAGCAGCAACTGAACGACGGTCATCAATATTACAAGCCCAGTCTGCATTAGTAAAGGCCGAGACTTGTAGATTCGAGACCTTGGGTAGGAAGAGACCAAGATCGGCAGTGCCTTTTAAGTACCTGAGAATTCGCTTGATGGGTGTCCAGTGAATATCTGTAGGTTGTTGCATGAATTGGCTAAGCCAGTTTACAATGAAAGCAATATTCGGTCTGGTGTGTGTAAGATACTGAAGTGCACCAAGGACAGAGCGATACATAGTTGGATTTGACATTGGTGTTCCTTGAGAAACAGAGAACCGTTTTCCAGCAACAACAGGCGTAGGACAGGGCTTTACATGAGCCATACTAGACCGATCAAGTAAATCTCGAATATATTTCGACTAAAGAAGGTGCATCCCATTGGGTGTTCGAAAAACTTCAACGCCAAGATAGTATGACAGAGATCCTATGTCTTTGTTGAGAGAAAAATTGTTACTAAGAAGCTTGATAAAACTGTCAACCATGGGAGTAGAACTGCTAGTTATTAAAATGTCATCAACATAAATCAAAACTAGAACTATTGCAGTAGACTTAGTCAGAAAGAAAAGAGAAGTATCAGCCACTGAATTTTTAAATTTCCATCGTAAGAGAGTACCCTTTAGACGATCATACCAAGCTCTTGGTGCTTGACGGAGTCCGTACAACGCTTTATTGAGCTTACACACATGAGTAGGATGAAGAGGATTCATAAAGCCATCCGGTTGTTTCATAAACACATCTTCAACAAGCTGACCATTCAGAAATGCATTATTAATATCCAATTGACGAACATGCCAATCATTCATGACGACAAGGGATAAAATAATACAAATGGTTGGAGCTTTAATAACATGGCTGAATGTATCATGAAAGTCTCGGAATTTGATTGAAACCTTTTGCAACAAGACGAGCCTTGCAACGGTCGAGAGTGCCATCATGCTTGAGTTTAACCTTGAATATCCATCTACTGCCAATAAGATTGAGATTGGATGGAGGAGAAACCAGAGTCTATGTGTTGTTACGTTGTAAAGCAACCATTTCAGCATCCATAACAGCAAGCCATTGAGGAGACTGCAAGGCTTCACGAACAGAGCGAGGTTCTTGAGGAGTAGAGGATTCCACAGTCCCAATCATGGAAGTGATAATTTTAGGTTTGTGAATTCCATGTTTAGCTCTAGTTTGCATTAGATGTACAGATGTGGCCAAAGGAATATCAGATGGGTCAAGGGAGTTTGTGGTCACAGGTGGTAATACAGAGGTTGAAGGTAGAATTGGCAGGGAAGGAGAACTTGAGGGAGGTATGGGCGAGGTTGATGGGGAAATAGCAGGAGTTATTGATTGAGGATAGGCAGGCGAAAGGGCAGGGAATGAGGATGGTGTTACCGCAGGAGAAACCAAAGACGGACTAGATGGAAGATGTTTAGTTGTTGAGGAACTGGAAGAAGGAATAGAACCAAGAAATGGGATTGTATACACCACATCAGGAGACGAAGATGAAGAGAAAGGTGTAAGAAACTGAGGTGAATAAGGGAACTCCTGTTCATTGAAAACTACATGACGCAATATATAAATTTAACTGAAAGGACTCAGACATTTATAGCCTTTATGGGCAGTACTATTGCCAAGAAAGATGCACTTGACACTATGAAATTGGAACTTAGCATTTTAATATAGACGAAAACAAGGAAATACAGCGCACCCAAAAATCTTTAAGAAGAAGAAATATGGAACAACTTTAAAAGCAACTTCCCAAGGAGACTTGAGATTAAGAACGCGAGTTGGGAGACGATTGATGACGAAAACAGATGAGAAGAAAGCTTCCCACCAGTACATTAGAGGCAAGGAAGCTTTGGCAAGAAAAGTGAGCCCCATTACAACAATGTGTCGATGTTTCCGTTCAACCACGCCACTTTGCTCTCTTGTGTGAGGACAAAAATGACGAAAAGCAATGCCACGAGAGGCAAGGTAAGAGGAGAATGACCTGAATTCGCCACCTCAATCGGACTGAAGAGTTTAATTTTGAGAGAAAAACGATTCTCAACAAGGCTTTTGTACTGGATAAATGAGGAGAGGGCATCCCTTTTTAGTTTTAGTGGATAAATATGTGTTTGTCTAGTATAATCATCCATAAAACTTATGTAATAACGAAAACCAGAAGAAGAAGCAAGAGGAGCTGGTCCCCATAGATCACAAAACACTAATTCAAGAGGTAAAACAGAGCGAGAAACAGATCGAGTGAACGGAAGTCGGTGAGACTAATTTCCATATTGACAAGCATCACAAAAAAGATTATCATTACTAGATAGTTAAGAATTACATAGTTTTAAGACAGTATTAACGATATTTATGGAAGCGTGACCAAGGCGACAGTGCCACACTGACCTAGAGACATTACAGGGTGCATAAAAGACAGATGTAGATTGAGACTTAGTAACATAACATACATATTCATTATTTGAAGTAAGACTAGTAGAGGATTGAGAGGACATAAGTTGATATAGTCCATCTTTGAGTTTCCCTTGCAACAACACCTCCTTGGTTTCAATGTCCTTAACAAAACAGGAATCAGGGTAAAATTCAACAACAACATGATTATCAGCAGTTAATTGAGAAACACTCAACAAATTTCTTTTAATTTTAGGGACATGTAGGACATTATTGAGAGTAACAATGGATTTAGGTGAGGTATTAGAACATATAGTACTATGGCCAACATTAGTAATAGACAGTTTTGTCCCATCACCTACTGAAACAGATTGAGAGCCAATATAAGAGGAAGATGAAGAAAGGGTACCTAAGAAGTAATATGATTTGTAGCCCCACTATCAGCAATCCAGTGTGGATCATTAACAACCTCTGGACCTGCTATGTAAACAGAGGAATTGGCATTTCTCTGATGTGTTCCAGTTGAATTTTGAGAGCTGAGACCACGTGGATTGTTACATGCTTCTTCGAACCTCTGAAAACAGAAAGGAGAAGTGTGGTCGTCTGTGTTACAAAGTTGACAATGAAATTTACTAGGAGGAGAAGCTGAAGATGTAGAATCCACATAATTGTTTTGAGAAACATTGTCATGACTATTCCCAAATCTCCCTCCTCTTCCTCTGGAGCTATTAGACCCCTTGGAAAACCTATTTGATTGATTTCCTCTACCTCCATTTGAGTGGTGTTCACGTCCAGAGTTCGAGCGATTTTGGTAGCGATTAGTTCCTTGTCGATAAGAGAGATTAGCAGACGGATCAACAAGAGTATCGGAGTTGGACACAGTATATCGAGACAGAGTGCCCTCAAATGTAATAAGAATGGAACTGAACTCAAGCCATGACTCAAACTCTCTATTCTCAATAGAGCAAATAACTGGAATGTACTCTGCATCAAGACCTGCTAAAACGTAAGAAATTAAATCATCTAAGACCACAGGTTTACCAGCCAGTTGAAGAGCCTCAGAGGCCTATTTCATAATGTTCAAATACTCATAGATTTTTAGACTACCCTTTTTGGTTCCCTATAGAACGACACGAAGTTAATTGATATGAGCCTTGCTTGAGGCCTCCAAAAATTCCTCTAAAGCTTTTCAAACCTCTGTAAAGGTCTCAAAGTTCACCACATCTGAAGCAATAGACGGAGACATTGAGCCAAACAACCACCCACAGAGAGCTTGATCAGTGGCTTTCCATTCTTCAAACAAAGGATTCATCTCAGATTGGTTCCCATTTTCTGTCGCAATTTCGACGTACTGATCTGGCACTAATTTTGTTCCCAACACATACCCTACGACACCCTTACCTCGAAGAATTGCAAGAATCATCCCTCTCCAAAGGAGATAGTTCTTATCATCCAGTTTTACAGAGAGAGATCCACCAGGAGGATGGCCAAAAGAAGAATTGAGTGTACCTCCCAACGCCACTTGACTGATTGGAGTGACAGCCTGAGGTACGGCAGATGAGAACGAGCTATCTACCATAGCTCTGATACCAACTCATAAAAAAAATAAAGAGAAGTTGCAGAGAAGAAAATAAGGAAGACAAGCTGCAGATGATTTTCTTGTTATTCCATTAAAACGAATGGTCAGTATAAATACACAAAGTTGCAACCAATATTGTTACACAGAGACGAATGAATAGAAGACACGTATATACTGAAAAATAAATAATACAGAAAAGGTACATAAAGTAAACGACGTCGTTGAGGATTCGTTAGGAGGAGCAGACGACATCGTTCTACGTATGTTGTCTTACATATATAAGGCCATGATAAGTAGGTATTGAAGAATCTCTCAGAAACTGCACCTCTTCATTCAACAGAACAAGTAAGAGAAGCTTAGCATTACCTTAACTAACTATTATATCCATCGTGACACGTAAATTATACAAGCATAGAGAAATTTCAAGAATTTTGAGATTTTGGTTCATCGACTCATATATTGTACTTATGATAACAATGTTATGTAATGAATATTGAATTTTAATTGACATGACATACTGTTCGTAACAATTAATTAACTAGTTTAAGTAGAAATATGAAAGGAGATAATTAACAAGAAAAGTACCTATCCTAAATCTTGGGTACTAGATTCGTCCATTAGCTTGTTATCAACCTTTAAATTATTTTTTTAACTCTTTCATTGATCGTTAATACATTACTCATAAACTAGTTATTTTCAATCTTTGTTACTTTGCAGGACCCGTGTCAAATTGAATTTTTTGAAACAATTTTTGAATAACTTTGTAGGGCTAATGAACTCACCCACTCATCTAACACATCTCCCTAGTTAATATTTATCAATAGGCTCCAAGTTAGTTGCTCCCTCAAAAATAATAATCAGCTAATTAATTAATCAATTATCTTTTACTTAGTTAATTATCAATTAATTAAATAATTATTACTTTATCTAATATACTAATAAATAGCCTCATAAATATTTATCGAATAAATATTTCCAATCAATATATTTTATTTTTTTAATTAGTTCTCTATAATTAATAATTAATATTAATTTAGTAATATATCTAATATATTAATAATTAGTTTTATGTATCTGGTCATTAAATTAAATATCTCGTGAATTTGAATCTTCAAAGTTCTCTCAAGTAGTGAGAGGTTTCCTCTGAAATAGGGGGTCTTTTCACCGGAAAAACGGTTATATTGCTAAAGCGTGGTCTGTAACGGTTTTTTGGGGTCTGGTGTACGGAGAACGGTGGTTATTCCGACGAATTTTTCAGACCATTCTCCTAACAGAGGTGTTCGACAATTTACGGAGTGATATAGGCAGTGATATGGATGATCTTGTGGAGCGTTGGACGAAATTTGATCTGACAGAGGCGGAAGCGGAACTCTCAATTTCTGCAGGTGACGTTCAACAATGGTCGAAGGATAATTTGGAATGTTGTGCGATGGTAAAAGTGGTGTCTTCCAAACGAACTCATTATGAATCCTTTAGAGAAGTTATGAAATATGTGTGGAAATGCAATAGGACAACAAGTATAGAGATGGCAGGTGACAACCTTTTCTTTGTGCATTTCCATTTTGTGGAGGAGAAGAGACGTATCATGGCCGATGGTCAATGGGCTTATGATAAGGCGCTACTGGTGATGGTCTCCCCTGCTCCTGACGACCAGGTTAAAACCTTAAAATTTACCTACACGGATTTTTCGGTACAGGTCCATAATAAACCATTTCATGGGATGAGAAAGGAGATGGCTCTCAAAGTTGGATCGGTGTTTCAAGGAATACTGCACATAGATGTTGATGATGGTGGTAGAACGGGCCCAGTGTTACGAATGCGTGTGGTGGTTGATATAACAACACCGCTCATTCGTGGGGTTGAGCTGCGACAGGGGAACGATTCATCAGCATGGTGCCCGTTCCAATATGAACGCCTTCCTGATTTATGTTATTCATGTGGTATTATTGGCCACTCTTCTAAGGGGTGCTCCCGTTACTTTGGGAGTACAGCATTAGAACTATAGCAGTATGGGAATTGGCTAAAAGCTCCCACGGGTAGAGCTCTCAAGGGGTCTGAGGATAGCGAAATGGGTCCAGAAGCACAGGTGGGAAGACGAAACTAGAATAGGTCAGGTATGGGGTTTTTTGGAGGACATGGTGGAGGGCCAAGTAGAAGTGATATTGAGAACTGGAGAAAGACATCCACGGTGAGCGTGGATGCTGAAGATGTAGCTGCTTCGATGTTGGGAATAAAATATGGGGAGAAAATACAGAACAAACCGTATGGGGAAACTGAAATAACAACTTATGTGAATAAGGCTTTGGTGGGGTCGAAGGTAGATATGATAAGGGAGACTATGGTGGGATTAAAAAATGCAAAGACAAACATAGGAAGCCAAGTTCACAAAGATGGAATTGGTGTTGATTATACACATGCTCTGGTTATAGCTACTATGGTCAACAAAGGGAAGCAAAAGATGGATGATGATGGTAATGTGACAGAGCACATGGGGAAAAAACAGAGGCGTGATCATGTGGAGAATCAAATGATTGTGTCGGCGCATGCTGGTCCACAGCCTCACCGAGAATTATGAAGGTCCTATGTTGGAACGTTAGGGGATTGGGGAGTCCTCTAGCGATCCAGAAGATGAGGCACATTATCAGAATGTGCCATCCCTGTGTGGTTTTTTTATCAGAAACAAAGTGTTCAACTGGGAGGATAGAGATGATTAAAAATCTTTTGCTTTTTTCTAATTGTTTTGTAGTGCCCAGTATAGAAAGAAGTGGAGGGCTATGCGTATTATGGAGCGATGAGGTTAATATTAGTATCCGGACGTTCTTAAAAAATCATATTTATTGCCAAATGATGTGGAATGACTCTGACTGGAGGTTTACTGGGATTTATTGGTGTCCGGAATCAAAGAATAAGTTAGAGACATTTGAGCTACTACGACGATTACATAATAATGATTCCAGACCGTGGTTGATTGGGGGAGATTTGAACGAGTGCCTATGGCCAAAAGAGAAAAAGGGAGAGTTTCAACGTCAGTCTAAAAATATGAAGGCTTTTGGTGGTACACTGAATGATATTGGGTGTTGTGATATGGGTTTTTAACGGTCTCATTTCACGTGGACAAACAAATGCACTATCAAGGATCCCATCTTCAAGCGATTGGATCGGTTTGTTACAAATCTGATGTTCATAGACATGTTTGGTGGCTATTCGGTTAAGCATCTGGATTGGATTGGCTCGGATCACAGACCAATATTACTCTCTCTTATGATGTCTGGAAGTAGCAATCCAAGGGAGGCAAAAAAGATGTTCAGATTTAAGGAACATTGGGCATTGGATGGTATGTGTACAGAGATTGTTCAATCAGCATGGAGCCAGCCGAGTAGTACTAGTGTGCAAGATATAGTGTAGAAAATCCAGGCTATACAGTCCAAGCTAAAACTGTGGGGTAAGAAAAAGAACAGGCAGCTGTTTGAGGATAGCAGTAGATTACAAGCACAAATTAATGCATTACTGGATAATCCATGCCATGTTGATTTTTGGTTGGTAAATGAAGTTGAGAATGAGAAACATCTAGTAGATAAAAAAATGGAGATGTATTGGAAACAACGATCGAGAGATGAATGGCTCAAATGGGGTGATCGGAATTCAAAATGGTTTCACAAGAAAGCCTCCCTTAGGCGGCAACATAATCATATTTCTCAGGTTAAAGGGGAGGATGGGAGTTGGTTTCATGATGACAACAACATATCTAACGTTTTCCTGGATTATTTTAAAATTCTATTCACCTCATCAAAGCCAAATTTGGAATCTGAGTAGGAGGTTGGTCTACCTATCACACGGACGTTGCCGAGTCACATGGTTTCTATGTTTTCACAGCTATTTGAGGAAGAGGAAATCTGAACTGCTATTTTCCAAATGCACCCAATGAAAGCGCCTGGGCCTGATGGTCTTCCAACTCTTTTCTATCAGAGATATTGGGATATTGTGAAGGACCAAGTGATTTCTTCTTGCCTCTCAATCTTACACGGTATTCAATCAATACAGCCTCTGAACCATACGAACATTGTGCTTATACCGAAGAATAAAAAACCTCAGACGACAAGTGAGTATCGACCTATTAGTCTCTGCAATGTCGTCTACAAGATCATTGCTAAAACTATGGCAAACAGACTGAAGGTGGCTCTCCCTCTTTTGATTAGTGAACAGTAGAGTGCATTTGTGCCTGGTTAATTAATAACGGATAATGTCATGGTTAGATATGAATGTGTGCAATCAATAATGCATAGAAGTAGTGGATATCGAGGTTTGGCAGCGATAAAGCTCGATATGAGCAAGGCATATGATCGGGTGGAATGGTCGTTTTTAAAGATGGTATTAACCAAGATGAATTTCCCCCAAGCTTTCATTGAGTTGATTATGGTATGTGTTTCTACCGTCAGCTTTCTGTGATGCTTAATGGCCATCCAAGGGGCTACTTTCAACCGGGAAGGGGTTTGAGGCAGGGTGACCCGATATCCCCCTACCTTTTTCTTTTGTGTACGGAATACTTATCGGGCCTAATCGAAGGGGAGGTGGCCAAGGAGAGATTGAGTGGTTGTACTATTACGAGGGCTTGCCCAAAGGTTTCCCACCTATTGTTCGCTGATGATAGTTTACTTTTTTGCAAAGCAACCCTACCTGAATTCAAAGTGATCAAAGAAGTACTGTCAAAATATGAGAAGGTGTCGGGACATAGTGTAAATTTTGAAAAGTCGGTCGTTCTTTTCAGCCCAAACGTGGAAACAGATGTCTGTAATTTACTAAGACTAGAGTTGAACATTAAGGAAAATGGTCCCATTCGAAAATACCTAGGCCTCCCTTCTCACTTTACCAGGAATAAGTCCCATGATCTAGCTTATCTAAAGGAAAAGGTATTGAAGGTGGTTTCAGGTTGGAAACGAGCTTTTTTCTCAATAGGTGGAAAAGAGATACTAATAAAGGATGTGGCCCAAACACTCCCTACTTATGTGATGTCATTGATTAAGCTGCCACTCTCATTCTGTACTGAAATCACAGCTGAAATTGCAAAATTCTGGTGGAGTTCAACTATCGAAAGGAAAAGGATTCACTGGATGTCTTGGAAGAAGATGTGCCACCCGAAACTGTTAGGCGGAATGGGGTTTGGGGACATTAGTGGCTTCAACCAAACGTTATTGGCAAAGCAGGCGTGGCGAATCCTTAAATTCCCAGACTCATTAACATTCAAGGTAATGAAAGGAAAATATTTCCCAACATCATCTTTCTTGGAGGCATTGCCAAAAAAGAACTCTTCCTATGTATGGCGTAGTCTCCTATGGGGCCAAGAACTATTACAGAAAGGCATCCGAATACGAATTGGTGATGGGGCATTGACTGAGGTTTTCAATCAGCCATGGCTGCTAAGGAAATCCACTTTCAAAATTTTCACTCCTCCTAATTCTACATTGGCAGATCTAAGAGTTAGTGATTTGATGAACGATTCGGGGTTCTGGAATATGAATCTACTGAGGCAATATTTCTGGGATGATGATATAGCAGCTATTCTGGCCATCCCTATATGTAAAACAACCCTTTCGGATTCATGGATTTGGCATTATACTCCTTCTGGCGATTTGACCGTGAAAAGCGCTTACAAAGTGTGGGATGAATTTTATAACCAAGCTTCCTCTTCTAGTGATCCTACGGTGAAGGAATGGTGGAAAGTGCTATGGGGACTTTCCATCCCGTTAAAAATAAAAAAATTTATTTGGAGGATGGTTAATGGACTGCTACCTATTAAAACAAAACTATTGGAAAAACATATTGTAACAGAGCCTCAGTGTAGCATATATGGTCAAACGGAGACAAAATCACATACCTTCTTCCATTGTCCAGTGACGAGGCAACTATGGTCTTCACTCTCGTTTCCCAGTTCTCTTTTGCAAGTACACCAAGGATCGTTGATTGATCGAATGTTGCTGCTAGCTGCCAAACTACGAACTACTGAGCTGGAAATCGTCTGTCTCTCGTGCTAGGCGTTGTGGAATGCTCAAAACAGATGTGAACGACGATTGTCAGTGATGACCACTCTGGATCAAGGCAAATGGATTATGGACTACCATATGAATTTTATTCGAATAAACAAAAAATCTGATACAAAGCGAAAATGCAGAAGGGCGATGAGATGGTCTCCTCCAGCTGATGGGATGCTCAAGTTGAACGTTGATGCAGCGTTCTCCTCAGATTCAACGAGATTCGGTTTTGTGGTTCGTGACTCAATAGGAAATATCAAGGCAGCAGCAGCGATCTACTATGCTGGTCGTCTTGATCCATTAGCCGGGGAAGCGGAGGCACTTCTTTGTGCCCTACGTTTTCTTGGTACATGCAGACGCTGATTGTTGTGGCAGAAACAGATTGCCAGGTCTTGGTTGCGCTTCTAGGAGATGATGAACCGTCAAATGCCCAGGTGGGGGTCGTCATCCAGGGTATAAAGATGGAGATGTGTGGCTTAAGTGGGATAAACTATCCCTAGATCAGGTAACTATGTTGCTCATGAGTTGGCCTCCTTCGCTGTTAGGGAAAAAACAAACAATGTCTGGTTTTTGGAGCCCCCTGAATGGCTCATTCCTTGTATTCTCTTTGATCAAAAGTCTTGTACGGTGTGGCTGATGTTTCAGTTTAATGAAATCGGTTATCATTTCAAAAAAAAAAAATCTCATAATATGTCCATATTAATTAATTAATTGAAAAAATTGAAACTAATTTGTCCATACCTATCAATTTACTGTTCTTATGAGCTAGACAAGGTATCGATAGACCTGTACATTGTACGCGCTGAAAATAAAAGATTAATTCCGCTAAACTTTTTAGCCCTAATTCAATTCTTGTTTATCAATTTTATGCTTATTCCACAAAAGGCACGAGTTGCACTCTCACGACGCACCATAGAACAAGTTATATCCACGAAAATATAATCAGTCATCAACTAATTGATCTTTCAAGAGTTATTCATAATTACAATTGGGTCAAATATCTATTTTACCCTTATAAACGTTTTTCTCCTTAAGTGTCACTGATTTCTCTAAGGAATAAGCTATTTATGGTCCAACCATAAATCAGTATCCACTTGGGTCAATGAGAGGCATGTACCCTTTGTTCAAGCTCTGAAATTAATCTTTAAGGGAAAAACTCATCTACTTCTAGACAAATAGGTAAAGAATTAATTTCATCTTGTGACATTACATTTCCACCTATACAACAATTTCTAACATGTGAGAGCCCTATTGAATCAGCGTCGTTGGTTATTCTCATTCATGCACATCAAAAGATTTTTTCACAAGTAGAAGTTTGTAACTCACTGAAGATTAAGATCATATCAACGTACAATCATTCTAGCAAATTATTCGTTACAAGTCAATAACATAATAATTTAGACTTGGCTATATATTTCTAGTTCAGTCATATGCAAACTTCTCACATGTCTTTACATGAATAACCAAGGCCAAGTTGTTTGCAACATTTGCATAGTAGGTTGTGTCAATAGGTCGTGGCGCCTAGCCTTGAACTACTCTAGATTTATTTACTTGGATGAAAATCTATTTGTATGTCCAATATACGTGTCCAAGTTTTCATATTAAGAACCTCGGGTTTCATGCCCTTAATCTAATTAATGTATTTGGTTTAGATAATCTAAATTAAATTTAAATAGCTTATAGCTCTTAATAAATTACAACTAAAATACAATAAATCTTTTTAATTACAAACTACGAATAGGCATAAATCCTAACAATACGTACCTTCCACTTATAAAACAATCTATATCGTACGAAATTGTCTCATTCTTCTCGTGAGATGTGAGTATAAACTGAAGAATGAGTCACCCATCTCTTAGGATCATTCGTACATAATTTTTTGGAAATTGGAAAATTGAAACTTTACTCCACTATATCCAAGATAACCATGTCTTTATGCTAGGCACCTGGAAACATCAAAGGAATTGAGACATCGGAGGTGTCTATAAATTAATATTAGAGGTGGGTCTCAAATCTGATACCTTGAAAGGAGCACACCTTCATTTGTTTAGATGTCGACAACATGATCCTATGTTTAGATCTGGATCCAACACAAAGGATATCCTGATATAAAAACTAAGTATGTTTTGTTGTAATTAAATACTACAAATCTCAAGAAAACTCTAGAATGCCCAATCTCATTTATTCTCTTTAAGATGTTTAGGAACATCATTCCAACCATGGTATGCTAGATGTATCAGTCATCTAATACACAAGATAACTTTAGAATTTGGTGCCTAACTCTAATACTTTTAAACCACCTTAATTATATTAAACTTCTCAATGCTCACCAACAATCCTATCTCGTGTCAACTCACATATAGTCATGATGCCCTGTCAAACATGGTTCTAATTAGCATATAATTTATGACCCTTACATTGTTCATCATTAAACGAACTATTAGAGTTGAACAGCATTATGTGATAAATTGCAAACTAGACCTATAATTATGATAAAAAAAAGATATTAATAGTTGTAAACTAGACCTATTCAAACTTTCAAAATATTTAAGCATTACGAGACTAAACTTGACCTATAAAAACTTTCAAAACATTCAAACTAAAACTAGGGTAGCTAACTATAAACATGACCTTACATAAATTATAGTTTCTAAATACATACATAATGTTGAGAATTGAGTGGAATTTTGCAGAACTCACGCTCGAAGCATAATTAATTTTAATTAAGATTAATCATATTAATATAGATGCAAACCTAGGTGATTGATTAGTTATGAAAATGATAAATATTACTATCATATGACGCCTCTAATCTGGCGGGTGTTTAACTTCTAAATAGGATCAAGTATTTTCAAGGACTTCTTGTAAAGTCTCATTCAAACACACGGATTAATTATATTGTAAAGTCGCCAGAAGCATACTTGGTAGCACGTTGTTTTATTAGAGAGTGTAGTTGAAGAGTTCAAACACACAGATTAATTATATTGGACATAATTAATAGGAGCTTAAGTTTAATTTATAAATTTGAATATTAATTAAATATTTATTGGATAAACATTAATAAGGAATGACTAATTTATAAGCGAACAAGAAGTAATATTTTTGTGTACGATCTTAAGAATTTGATCTTTACTGAGTACACGGACTCTAATTTTCAGACTGATAAGTACTCTAGAAAGTTCACATGAGAATTAGTGTTCCCCCTCAACGACGAAACTATAGTTTGGAGAAGCATCAAGCAAGGATTCTTTGTAGACTCCACTATGGAAACTAATATGTGCCTTCTTGTGAAGCAATAAAAAGAGGTAGTATAACTGAGAAACTTCTTCCTTGCAGATTTAGAAGTGGTTCTGAGCGTGGATAAGTCAATCACGCTGTATTGTAATAATAGTAGAGCTGTGACTAACTCCATGGAACCTAGAAGCAATAAGAGAGAGAATCCTATAAAGAAGAAGTATCGTTTCATCAGAGAGATAGTGAATATAGGCAAAATAATTGTCACCAAGATTAACACAGCTGAAAACATTGTTGATCTTTTTTATAAGTTTAGACATTAATTGTTATAAGTATCATATTTTAGAGGGTGGTTTGTTCAATTTAAAAAATATATAAATAAATAAATGAAGAAGGGTTCTGCGCAAGTACTCTGCTGACTTTTTTTTTATAAAATTCAAACTGAGATATATAAATTTAACCGAATTTAAATAGTCATAACAAAACAAAAAAACAAAATCTACCATTCAATTGAAAAGTAGTAATAATAATAATAATAATAATAAAATAAAGCATTTAAGATATTTTTGAGGACCACATATGACATAACATTAACTCTTGGAACAGTGCCTCGCTTGCAAGATAGAGACTTAAGAAACTATTGGATTTTGTATTAGAATCATCTCTCAAATTAAACAAGAAACCCAACAATGATATCTAAGTTTCATTAAATTTGTCTAATTTAAATTTAAGTGGATTCATTGAGATTAATTAAAAATGAACAGTTCAAAAAAAAAAAAAAAGTACACAGAAACTGTGAAGACTGAAAAAAAAAACCCTTCGAATCACTGAAAAAAGAGAAGGCAAATTGGATGGTGGAGAGGTGGCTCAGAAAAAGGCTTCTTTGGGTATGGCTCAAAAGTAAAGAGAAAAATTTTTATTTTAAGAAAAAAAAAAAGAAAAAAAAGCTATAGGATTATCCTGTCCCATCCCTTTTGATTCTACTGCATGCACTTTGTTTGATTCTCCAAACAATGTTACTGCCACTTGTTTATAATATGTAAAAATATACTCTTTAACTTTATATCAACTTACACTTTAGATTTAGTTGGTCGTTTTTAAAATAATATCCAAATAAAATAGTATTAGATAAAAATGAAAAGAGAAACAAAGGTAGTTTCATTCAAGACTTTAATCATGAGAACTAGTTTTTCCCATATGGCTTACCTTGAAATAGACCATTATCTTATCGAAAGAAGGGGTATTAGGGTTTCAATAACAAAAAGATATAAATATAAGACTATTGTACCACATTTAATTTTTTAAAGAAAATATTTTATTGAAGGTAGGCAGCAAGTATAAAATGTGAGTTATAAAAGATATCGATGGAGGTGGTATTGTAGTCCTAGAAAATTTTGATTTGTTCATACCAAAAAATGATGTTCTAAGATCAACAATAAATACTTGTTTTATCGAGAACAAGATGTCTGCAAAACAACGAAAATTAAGCATATTGGTGTGGTGTGAACCACAAGTCTTCCGGTACTTAAGTCAGAAATGTATTTGGAGAGTGTATAAGAGAGGGTTTTAGGAATAGCTTACAGTCAATTAGCTTAACTTAACTTGGATTGAAATGGTAACCTTCTGACTCTTTTATAACAGGCAAAGTTGTGACTGATGCAATCTACTTAATGGTTGCTTAATGACCAGCCATTTGTAATGTCAACCATTAAGCCTAGAAAAAGTACCGGTGTAACTCATGACCGTTACAACTTGGAGATGTAACGGTCGTGGATGTTACTTGGACTTGGTCGACCTTAAGGGGTCTTGACTTCCACGGCCGACATTATGGGCTTCTGGCCTTCTCGCTCTCTGTTCAGTTTAATCTGCTTGATGGCTTTAGCTGGTGGGTGCTCTGCTGTATATAGCCCTCATAGTCACGGTCTCAGAAAAAGTTTTGGTAAAAGTTGTACGATTTTAATGGAGTGTGCTCCCCAGTTTTGCTTATTGGAGGAGAATTCAATGTTATTAGATGCAGATCTGAACAACTTCCTCAAATCCCTGAAAGAAGAATATGTGAAATCTTAATAAGTTTATTAATAGTGTAAAGCTAATCGATCCCCCGTCAATAAATGGGCCTTTTACATGGTCGAATCTCATACTTACTCTAGTTCTTTCTAGGCTTGACAGATTTCTCTTCTCGAAAGATTGGCTAGAAGAGGTTCAACCACATCATTCGAAAAGATTAAACATGATTACTTCTGATCATTTTCCTATTCTTCTTGAATCTCAATATCTTAAATGGGGTCTCAACCCGTTTTGCTTTGAAAATGCTTAGGTTTTCGAATAAAGCCTTTGGCCACTCTCTTCAAAATTGTTGGACGGAGATATTAATAGATGAACATCCTGCATATTCATTCATGTGGAATATTTGAGACTGTAATCTTCATACATAAGAGACAAGGAAAGTTAGAACCTCGAGCTTTGAAATGTATGTTCATTGGATATCCTGAAGGACAAAAGGATACAAGGTATGAAACTTTGAAGAACAAAGATGTTTAGTTAGCAGAGATGTGATCTTCAAGGAAAATGAATTCTATATGAGCTTAAACTGCAAAGAAGATTTGAGTTTAAAGCAGAAGGTGAACTCTCTAGTCGTAGGTGGAGCTATTAAGAGAATTTGATCATCCTAGATCAAATCTCAAAATGACTATCAACAAGAAAGTCAGTCAGAACAAATACAAGAACAGTCAGAGCCTACATTAATTGATGATCCCACAGGATCAAGCTTTAGAGCTCAAAGGCCTAGAAGACATATTAGACCTCCAGCTAGACATGCTCAAGCTAATTTTGTAAACATAGAAGGTTCAAGAAAACTTAAGAAGAACCTCAGTCATATATGAAGAAATGCTAAGTGACAAAGATAGAATCAAATGAGAAGGAGCAATGAATAGTGAAATTCAATCATTGTTTAAAAACAACACTTGGGATCTAGTGAAGCTACCAAAACATAAGAAATCCATTCCTTGCAACTGGAATTTTAAAAAGAAAATAATTGGAGCAGAGAATGCAGTAAAATTCAAAGCCAGGCTTGTAGCTAAGGGTTTAAGACAAAAGGAAGGGGTTGATTACAATGAAAATTTTTCTCCAGTAGACAAGCACAGATCCATAAGAATCCTTCTAGAAATTCTTGTCTGTGAAAATCTAGAACTTGAACAGATGGACGTAACTACTACTTTCTAACATGGAAACTTAGAAGAATAAATTTACATGAATCAACCAGAAGGGTTTATGGAAAAGGGACATAAACAGTTGGTTTACAGACTCAATAAATCTCTTTACGGAATAAAACAAGCTTTTAAATGTTGGTATAGGAGGTTTTATGATTACATCATAAGCATAAAATTCATCAGGAGTCAATAGGATGCTTGTGTGTATTACAAAAAGGTTAGTGGAGACAATTATGTTTATCTATTACTCTATGTGGATAATATGTTACTAGCTAGAAGAAATATGGAAGACTTGAAGAACCTAAAGAGGCAGTTGAGTTCAGAATTTGAGATGAATAATCTAGGACTAGCCTAGATAATTCTAGGAATGGAGATCGAAAGAGACAGAGGTAATGAAGAGTTATTTCTATCACAGGGCTAATATGCTAAAAAGGTGCTAGTTAAATATAATACAACTCAAAGTGTGTGAGTACACCACTAGCTCAACATTTTAAGTTGTCAGCTAAAGACTCTCCAATAGACCAAGAAGGAAAAGATGTTATGGAAGAGTTCCTAATGCAAATTTTACAGGGAGTATAATATATTTGATGGTGTGCACTTGACCAGACCTAGCTCACTACTCAAGTCTAGTAAGCAGATATATGGGGAATCCTGGTAAATCTCATTGCGAGGCTACCAACTAGATATTCAGATATCTAAATGGTTCTATTAACAGAGGTTTATTGTATAAAACTCCCAGTGCCAATAGACTAGTGGTAAGAGGTTATGTAGACTCTGTCTATGCAAAGGATCTAGACAAAAGAATATCTCTCACTAGGTATGTCTTTCTATTTGGGGACAATCTTATTAGCTGGAAGTCAACCTTACAACCAGTAGTAGCTCTTTCTACTACTAAAGTTGAGTTTATTGCAGGAGCTGAAGCTATTAAAGAGGCTATATGGTTGAAAGGAATCCTATGTGAGCTAGGGTATGAAAAAAAAGGACTTAAACTACTATGTGACAATCAAAGCACAATTCATCTAACGAAGAATCTGAAATTTTATGGTTGGTCTAAACACATAGATGTAAAACTACACTTTGTGAGAGATGTAGTTACAGAGGGAGTAGTACCAGTAAGAAAAGTCATGACCGAAGACAATGCTTCTGATATGTTGACCAAAGTAGTGACCAAAGCAAAGTTTGATCATTCTCTGGGTCTACTCAGAGTAGTAGACAGTCCTACCAGCTAAGACATTACATCGTAAAATCCAGGGCATTGCATTTAAGGTGGAGAACTGTGTTTTGATAAATGGCAATGCACAATAATTTTCACAATAAATGAGGTCTTTGGTCATTATCAGTTAATCTCTCAATCTCTCCAACTCACTTCAACAGTCAAAACAAACAGTATAGTTTAACAGTCACAAGCTCTAACCACCTAGGTGCTACCTAAAGCTTGTATTAAGTGAGAATTATAAATAAAAGTGTAATGTAATATAGTGACGGGATACTTAAAAAATGAGAAGAATGAAATTGTACCAACTTGGATTTTCCAAAGGATGTAGGCACATCACTGAACCACGTAACTACTTTGTAAAATCTTTTCTTATCTCTTCTTACTTTGTTTTCTTTTAAGTTGTTTTATCTTCTTTTCATGGATTGATCTTATTGACTCTCACATGTAAGAAAAGAAGAAAGGTAAGAAGTAGTACATTGCATAGCTTTCTCATCTTGAAAGCAAAAATTAAAGAGAAAGAGATACATACCTGAAAGAAATCATTTTAGAAGTTCATCAAAGAAGAAGTATCCCAGCTCCAATTTGAAAGAGCTTTGCTGGCTGAAGAGAGACGAAGCCGAAGGAAGGAGAATGTGAGAAACAGTAACTCAAAGAGGATTTTGATCGGCTCTTTAGTGCTATTCTACGTGTCACGCAGAGAGAGAAGTCGAAGACATATCTTGGTTGCTCTAGCATCATCTCGATCATTGATTCTTATGATCTGGTTCAATCAGCAACGACTTAGTTTCACCTGGATAGTACAGTTGGTTTGGATCAGGTTGCACCAAGATTAGAACATGGGCTGCGATTTTCTCTAGGCTTCACTTTCTTGGGCTTGTTTGAAATGAAAATTTATGATGACTAAGTACTGGAATTTATAACCAGGTTCTAATAAATCTCTTGGCCCTGACGTTTTACAATTGAGTTTCTCAAAAAATACCTGAGTATTCTCAAATCTGACATTTTTGAAATATTCAAGGATCTTTTCCTAAACAAAATGGTGAATAATGTGGTTTACGAGACATATATCCTTAACCCAAAAGGCTTAAGCCATTGTTGGTTTCAAACTTTCGTTCTATTAGCCCCACCACAAGCATTTACGAGCTTATATCTAAAGTTCTTGCATAATATTAAAGTCGGTTCTGTCGCAAACCATCTTTGAAAGCCACAATGCTTTTGTGAAAGGCAGTGGATTCAATTTTGAAGGATGCATTCTCAAGCTGGATATTGAAAAGGCTTTTAATAAGCTAAATTAGAAGTTTTTGCTCATTATACTTCATTTAAAATGGTTCGATAAGAAATGGATTAACTGGATCAAAGCTTGTATACCTTTTTTGGATTACTCAGTCTTGATAAATGGAAGGCCTAGAGGAAGAATCATGCCTAGCTGGGGTATCAGACAATGAGACCTTTATCGCCTTTTCTTTTTTTTCTGGCAATGGATTATCTTTCTAGCCTTCTTATTGATGCGCAAGATAAAGGTATTTTAGAGGTTTTGCTATTAGCAATGTGCATATTTCTCATTTGCTTTTTGCAAATGTTATTTTGCTTTTTACTGTGAACGACCCAGGAAAAATTCAGAACTTGTGGTACATTTTAAAGTCTTTTGAATTATCGTCTGGTGTAAAGATGAATCCTAAAAAATATTCTTTTTTGGGTATTAACACTTAGTATAGTTCGGATCAAGTAGTCAAATCGATATAGTGTTGTCCAAATATTTCTCTTCCTTATTCCTTGTTTAGGAATGATGTTGGGAGAGTGTCCTAGATCTACCTCTTTTTGGGATCCCATCATTGATAAAATTTTGCAGCGCCTCCAAAAATGGCAATACTCATACCTATCTAAGGGTGGAAGACTCACTCTAGTTCAATCAGTGTTTAGCAATTTGCCAAATTATATGCTCTCAATATTTAGAGGTCTTATTTTGGTTTACAAAAAAATTGACAAGTTGTTAAGATCTTTCCTCAGTAAATAGCTTTTTAGTGGAAAAGGGTTGATGGAAAACGTGGTTATACGATAGTTAGATGGGATATTGTTACGAAAGCAAAACAAAATGGGGGTATGGGCATCAAATGAAGACCAATATCCTCAATAAAGAGCTTTTAGTAAATGGATTTAGAGATTTTATACTGATCGTGGTGTCTTTTGGATGCGTGTGATTGAGAAGAAATATAAGCAAGCCTTCGTTCGTGACCTTCCTGCTCGTGGTCAATATATAATTTTGAGGTCACCTTAGGTTTCTATCACGCCTCTTGTAGGCTAAAATATCCCAGAATACTTGGAAAAGTTTGAGGTCCACCCGGGGGGCCGACCAAGCCAACGCCGACCCTCCGTGTGTCGCCCAAGTCCATGCCGACCCCCCGGAGGTCGGCCACGCCCACTACCGACCCCTCGATAGTCAGCCAAGCCGGGGTCGGCCAAGGAAGGCCTCGACCCCCAAGGGTTGGCCCTTGCAGCCTCACCCCTCTCGGGTCTGGTGAAAGAAGGTGAAAACCCCATAGAGGGAAAGTCGTGAAGGTCAAGACTCCCCTAGAGTCGATAGAGTCCAAGTAACGACTGGATCCGCTGACAACGGCCAGGAGTTATGCCAAGTAGGCAAGCCCTAGTGGATTTGTCGTGGAGGTCGGGACTCTCTGGTGGATGAGTCGGCCGAGTCCAAGTAACGTTTAGGAACGCTGCACCCCGTGGCGTCCTAGAGTTACAACGAGTAAGCCAATCCGAGTGGGTTGGTCGTGGAGATTAGGACTCTCAGAAGAGTCGACCAAGTCCAAGAAACGTACAGAGATGCTACACCCCGCAGCGTCCCTCCATTACAACGAGTAGGTCAACCCGAGTGGGTTTTCATGGACGTCAGGACTCCCCCGAGAGTCGATCAAGCTCAAATAACGCATGGAGACGCTACACCCAGTGGCATGCCTAGTTACAACGAGTAGGCCAACTCGAGTGGGTTGGCCGTGGAGGTTAGGACTCTCCCCTAGGAGGCGACCGAGTCCAAGTAACGCAGGGAAACGATGCACCCCGTGGTGTCCTTGGTTACAACGAGTAGGTCAACCCGAGTGGGTTGGTCGTGCAGGTGAGGACCCGTAAGGGTTGACCGAGTCCAAAGCCAACCTCTAAGGAGGACGGTCCAGTAGGCCAAACCGTGTGGGTTGGTCGTGGAGGTTACGACTTTTCTGTGGATAAGTCGACCAAGTCCAAGTAACAATAAGAAGATGCTACATACACATGGCGTCCTAGCATTACAACGAGAAGGTTGCTTCCTTAAGGGGCCGGTCGTGGAGGTGAGGACCTTCCAAGGTTGACCGAGTCCAAGTAACTCCAGAGTCAAGGCCGTTACGCCTCCAAAGGGTAATGGTCAGGAGTTACTCCTGTATTCATACTCGGCTTAATGACGAACGTTTCTAACGGCCAGACATTAAGTCGCCTATAAGTAAGTTGCAACGTTTACGAAACCGACTGCTAAACGAAGTCAGTTCATTCTTCATTCCAGACAACGAATCTTAAGCTAAATTACGCTAAGTATTCTTGTGCCATTTTGAGTTCTAAATTATTCTTCTACAATCTCCTACTTACTTAGGCATCAAAGGCCCTATGGCTCACACGGTGTGTCCTAATTTACGTTTTTTTGTAGGCTTTTTCGTCCTCAGTTAAACGAATCTTACTGTGAATATCCGTTGACTATTTTTCTGCATCAACAGTTGGGGCCGTCTGTGGGGACGATAGAGTGTTCTACCTGAAAAGCTGAATTCTAACACATTTTCCTGCAAAAATTGTCGAATGTTGAGAACAGCCAACACAATGTCGAAGGAGAGTCAGACGTTGAACACACTCCAAGGAGAATTGCGTCTAGAGGACATGACAACGTTCATGACGAAAGCCACTCAAATCCTGAGGGTGCAGAAACCAGGCAAGAACGAGAGCGTGGTACCAGGAAAAGATCGAAGTGTGCTGATCCGAAGTTTGCAGCTTTGGAAGAGCAAGTGCAAGGAATGGCAGAGAGTTTGAGTCGTCTGGTAGAGTTCCTCCGACAACCCCCTCCGGCTCAGACAGTTGTTGCTGAAAACCAGCAGGCACCGCATGAGGCGGCGCGACGACAAGCGACCAAGAAAAAGGCTGCGACGGAGAAGTCAGCTCCGTTGGTTCAGGACCCTGCCAAAGGAAAAGCCCGAGCATCTGAGGCGTCAAAAAAGGCTCATTCTCGAAACCCAAGACATGTTGAACGACTTTGACTGGGTGGTAATGATCGGAGGAATGAGCACTCAGTTCACTAGAGGATTGGTTCCAGAGTTGAGGAGTCTTCCCGGACGCAGTCAGTTAGAACTAGCCAGTTGCGGAGTACCACTCGAGGGTCATCCACCCCATATCCCTCTAGAATTCCAAGTCCACGGACAACGGGACCAGACTTAGGAGTTCTCAGGGTGTGTTCAACCAACACCGAATATAGGAGGGGCACGGCGGAACCGAGGATCAACCTTGGTTGGCTCAGCTTCGTCTCCTTCAAGATCAGTTGGGGAGCATGTAGAAGGCGCAAACCAGGACAGACTGGACCTGGAGATTTTGGTCGCTAAGTCGACCCTCCCTTCACCGAGGAAATCATGGAGAAGTTCGTCCCTGAAAAGTTCAAGCTCTCTCAATGAAGGGGTATAACGGATCTACAGATCCTGTAGAGCACTTGGATTCCTATCGGGCATGGATGGAACTACATGGAGTCCGAGACGCAATCAAGTGTCGAGCATTTTCATTTACGCTCACGGGACAAGCTCGAAGATAGTTCAGTCAGCTCAAGGTAAGTCCATTGCCTCCTTCAAAGAGCTAGCAAGAGCCTTCGTAACCCAATTCCTAGAAGGGTGAGATTAGAAAAAACCGGTCACCTATCTACTGACTGTGAGGCAGAGGAGTCATGAGACCCTTCGGGAGTGCATTGCACGCTTCAACAATGATGCACTGCAGGTCGAAGGGTACTCCAACAGCACGGCTCTTGCAGCAGTCGTGGCTGGACTCAAGGATGAAAAGTTCATATGGTCGCTGGGGAAAAAGTTTCACTCACTTATGTCGAGCTGCTAACTAGAGCGCAAAAGTACATGAGTGTAGGGGACCTGGTCAACGCCCGAGGAGGCACCAAAGGAAGGCCCTCCATTCCAGAGCGTGAGAAGTTAATCAGCCGCCGCGAGGCTAACTACAAGGAGTCGCGAAAGCGAAGAGCGGAAGCACGCCAGTGAAAAAAGAGAAGACCGAACGACGGGGGTACCACCTAGCCGGTTTGAGAAGTACATTCCAACGATGGTTCCCATAGAGCATATCTTGATGAAGATTCAAGATAATGAAGAGCTTAAATGGCCAAGCCAAATAAAGGCAATCCAACAAAAGAAATAGAGTGCAAGTACTGCCTATTTCACAGGGATCACAACCACGCTACCTCGGACTGCTACGATCTGAAGGAGTTCATAGAGTCTCTCACCAAAGAGGACGAATGGACAAGTATGTGGAAGAGGGTGGTAAAACGTCCGAGTCCCCTAGCAAGAAAAAGGGAGGCGAAAAATCACCACCGCCGCTGAAGATCGGAACCATCATCGGAGGGCCGATTGGGGGAGAGTCCAACCGAAGTTGGAAGGAAAATGTGAGACAAGCCAGAGGCTTGCTAAGGGGTGACGAAGTGAGAATAATGGCAGCATTGGACGAGCAACTTAGCTTCACTACCGCTGAAGCTGCAGCACTACACCAGCCGCATAACGACGCCTTAGCGGTGTCCCTGACAATATCCAACATCCACGTCAGAAAGGATCCTCATCGACGGATGCAATTTGGCTGATGTGCTGTCACTAAAGGCTTACGACGCCATGAAGCTGGGAAGAGAAAGGCTCAAGCCGAATTCAAACCCCTAGTCGGATTTGGTGGGAGCACTTTGATTCCTGAAGGATCAGTCGAACTCCTGGTAACTTTTGGCGAATAAGACAATATCTTCCTTCACTTCATCAATTTCTTAGTGGTAAACGAAAACTCCACCTATAATGAAATATTGGGAAGACTCACAATATATGTGCTAAGGGCGGTCACGTCAACTTATTACCAGATGATAAAGTTTCCTACTCTTATGGGGTGCAGCCAGTTAGAGAGGAACAGTTATCCTCGAGGGAATGCTACCACACAACCCTACGAGGAGCGGTAGGAGTTACCCAAATAAAAAACTTGTGAAAATGAGCCAGTGTCTGAAGAGGTATAAATCTATCAAGTACCTAGGTTCCAAGGCGGCATGGCCGATGCTTTGGCAAAGTTAGACGCCGCCTACGAAACCAAGGTGGTCAAGACCGTGCTAGTAGAGATCTTAGACAAGTCTAGCATCCCCGCCAAGCTGCTACACAAAATTAGCGAGGCAACACCAATCTCGCCTATAATGTGGATGACCCCCTTCATTGAACAATTGGGGGGGGGAGTTGTTAGACGATAAGAAGGGACGTAATCCACATAAGGGTGGCACTGTACAAAGGCCGAATTTTCAAGTACTACAACCCCTGAGTCAAGGCAAGGAGCTTCCAAGTTGGCAACTTAGTGCTGAGGAGGATGACGTGAAACACCAAGGAACTCAATAGTGGAGTCTTGGGGCCAAATTGGGAAGGACTATACTAGGTCGCCAAAGTGACACGCCTAGGCACCTACTACCTCGAGGACATGGACAGGAATAAGATCCTCCATCCTCGGAGTGCAGAACACTTGAAAAAAAATGTTCAATAGAATGTAATTCAAGTCGTCAATGAATAAAAGTAAAGTGTTATTTTCTCATTCTTTCAAAATAGCTATCTTAATTTAAGTATATTGATTCTATTTTCATAAAATTAAATTGGGGGTAAGCAAGATAGAGAAATAATCAAAGACTGTTATGAAGGCACGGGCAGCAAGACTTCGGCGGAAGCCCGAAAGTCGACTAAGGCAGCCTCCACAACTCGTTGAGCTTCTAGAGCCTGTGTCAGTTCCCACTTAAGCTTGTCAGAGCTAGTAGACAAAGAAGAACGGGTGTGACGCAAGTCCTCAGAAAGGTGACGAGAAGTCTAGGCGAAATGCATGAAGGCATGCAAGTACAAATGTAACAATTTAGCCTACATACTTAAATAAATGTGTGGCTATAAAGAAGAGAAGTACATCAAAAAGCAGCAAAGTCATTCAATGCTACACTTGCTGGAACTAAGCTTACTGAGTCCGTCTTGGACAGATTCGGATGACATTCTCAGACACACCTTAGAAGGTGCGAAAATCATGATCAACCTGCACTGGATCATTAGGAAGTCCGGACTCGAAGGACGACAAAGAAGGATCAGCGACCTTTACTGCAGTTGTGGCGTAAAAAGACTTGAAGAGAGACAATAGGGTACCATGGGTAACCCGTTCTTTAATTCGGTCTAGCGCCCAACCGGTAGTAGTCGCGCCAAAGTTGTTCTCCAATGTTACAAAGGAAGGAATCTTCAACTAAATTGACTAAGTGTGAGGCATCCTACGGCTTCACTTTAGCAGAAGTCAAACTCCCGACAAAGCTGATCAGTGGTAGATGAGTCGTCCTTGTAAGTTCAAGCAACAAGACTTTCGACCGACTTAGCGGATGTCCAAAAGTCAGCCAAAGCTACCTCAACAACACCTTAAGCCTCACGAGTATCGCCCAAGTCCCGCTTAAATTTATTTATGCTAGACGGCCAAGAGGAGCGCGTATGGCGCAAGCCCTCTCGAAGGTACCAAGAAGTTGAAGCAAGGGGCATAAAAACCTGCCATCCAAAAACTACAAGGAAGCAGGAAGTCCTCCAAAGTAAGGTCCACCATACCATTGGTGGGATTTCTAAAAGCAAGGAAAGGAGATCTTGACCATTAAAGAAGAATCTGGGCTGTGGACTCCAAACAACACGGTTCAAGTGTTGGAAGCCACCTCCGACTACCAAGGCTTATGCTGAGCCCTCTTTTGAAAAGAGGAGGCTAAGGTGGTGGGACTCAGTCTCATAATAAGATTAAGGATCCATAAGAGCAAAGGTAAAGAAATAGCTGTGAATGGCGAGGTTAGAAAAAGGCAAGTCTCTGAAAAGAGAGCCTAAGTAACCTGTGAGTTTCGAAAGGCACTTGAAAATGGGCAAGTCCTTGTAAAGGGAGCCTAAGTAGCCTAAAAGTTCGAAAAGGCGCTTGAAAATAGGCAAGTCCCTGCAAAGAGAACCTAAGTAGCCTAACAGTTTGAAAAAGCGCTTGAAAATGGGTAAGTCCCTGCCAAGGGAGACTAAGGAACCTTCAAGTCAAATAGCGCTAAGAAAGGGACAAGTCTCTACAAAGAGGGTCGGATTAGCCTAAAAGTTTAGAAAAGCGATTAGACGGCAAGACTTTTGTAAAAAGTGCCTAAGTAGTCTAAAGTTCGAAGGAGTGCTCTAACGGGCAAGTCTCTGAAAAATGAGCCTATTTGTCCGAATAAAGCCAAAAGGTAGTGAGTCTCGGTAAAGGGAACCAACTTAGCTGGAAAAATTCAAAGGGTAGTTGTCTCTAAAAAGGAAACCTGTTTGGCTGAAAAAGCCAAAAGGGAGCGAGTCCCTACAAATAGAGCCTACTTGGCCAAATTTCTAAAAAGAATGGCTAAAAATGTGGCACTCTCAAAAGAGAGCCTACTTAGTCACAATTTTCGAAAAAGTGCCCAAAAGAGGTGAAACTCTAAAAGGAGAACCTACTTGGCCAAAATTTTAAAAAATGACTAAACATGGTTAGTCTCTAAAAAAAGAACCATCGTAACAACAAACTACTCTTCAAATTCTGACAACAAAAGTCTGAAAATGAAGAGTGAGGGTAATGTTGTAGTCTAAAATATCCTAGAATACTCAGAAAAGGTTAGGGCCCACCCGAGGGCCGACCAAGCCAACGCCGGCCCTTTGAGAGTCGGCCAAATGGAGGCCTTGACCCCACGGGGGTCGGCCCTTGAAGCCTCACCCCTCTTGGGTTAGGCGAAAGAAGGCGAACAGCCCTTAGGGGGAAAGCTGTGGTTGTCAGGACTCCCCTAGAGTCGACCGAGTCCAAGTAACAACTGGATCCATTGAAAATGGCCAGGAGTTATGCCGAGTAGGCCAGGTCGAACGGGTTGGTCGTGGAGGTCAGAACTCTCCGAAGAGTCGACCGAGTCCAAGTAACGTACATAGACGTTGCACCTCGCAACGTCCCTTTGTTACAACGAGTAGGTCAACTCGAGTGGGTTGGTCATGGAGGTCAGGACTCCCCTAGAGTCGACCAAGCCCAAGTAACGTATGGAGACACTGCACCTAATGGCGTACTCAATTACAACGAGTAAGCCAACCCAAGTGGGTTGGTCGTGGAGGTTAGAACTCTCTTGTGGACGAGCCGACCGAGTCCAAGTACGCTCAAGGACGCTACACCCCGTAGCCTCCTAGAGTTACAAAGAGTAGGCCAACCCGAGTGGGCTGGTCGTGGAGGTTAGGACTCTCCCCCAGGAGTCGACTGAGTCCAAGTAACGTAGGGAGACGATGCACCCTGTGGCATCCCCGGTTACAACGAGTAGGTCAACCTGAGTGGGTTGGTCGTGGAGGTGAGGACCCGTAAGGGTTGACCGAGTCTAAAGCCAGCCTCTGAGAAGGACGGTCCAGTAGGCCAACCCGAGTGGGTTGGTCGTGGAGGTTACGACTTTTCTTTGGATAAGTCGACCAAGTCCAAGTAACACTAGGAGACGCTACATACTCGTGGCATCCCAGCGTTACAACGAGAAGGTTGCACCTTTAACGGGTCGGCCGTGGAGGTGAGGACCTTCCAAGTTGACCGAGTCCAAGTAACTCCAGAGTCAAGGCCGTTACACCTCCAAAGGGTAACGGTCAGGAGTTACGCATGTATTCATACCCGACTTAATGACGGACGTTTCTAACGGCTGACCATTAAGTCGCTCATAAGTGAGCTGCAGCGATTACGAAACCGACTGCTAAATGAAGTCAGTTCATTCTCCATTCCAGACAACGAATCTTAAGCTAAATTACGCTAAGTATTCTTGTGGTATTCTGAGTTCTAAATTATTCTCCTAAAATCTCCTACTAACTTAGGCATCGGAGGCTCTATGGCCCATACCACACCGGTGTGTCCTAATTTGCGCTTTTTTGCAGGCTTTTTTGTTCTCAGTTAAAACAAATCTTACTATAGATATCCGTTGACTATTTTTCGGCATCAACCACGCCCTTGAAAGATGTTATGCTCCAGAATTTATATTGGAAAATTAAAAATGGTTAGACGACGGCTTTTTGGCATGACAATTGGACATGAAATGGCATTCTAAGCAGAGCTGACCCTCGTTTTTACTCTCTTTCAACCGCTAAAAATATGTCAGTTACCGAAGCTTGGTGCAATTATTGATGAAAATTCTTGGAATTGCTTTCCATCTCGTCCCTTCATTTACAGTGATAAAAGTAGTTGGGATTCCCTCTCTGAGAGATGACCTCGGCCAAATTCAAATGGAAGGGATATTCTAACTTGGAAGTGTTCTAGCAATGGTGCCTTTTCTATAAATTCTGTTACAATCCTTGTGGGGAAGACTTTACTATATTATTTTCTTCTTGGTGCTGTAAATTTAAACTTTTCAAATACTATAACGCCCAAGACATTGCTCTCAATTGGAGAGCTTTCTTGTAACCATTTCTTTTTATATGCTTCTTGCCTATCTTATAGTATCTCTTTTCCAAAAAAAAAAAAAACAACTATCATTATCAATATTGCTACTATAAATGCCTTCAAAGTGTTTTCAAGTCTAGTTTCTATATATAATTAGAAATGGGTGAGGATTAAAAAGAACTGGCAGTAGGACTTTTATAATATGATTTATATTTAACTTACAAAATATATACGTATAAGAAGTGCATATCAGGTTGTGTGAATATAGATATTGATACGGTGGTAAGGGATGAGAATGGAAAGAAAGTAATCCCTCTTATCGTTTGCGAATCAAATTACATGATCATATCAATCACTATTTATTTTATTTTTTTTCCTTCCTTTTGATCAACTTACCCAAACATGGGTATCGTTTTTTACTGTAGCTTGGGTGAAAAAGAAGAGTTGAAAAAAACGAAGTTTGAAATATTGATATGTTTTTTTGGGATCAGAAAAAGGAAGGGGAAGTGGCGGAATTTCGAGAAAGCTGAGGCCCTAGATAGGCAAAGTGAAAAGGAAAAAAGGGTGTGAAACGCAAATTACGTCGATTATGATAGGAATGATATGGGAGCCACATGCATCATGATATATATATATATTAATATTATATATAATTCATGATCTTCCTTTTACCAGTCAGTCTCTCTCTCTCTTTTATTATTATTTTTTGACTTGGCTGTTTGGGCCCACCCCCACTGTGTCTTTATGCCTTCAAATTAACATCTCCCATAAAAAGATTTTTTTTTTTTGAATCATTCCTTTCTGTTCATCATCAATTAACAAACACACACATACCTAATCCCTCTCTTATCCTTTCCAATTACACCACACTAGAAGTCTACATTTATTAAGACCAAACCCTAATTTCACACTTCTTTTGTTTTTATTCCTATTTCAATTTTCATGGATAGAAAACTTATAATATTTGGAATTAAACTAATTTCTCTATTATAACAACTACAAAACTTTGGTCAATAAAATTAATAAATCAATTAGATATAAATGTCTGTTTATAATCAAGAGATTATGTGTTCTTATTATTTATCTTCTAATTATAGTTAAACTAAAATTAATAATAGTTTGGAGTTTATTGATTTGAACTATCATCTTATGATTGAAGATACAAGCTAATTAGTTTATATGTAAAGCAAAACATGGCTACTTCACTAGGTCGCTTATTATGATGCTACGTGAAAATATAATTATTTTAAAATTATTTTCTCTCTTTCCCGAATATTTCGTTGTTCATAGTAATTTTATTTTTTATTTTAAATGTTGAAATAGAAATAAAATGTAGTCTCGTGTTGATTACAGATTTAATAAGGAGATAAAAATCTCTACTAATATGAGAGTAAAATAAAAAACAAGATCGGTGTTTTGTTCACTTATAAAAATTTATTGGGGGCTGTCGTTCTTTGACATTATCATATTTGTTTTATTTATTTTAAACATACAATTTTTAAATTTAAAATAATATATAATACAATATTTCATTAGTTTAAACTCTTAATTTTAATTGATTATATGAAAATGTAATTTTGTTGACAAATTCTAGCCACCTTTAATTATTGGACTTTTTAAAAATATTTAAGACTTAACAAAATATTTAACTTTCATAGATTTAATTCCCCTTAATCGAAGTTATTGTTTTATGATTATTAATTTACTATATATTGAATTAATTTTGGTTATATTTGAATTTTTTTATTAAAAATAAATAATAAATGAATAAAAAAAAATTGGCTGCTAAAAAAAAAAACCCTGCAATACTAATTTGATTTATGAAGCATAAATAAATTAATCAAGATCAATATTGATAAAATCAACTGACAAATATAATATATATTTGTGTATAACCATATATTGATGTGAATTTATTAATAAAATTATAGATATATGGGTATCATATTACAACTTAATAAAAAAAAATATAAAAAAATTATCATTCTAGCTTATTAGTCTTTAAAATTTAATTAATTTAAACAAAAAAAATGAGAAAAACTTCTTTATGTGTAAAGAAGCCTACCATTTAACTATGTGACATAATTAGAGCTACAAAATATATATATATATATATAGTTTTATATGTAAAATAAATGCAAATTGTAAATTGCTCAACACATATATAATAAATAAATTAGGTTTGGTTTAAGAAATATTGAGAAATGAGAAATGAGAAATCCCACTCATTATTATTGTTGCTTAAAGGTTGGCTAGTTTTCTTATGTTCTCTCTCTTACTCTCTTATTGGATCTAAGAAAGAAAATATTGAGACATAGAGAGAGAGAGAGAAGTGGGAACTCCCATTTGAAAGGAATTCCACAAATGTATGAGAGAGAGAGAGAGAGAGAGAGAGAGAGAGAGAGACCCACTAGGGCACTCTAAAGGGCCAGCTACAGATACCATATGTACTACTAGAGAGTATTAGTGCTACCAAAAACAAAAAAAAAAAAAAGAAAAAAAAAAAAGAAAGGCTTTTTTTACGTTTCAAACTCACAACATATCAGTCTACTTTCCTTATGATCATGGATGGTGAAAATGGGATCCGAAGACCTAATTTTCCTTTACAATTGTTGGAGAAAAAAGAAGAACATCGCCACCAACAACATCCATGTTCCACCTCCGCCAACAACGGAACAACAACAACAACTTCAACAACAACCACAAATCTCGAATCCTCTTCTTCTTTACCCAAGAAGCCCACGCCCAAGAGGCCAGCTACCAAAGACCGTCACACCAAAGTCGATGGCCGCGGCCGCCGGATTCGCATGCCTGCCCTCTGTGCCGCTAGGGTTTTTCAGCTTACTAAAGAGCTCGGTCACAAATCAGACGGCGAAACCGTCGAGTGGCTTCTCCAGCAAGCTGAACCCTCTGTAATTGCTGCCACCGGTACCGGCACTATCCCTGCTAATTTCACCTCCCTCAATATTTCTCTCCGTAGCTCTGGATCCACCATCTCTGCCCCTTCCCACCTCCGGTCTGGCTATTTCAGTCCCACCCAATTCGCTGTTAGGACAAGATCTGATCTTTGGGATAGAAATAATGGCCTTGTGGATGATTCCTCCACATTCTTGAATTTTAACCCCACCAATTATGTCAACGCCTTCAAGCTTGATCATTCTGGAATTGATGTCAACGACCCCGGAAAAAAACGACGGTCGGACCACTCGGAGTCGTCGTCAGACAATCCAATTGGGAATTATTTAGTTCAGTCAAGTACCGGGTCGATTCCAGCCAGTCACAGCACGTCAACGCCGGCTCCAGCAACATTTTGGATGGTGACGAATCCGAGTAATCCAGCGAGCGATCCGACGTGGACATTTCCGTCGGTGAGTAGCGGCAGCAGCATGTTTAGAGGAGCAGCGGCGACGGCCACTGTGGGTGGAGGCGGGTTTCATTTCATGAACCTTCCGCCGCCAATGGCTCTCATGCCAACCGCCCAACAGTTGGGCTCCGGGATCGGCGGCAGTGGCGGAGGAGGCAGTCCAGCAACCGACACTCACTTGGGGATGTTGGCGGCTCTGAGCGCTTATCGAACGATGCCGGGATTGTCAGTTTCAGAATCTCCGGCGAGAGGAGTGGCGGCCGCGGTTCATCAAGGTGGAAATGAAGCTCATCTTCATTCAACTTCTAATCGTGATCAATCATAAACCCTACAACACATCGCAAAAACGTGTATGATTGCTGCTTTTCATTCCTAATACATACCTTTTTTAAAACTTTTTGTTTCTTGATTGATTTTCTGAGTAAATATACATATATATGGTATAATAATTATCTAAGAAATTCTATGACATGGGAGAGATTGAGAAGAAAAAAAAAAGTGGTTTTTTTTTTCTTAAAAATTGTAATTTGTGTATTGAGTTTTCATCAAAACTACAATTTGTTAATGTTATTGGTGCAGTAACGGATTTGGTAAGTAATTAAAGCTTTTGAGTAGGCAAAATCATGAAGAAGAAAAAGATTTGGATTTTGCTTGTGTTTCCCCCCAGTGAGTGAGACCCCATGAGCCACAAGGCAACTGGCGCCATGGTTTTCAACATAAATGAATATTCATGAATTGTGTTGAGTTTTATTTTTTATTTTTATAATTTAATATTTATCCATTGAGCCATCTATATATCATTATAACTTATGCTTATACTACCATTATTGACTACTTTTGTTCCATTGATGCGAGTATTTAACAGGTTTAATCATGTTTAAGAAAAATGTAAGTAGAATTAATTCATTTATTATTGGAAAATGCATATAATTTGTTTGACATTGTCGAAAAGTGGATGATCAAGAAAATAATATAAATCCATGGTGTGGAAATATTTCTAACATGAAGAAAACGAAAAAAATGAGGCAACCATGCATTATATCCTACATAAAAAGAAAAAAAGTTATATAAGATCAAAAGTTGTTACCGTATATGTGAAAGTTATTCTCTGAAGTGTACTACCCCTCAATATGATCATTTTTTACTCCCAAGTCTAATTTTAATTAAAGCTCGCCCAAAAAATAAAATCATCGGTTTAAAGGGCTACATATCATATCATATAATCATAAAAATTTCCAGCAATGATGAATAACCCGAATTATAAGCTAGCATAATGCAGCCTTCTCTAGATGCACCACTATACCATTATCTCTAGATCGATGATTATGGCGTGGTTATTGGAAACAAATCAAATCAAATGGTTCTATTCCTCGATGTTTAATGACTTATATCCCTCAAGACTAAGGTCGACCTTGGTTTACTCTCAAGTTATGACTACAACTTCTTTACTTCATCACCATTTTTTTACAATATACTATTAAAGTTGTATATAATTTGTTTAAAAGAGTTCTTATTTATATATATATCTTAGACTTCAGTCCATCAAATTAATAGTAAGTTGGCGAACGAGTCCAGAACTGAAAAAAGCATTATTCAATTCTCTCTAAATGTGGACTCAATTCAACTCAAAGAAAAAAAAATCAACTCAACCAAATCCAACCATTATACTTATAGTTTGTATTGGATAGTTCAGATTGCTGAATTGCCCATTTTTGTTTTATACCTTTGCTACGTTGCCTATCAAATTCTTCTCCTAGTGTTTGCCTCTCAAGTGTATGCCTCTCCAGTGTATTATTATTGTTCACTTCAATTATGAAAATTTGGCAACATAGTCATTATTAAGAGATTTCTACGTTGATATGATATTGTCTATTATGAACATAATCATGTCTTTGATTTTTATATAAATTAAAAGTGTGTACTACCAATAGAGATTATTGTTATTTCTCATATACTATTTCGAAGATCTGCCATTTAATTACTTTGTTAATATTTTCAAAAGTTCATCATTTCATCACGATGACCATATGACCTAGTACATACAATCTTGCATCCAAGTTTTATATAGCATTTGAATTAATTGAGTAAATACTGGTATATGAAACTTGAAAGTATACAAATATTCATGATGGCTATATTGGACCATACTGTTGTCTCAGACAAAGTAAGCATATGAATTGACTTATAAACCACCTGAGACTGAATGAAAACAGCAAAATTTCAAAAATAAGGCTAATTCTGCTAGAATATCAGTGTTCAGTGGCGCAGGAGCTACGACCCACTCAAAATGGATCTTTTCTCGTGTGTTGTGAAAAAATGAAACAGGAAAGATAGAGGGGATCGATGGAAAATATTTAATCAAATCAAATCAAACTCTTAATATTTGTTCAATAAATAAATTAACACCGGTAGAAAACTGAGAAATGGTGAGGGGACATGGATCGGCATATTTGAAAAATGATAATAGGCTCTCATTTGCCATCTATACCGGAGGCATAAAAAAGGTTTGACGACGCACATAAAAGATGACAACAAAAAAACGATATTGTTCACAATTGGTGACAGCCTAAGATGTCCATCATTATATGTCTTTGATGACATACATGTGTTGGAAATAGAGGGTAGGAGCATGCAATATTTAACGCGGAATAACAAAAAAAAATTCACATATAATTAATATAATTAATTATTATTAATCCAATTAATCTATATGTTTAACCCTAAGTGATTGGCATGCGGGCAAACGAAACTTGTAACTTTGTCATATGTTTGACTAGAGAGAGGGAAAGAGATCTCAATTTTTAGAGGATTTCTCTCTTTTAGATGGGTTATTCTGAAAGTGGGTGAGATGAGAATGAAACCTCCAACTTTCAATTTATAATAGATAAATAAATATTTTGAAAAATACAATATCTTTCAATAACCAGGTATTGGAACAAAATCAAATATTTTTCTCTTCTCATTTGTTGTGACATAAAATATGGCCCGGAAGTCTCGGAAGAGGCCGGGACCCGAACAAAGGATAAAAGGACCAAAGCCGACCCCCCGGGGGTCGGCCAACACCAT
>JBBMEG010000003.1:4242481-4256973 GCA_037832605.1 Cyclanthera cordifolia
TCGACCGTCCTCCTCAGAGGTCGGCTTTGGACTCGGTCAACCCTTACAGGTCCTCACCTCCACGACCAACCCACTCGGATTGACCTACTCGTTGTAACCGCGGACGCCACGGGGTGCAGCATCTCCGTGCGTTACTTGGACTCGGTCGGCTCCTGGGGGAGAGTCCTAACCTCCACGACCAACCCACTCGAGTTGGCCCTCGTTGTAACTCTAGGACGCTACGGGGTGCAGCGTCTCTAAACGTTACTTGGACTTAGTCGACTCGTCCACAGGAGAGTCCTAACCTCCATGACCAACCCACTCGGGTTGACCTACTCATTGTAACTGGGTACCCCACAGGGTGCAACATCTCCATGTGTTACTTGGGCTTGGTCGACTCTGTGGAGTCTTGACCTCCATGACCAATCCACTCGGATTGACCTACTCGTTGTAACGGAGGGACGCCGCGTGGTGCAGCGTCTCTGTATGTTACTTGGACTCGGTCGACTCTTCGGAGAGTCTTGACCTCCACGACCAGTCCACTCGGGCTGGCCTACTGGGCGTAACTCCTGGCCGTTATCAGCGGATCTAGTCATTACTTAGACTCGGTCGACTCTTCGGAGAGTCCTAACCTCCACGACTTTCCCCTTAAGTGGTGTTCGCTTTCTTTTGCCAGACCCAAGAGGGGTGAGACTGCAAGGGCCGACCTCCGGGGGTCGAAGCCTTCCTTGGCCAACACCTAGAGGAGTCCAACTTGCTTGGCCAACCCCCTGGGGGTCAAGGCCTCCATTTGGCCGACCCTTGAGGGGTCGACATTGGCTTGGTTTGCCTTCAGGTGGGTCCCAACCTCTTTCGAGTATTTCGAGATATTTTTGGCTTACAACACTTCACATAAGAAAATAAGTTAGATATATCCACCTTTATTGAAGGCATGTGGATTATTTATAGTTTGTGGTAGAAGCAATGACGAAAAGTTTGAGCTTAAGAAGTTCGATGAGACTAATTTCTCATTATGGAAGATGAAGATGAAAACTATCTTGAGAAAAAATAATTATCTTGCAGCCATCAACGAAAGGTCGACAGACATTAGATGGACGAGAATGCTATTATAAATCTTCATCTGGCACTAGCAGAGTCAGTGTTGTCAAGTATAGAGGAGAAGAAAACCGCAAAGAAATCTTGGGACCATCTCACCAAATTATACGAGGCCAAATTGCTTCATAATAATAATTTTCTTTAGAGAATCTACTTCAATGACGGAGCACATGAGCACGTTGAATATTCTATTTTCTCAACTTACATCGTTGGGTTATAAAATAGATTTAACTAAACGTGCTGAAATTCTACTTCAAGTCTTTTTGATTCATATGATGAACTTGTCATCAACCTAACAAATAGTATTATCACCGACTATCTAAACTTTGATGATATTGGAGTTATTGTCCTAGAAAAGAAAAATCGACGCAAAAACAAAGAAGACAAGTTGGTGCGTTCATAACAAACAGAGGCTCTGGTGATGAAAAAAGTCAGATTAATGGAACTTGGTTTAAGTGTGAGCCAAAATCAAGAAAGATAAAAAATCAAGAAGTAAGAAAAACATGAAGTGTTACCATTGTGGTAAGAAGGGACATATGAAGAATGATTGTTGGAATCTAAAGAATAGGGATTCTAATTCTCAAGAAAATGTAGCAAGCACCTCAAATAAAGGTGATGTTTTATCTAGTGAAGCAACGACAACTATCAAAGGTAGAAAAAGTTTTAATGATATATGGTTTATCGACATAAGAGCCACTTATCACATGACCTCTATACGTGAATGGTTCCATCATTATGAACTTGTACCAGGAGGATTGTGTTTAGTTGTAACAATTATGCCTTGAAGATTGTCAGTATTGGAACAATCAAGTTGAAGTTCCATGCTATATTGTTTGCACTATCCAACAAGTGTGACATGTTTAAAGCCTGAAAGTGAACTTTCTCTCATAAGGTCAGCTTGACGACCCTGATTGTAAAGTTGTGATGAGAAAAGGAGTCATAAAAGTGATTCAAGCAGCGCTTATACTTATGAAGGGAAAAAAGTTAACACAAACTTGTACATGCTGGCGGGAGAGACTTTGCAAAAGGGAGAGACATTAATTACCTAGTAGTTCAAGTGAACAAATCTCCATGATGTGGCATCAGAAACTTGGATATATGTCAGAGCAACAAATAAAAATTCTTGTAGAGCAAAATCTACTCTTTAAACTCAGTAAAGTGTCTCTACCATTTTTTGAGAATTATGTTACAAGCAAGCAACAGAGATTAAAGTTTAACACATCAAATTCTAGAAGTAAATATATTCTAGAATTGGTTCATTCTGATGTTTGACAAGCACCAGTTACATCCTTGAGATGAGTAAAGTACTTTCTTTCCTTTATAGACGACGACAACTCCAAGAGGTGTTAGGTGTATCCTATAAAGAAGAAGTCAGGTAGGTGTAAACTCTTTAAAATATTCAAAGCGTAAGTTGAACTACAATAAGAAAAGAAGATTAAGTAATTTAGGACATATAATAGATGAAAATATTCAAGCAATAAGTTTGTAAAATTCTGTAATCAACAAGACATTAAAAGACAGTTTACTACTGCCTAAACTCCTCAACCAAATGGAATGGCAGAGCTAATGAACAGAACCTTGTTAGAGAGAACAAAAGCAATGTTGGAAGCAGTAGGCCTAGATAAGTCACTGTGGGCAGAAGAGTCAATACCGCCTATAATATAGTGAATTGTGCTCCATCAACTACAATTGAGTTGAAGACACCAATGCAGATATGGATTGAAAAACTTGTTGATTATTCAAACCTCCATATATTTGGAAGTTAGGTGTGTGATGTACAATATCCAAGAAGCTATAAAAGTGGATTCAAAATCTAAAAGATCTTTATTCTTAGGATATGCTGATGGTGTAAAGGAGTATCGCCTGTGGGATCTCACTGTCCACAAGGTTATCATTAATATGGAGATAATCTTCATAGAAGACAAGAAATAAATAACTAATGATAGCACTATGAATGAAAAATAAGAGACGACAACAATTATGTGGAGAAAGAATATGAAGATGATCACTCTGAAGCTGAAGTAACACACGGGATTTAAAAGCTAGTTGAGTCACAAGAGACTCGTTGTTCTAAGAAAATGACAAAACCACACAATTAACAGTCTGATTATATCATAGAGAGTAACATTACATATTGTCTTCTAACCAAGGAAGGAGAACCATTAACATTCCAAGAGGCAATGACTAGTTTAGATGTTGTTTAATGAGTGATAGCTAATGAAGAAATGAGTCTCATAAGAACAAAACTTGGAAACTTGTAAAGCTACCACGAGAAAGAAAACTCATCGATAACAAATTTTTATATAAGATCAAGCGCAACAATGATGATCAAGTGGAGCATTATGGTGCAAGATTGGTGGTAAAAGAATATGCTCAGAAAGAATGTATTGACTTCAATGAGATCTTTTCTCAAATAGTTCACCTTACTACTTTAGAATAATCTTAGCAATAAGTGTTACATTTGATTTACATCTGGAGCTGTTAGATGTTAAAATTGCATTTCTCCATGGTGTTTTTTAAGAAGAAATCTATATGCTCCAACCAAAAGGTTTTGAAGTATAAGGAAAAGAGAACTTGGTTTGCAAATTGAAGAAAACTCTAAATGGTTTCAAACAGGCTTCGAGATGTTGGTGCAAGAGATTTGATTTATTCATCATAAGCCTTGAATACAATACACTTAATGTAGACCCTTGTGCATATTTCAAGAGGTTTGATGAAAAAGATTTCATTATCTTTCTATTGTATGTTGACGACATGTTGGTAGCAGGCCCTAACAAAGATCTTATTGAAAAATTGAAGGCTCGATTGGCTAGGGAGTTTAAAATAAAGGACTAGAGACTAGCAAATTAGATTCTATGGATGGAAATTCACTGTGACAAAAATAATAGAAAGGTTTGGCTATCTTAGAAAAACTATTTGAAGAAGGTTTTACGACGCTTCAACCTGGAAGAATTTAAGTCAATTTCTACCTCCTATCTGTTACTTTCATGTTATCCTCAAGTATGTGCCCTAACAGTGAAGAAGAGATGTCTCGAGTACCATATGCATCAGCAGTGGAAAGTTTAATGTTCGCCATGGTTTGTACTAGATCGTACATAGCACATGCAATGAGAGTAATTAGTCAGTACATGGAAAATATGGTCAGAACACTCGAATACTATTAAAAGAATTCTTAGATACATTGAAGGATCGATAGATGTTGCATTGTGTTATGAAGGATTAGCCTTTATTGTCAGATGATATGTTGACTCAGATTATTTAGACGATTTGATAAAAGAAAATCCACCACTGGATAAATGTTCACTCTTGCTAGCGAAGCTGTAAACTGGGTTTCAAAATTGCAATTAGTTGTGGCTACGTCAACAACAAAAGTAGAGTATATTGCAGCTATAAAAGCTAGTAAAGAAGCAGTATGGTTAAAAATGCTAATGGATGAACTTTGACACAAACAGAAGAATACTTCTTTGCTTTGTGATAGCCAGAAAACCTTGTATCTAGCAAGGAATCTAGCTTTCCATTTTAAGTCAAAGCATATTCGAGTTCAATACCGCTTTGTTCGTGAGAAGTTGAGGAAGGAACAATGGATATGCATAAAATTCATGCAAAAGAAAACCTAACAGACTACTTGACCAAGGCAGTCAAGCTGTTAAGTTCGAATGGTGTCGATCTTCGAATGGCCTAGAACGAACATGACAAGGAAGAAAGAACAATGTGGAGATTGATTGATGATCAATCAAATCTCCAAGTGGGAGATTCTTAAATATAAAAAGACAAAGAATGTTCTAGACCTCACTACACTTAGATGGCCCCAAGAAAATTAAGATTTTTTTTTTTGTCAAAAAATATCTAGATATGTACTTTGTCTAAAGTCAAGATGTGGTAAAACTAAACTTACATGATTTACTTGACCATCAAGGAAAAATGACCATTAAATTTTACTTGGAGCCCAGGTTATAAGTGCTATAAATAGGTGGGCACATATCATTTTCTAAAGAGTGAGGTTGTGAGATAAAAATATAGTGTTTCTCCTTATAAAAAGTTTGTTGTACTTTGTAAGAGAAAATTTTGTAACTTTAATTTTTATAGTAGAGTTCTTCTATCTTTGCCTGTAATTTTTACCTAAATTTCGTTTAGAGCTTTTCACATAAAATCATTGTGTCATTCTTTTTCTTAATCCTGTTATTATCAATCTATTCTAGTTCAGATACTACTTTATTCAATTAAACAATCATAACATAAATTTGCTATTAAATATATTTTTTGATTAAACAAGGTTAACACATAAGTGGATTTGGATTAACAGATTATTGAAGTTATTGTGAAAATCATCGCAATATAGTTAAACTGTGCTCATAATAAAAAAGCTACGACTTTAAAACTCACTATAATAGTGGTTGAACTCCAAAAATGATTGAATTCTGTATTATTTGGTTATTTTCTAAGATGAAAATGAATTCTATAACGTCAAGCATCTTTCTCATAAGAAAAAGCAATGAATGAGAATGGAGATTAATTCAATTAATTTCTTTCAATCAGGTATAAAGAAATTTGAATTCAATCGACCATATATGTTAATTATTTCAGAAAATATGGAAACTTATAAATTTAAAATTTGTATTAACTACAATACAATAACAAAAGTGAAATTGACTATTGAATGTATACTATTGTCGCGGAGCTATAACTCTTATTATTGAGAGGGTGACATTTGATCCATGGAAATAGGAAATTTAAGTCAACATGCATTAAAATTGCAGCATTGAATGGATTTAAAAAAATATAAAGAATATTTGGAAGTTTAACGTGTAACTCAACATAGACCAGAATTTTTAATTCAAAATAGTAGTGCACAAACACATGGCCCAATGAGCCTAAAAGTGTTAGCTATGTGAAAATGGTTGGACACATGTAAAAGTATTAGGTAGGCATGTGAAAAATTACCATTATTATAGAGCTACAAACAAGAAAAGGTGGGAAAAGGGATCTCTAGACATAGGTTGAAACCAGTTTCTACCCAAAAATTTGAAGGAAAAAAAAAGAAAAAGAAAGAAGCAAAGCTCAAAATTGCCTAAACAGAAGGAAATGAGAATCAAAATTGAAACCTCAAGGAAATGGGAGAGTGCTCTTTTTGCCATAATTTTCTATTCAAGCGAATATGAATGAATAACCAATATACATGCAAGAATATTTTTAAGGAAATAAAGAAAAGGAAATGGAACTTTATTGGAGTGCATCTCATCTAATTTTTCATTAATTAAAGCACTTGTAACTTTAATTTAGGCTTCTTGTCTTTTCCTTCAACAAATTTCCCTTGCACTCTCAGCATTCATTTACTTCCAAAACTTCTCTATTTTAACATCTACTCATCAATTCATTCATCTCAAGCTAAACTTATTACCTACCAACTAATATGGCAAATAATTTCCCATTCTTTACTCAAACCTATAGCAAGTTTTCAGATTCTTTTTGTGCATAAACAGAAAAAAAAAGAAAATATATAAAAAGATGCTGTTTAGTAAGTGGAGCAGGACATTACATGATGAGGATCTATTTCTTTTTAAGTCATTTACAGAAATAGGGAAACAAACAAGATGCTAAGCAAGGCTAAAGCTAGCGATAATTGGCAAATATCCTAGATCTAGAAGTCGTAGATTCGAATCTCTCAATCACTAATATATTCTTGTTGTACACAAGAAAAATAATAAAACACGATGCTCAATAGTATGCAGAGTTCAATGCAGATTATGATTTGATGATAAGAAGAGGTTCCAAAAAAAAAAAAAAGAAAAAGAAAGAAGTGGAGGAAGAATAGTTGGTACACTAAACAGCAAGTTGCAAAGAAGCCACCACCTATAACTTATTTCATTTCTTGAAGACAGATAGTTGAATGGTAAGGTTCTTGAAGTGCATAAAAAAGTAGTTCTGTTTTCTCATAAAAGCTTCAGAAAACAGTACTCAGTGAGCTATGAATCTCTATTGTACTGAAATTATTGAGAACTATAACTGTCCTAAGAAGAAACCAATCTCAAGCCAATAATTGGGAATGGGGGATGCAATTTCAAATGGAAGAAGCAAATGAAAATGAGTCTAGGAGAGAATAAATGATTTTTTTTTTCTTTTTAAGATCTTCTTCCATGGAAATTTTTTTTCTATAAAATCTTGAGTAAAATCAATTCCTCCCCACACCTCCCTGCGCAATGGTTGAAAATATCTGAAGAGAGTATGGGAAATAACTCAGCAGCTAGAATCAAGTGTAGAAGAAAGAAAACAAACCCATCTTGAGAAATTCATCTGGAAGCGAAGCGAAGCAAGAGATGCCACCAATGGAGTGTAGAGAGATAGCAGAACAGAACACAGGTGCAAGCCTCATCCAGTATGGTTTTCTGTTTTAGCATCCCATCACAGCACAATTATACACAAAACTAGCAGATGGTTTCCTTGCAAGCAAATCCCACCTTGGAGGGCCTTCACTTGGAACCCACGAATTGAGCTCTATATAACCTTCCCCCATTGCTCTTGGTCCACCAATAACAATTAGCCTATCTCCACAAGCTCTAAATGCCAGCCCCCAGCCATTAGTTGAAACTGCTCTTTCAGGCAACCTCCCAACTGTGGACCATATTTTTCTTACTTTGTCATATTTCCTAACCTCCATATCAGTGTGATCTGCAGCATACAGCTCGTCATTCACTACAGCAAGAAGAGGGGGAGCTTCGGCTGCGGCTGGCATTTCACCGTCCCTTGCTGCAGCACTGCGGCCAGGCGACATGTTCGGAATTTCAGTCCACTTTCCAGTATCTAAGTCATACTCTTCGCCGCATGTAAGAACCTTAGCCTCACTTCCTCCTACTCCACCAATCACATAGAATTTCTTGTCCATGAAAACCCCAGAACAAAGCTTTCTTGGTTTGGTCATATTTGGAAGGGTCATCCATGTTTTAGTCTCGGAATTGTAGAGTTCCGCGGAGCTAAGTATGTTGCCATTTGAATCACATCCACCAGCTAAAATTGCTATCTCCCCTCTACTAGCAGACCCAAACAAGCATCTGGGATCATTCATACTTACTCCAGGAGACCATGAATTTGTCAATATACTATATCTATATGTGACATGGGAGTTTAAATCCTTACCAAAAACAAGAAGGTCAGTCCCAACTCCCAAGGATTCCTTATCAGAGCACATGAAACATTCATTAGAATCCATCCTAGGCAAATGCATCCATCTGCGCTGAATCGGATCGAAAGCCTCCCACTCGAGTAGATGGCAAGAGAAATAAACCCAGTGCTCAATCACATCGTTCATTCGCCTCAGCTTGTAGAGCTCCCCGGTTCGAATTAACGAACGGAAACTTTGATTGAGGGATGCGAGCGAACCGTAATCGGACCTGGAGCAGCGAATTAAGCAGTTAATAGAGTTGTCTCTTCCAATGGAAGAGATCAAGGAACCCGAATCAGAAGTATCCCCAGAATCAGACTGATCATTAGGATAATCCCATGAAGATCGAGGCCTGACTTTTCTACTACAAGAATTGGATGTTCTATGAAGCTCATCATCATCATGATCTGATGGGCGTTTACCATTTCCCATTCCAACCTCCAGCCTACAAGAGATGTTGAAGCAAGACCACTGAGTTTCGTTCTGGCAAGAGCTTGAGAACACCCTCGTCACCAGAAAGGAGCGATCCTCCAACATATCTCTCTCAGATTCAACCAATAAAAATGGAGAAATTTCACAATTCAATTCAGATCCGATGCTGCCTTCCCTTTCCTAGTCAAAAATAAAACAATCCCACAGCTATAACGAATCAAAAAATAAATTAAATCCAGGGATTTAATCAAAACCCAATATAGATTTAGAAACCCAACTTTTTTTGCATCACCAAATCCTGAATAACAAAGAGAGAGAGAGAGAGAGAGAGAGAGAGAGCTATAACTTCCGTTGAAAGGAGAAAAAGCATCTAAAAATCTCAGGGACTTTTGAAGTAGTAATTAATACAGAATTGAAAAATTCTCGCAATGAATTCGCCAAATCAACCATCTGAATTCGTAAATTGAAAACACAATGCCGCAGAACTAACCCCAGAAACCAAAAAAAAAAAAAAAAACATAAACAGAAAGAACGAAACGATAAGCCTGCGGCTGCAAACATCAAATGAAACAGAAAAAGGGAAAATGGGGGGAAAAGAAAGACAGATCTATAAATCAGAAAAGAACCCAGAAAAACAAATGAACACACAATTGAAAAAAGCGAAGAAAACAAAATCTACACATGTTGTGCTCAACAGCGAGAGATCTGGTTACAGTAAGGGTATAAACACACAATTAAATCATGAATTAGCCGAAATAATAAACGAGAGAGAGAGAGATAGAGAAAGGAAGAAGGAACTTACTTAATAACAGATAAGAGAAGAAACAGGGGAAAAAACTCAGATGTAGTAGCGGTTCTGCATCCTTAGGGATTGTCTCTGCAAATCACAGAAACAGAGAGAGAATGAATGAATGAATGAATGAATGAATTGGGAGATGGAAATGGAGGCTTTGGATTTTTGGCTTTCGAGCTCTAAAATTCCTTTGTGGTCCGCTCTTTATTTTATCCCCAATCCCTCTCTCTCTCTCTCTCTCTCTCTCTCTTAATATACAATTACAAACACCTCTCTATATTATTTTCTTCATCTTCTTCCTCTCCCCGATCTTAAATTATTGCACACAGAAAATAAAATTAAAATTAAAATTAAAAGGAAAAAAAGGCGGATGTGGGTCCCACTTCTTCCCCCGTCGACTTTCTTTCTTTCTTCCTTTTTCCCCTTTCCAGAAGTCGGCAAGTCCGCCGTCCAACGCCGGCTGCCGGAGATTCCGCTCAGTCGGGTCAAATCTGTACGAACAAAAAGATGAGGGAATTCTCCGGTACTCTGCCACCGCGGCGGCGCCGGCGGTGGGTGGAGTGAAGTGTAATCTGTAAATATATTCTTTTCACAAGTCAAATTTAACGGACATCATGGTAAATTTGGGGGTTGAAGGAGGTTGGATCCAGTGCGCACTATCTAAATCTATTCCCCTTGCGCTCGCTTTCCTATCGGTTAGCGTTATACCACTAACTATAACAAGATGAACAAAATTAAAAGTATTTATTTATAGGAATTTGCTTTACACCCTAATTATTTTGTTATCTAATTTTCTCTAAAAAAAAAAAATAATAATAATAAAGTTTGTTATCTAATTTAATAATTAAAAAAAAAATTTGGATTTTTTTTTTTTTGTAAGTATCACAAATTTGTCATTTAATGTGGGTTGATTAAAGGTTATTAATTATTAAAATAAAAAATGATATGTGACATTTATCAAAAATTTTAATAGTTGTCTATATCGTAATATTGATTTAAAAATGTCATTAATTAAAGATTATATATATTAATTGATGCGGTCCGAAATATAGACTTTTTTAATCTTGTTACAAAATTTGCTCTAAATTTTCTACTAATATGAATTCCTTCTCAATAAAAAAAAAGTTAATTCATTGATTTTTGTTTTTTTTTAATTGTTTATTATGCATGAAAATACTTTTGCAATTATTTTATTTGACTAATCAAATCCCTTCCTATTTCAAATTAGCCTCATTAATCTAATCACACTTCAAATTACAATATCATTGTCACTTCAATTCCCCTTCTAATCTCATTTATTAAATATAAATTAAAAATTAAAAAATTATAATTGAAGTGGATTGAAAACTCAAATAAAAGTTATAATTTAATTTATTTTTAAAAATTAAATTTATTATTTAGTCTTTTAATTCTAAAAAAATAGAATGTTGCAATCGGAAATGCGTTATATTTTGGTCCTATAATGTTAAAAGAAATAAAATTTGACTCATAGTTTGATAAAATTCATATCTTCCATAAATTATTTAAATGTTTATTCATACATAAGTTATAGATTTTTTTTTATTCTATCAAACACTCAGTTTATATCATCATTATTAACATGTTAAAAACTAACTTTTACATCAACCGTTACAAATGATCAATGACTATTTTCATTAACTTTTATTAAATTTCATTGATTAAATTGTAGATTTTCAAATGATTTTAATATATATTTTTTTCTAAGTTATAGAAGTTAAATTTAGCTTTTAAAAATTATAGACGAAGTTATAAAAAAAAAAAAATTGAACCCTAAAACCGAAATTTTAATTTGCACTGTTTTCACATCAAATTATTAACAAAACAACCATTTTGCTGTTTCAAATTATTACATTTGTTGATTATGAATGAGTTAGAATTTGACCTAATTAATTTAATTTAATCCTTGCAATAAAAAATCTTACTCATTAATTGAATTTAAATTACCTGAGGTTAAAATCATGAAAAGTCAACTCTTCATCTATTGTTGGGAGAAGTTGCATTTACTTTTAAGCATCTAATTTAACAAAAAATATTTTAGGTTTTTCAGTGACACTTGACATTTACTCCACTTTATACTTTTTTGTCCTTTTTTTTTTCTTAAATTCAAAATGTCATTTATTGTCTATTTTAGATGTAAAGTTTCCCATTTTTTAATATCTTAATTGATGTTAAATGCCCAAAATAAATTAAAAATTAAAAAAAAAAAAGAAGGGTTTATTGGGGAAGGTTGAAATGGTAAAGGTGTAAAGTAATGAGGAAGGAAATTTAAAAATAAAATATCCTTGTTATTTTAAACCAACTAAAGTATAGTTTGAGTAAGCAAAGAGAAGGCATAAGACAACATGAGTGGACATGTAGAGAGTGGGACCCAATATGAATTTAATTTTGTTTTTCTTTTTTTTTTCATTAGGACTATTTTACCCTCTATTATTCTCTTGTGGTCTAATCAAAGATGGTATTTGCTTGTGGAAATTGCTAGTTGGCTAAAAAAGCATATGATAATTTATAATTCTTATATTGATTTGATGTGATATTCCCTTAAGCTCCCTAGGTTTTTAATTCGTCGATGCATTTTCATTTCTCTCTCCTATTTTTTTTACCATATCTTTGACTAAAATGGCAATTTTGTTTTTTTTTTAATCTAACATAAAAATGAGAGTTAAGATTGGGTTGTGTTGCGTATTTAATTTATAAACTCAAAACGATTTTGATGATCTAAACGTAGATGTCATATATCTATGGGGTTTGTTTGTTTGTTTTTTTTTTTTTTACTTTTTGAAATTCTACGGAAGTGTTTGTTTATGAGTTTTAATTAAGTTGTAGATGTTAGCTTTTATCAAATGTTTGTTTTGGAAGTCAAAAAATAGAGCATTTAAGTGTCCAAATAAGTGTTTCATAAACCAATAAAATAAGTTTAGTGTTCTTAATAAGTGCTTCATAAACTCACAAAATAAGTGATCCAAATTTTTTATCACAATCAATCTATCAAAACCACCCTATAAACAAGCAATTATCTAGAAACCAACAACAAAATCACCACACAAACAAACTACCCATACAAATTTTTTTCCAAAACTATGAAACAAACAAGCTATTATAAAAACAAAAAATTTTAAATACTTCTAATAACTCTTCATAGTTAAACACTCAAAATAAACACTTTATAAAATATCAAACAATTACGAGTTTGATTTAAACATTAATGGGTGGATTCGAGGGGGAAATTGCAAATAAAACAAAAAACGGAGGGTATTAGTCAAAATCAATATGCGGATATACTTAAACCACGTATCTAAGGGTTCCCACGAAAATCCCAATTTCTAATATATATACTTTTATATTGTGTATGTTTGATCAGTTTTATTTTATTTTATTATTTTTTCCTTGATATATGAATGTTGGATAAGTTATATGCAATTTGATTATATCCACCGAAACATCATTTGATAACAATACTAGAAGTTTCTTTTTTTAATCGAAAATCAATTCCTTATTAATCATTTTTTAAGTCTCGGCTACTAAGTCTTACATTCTAGGGTGAATAGTGGATCAAACACGACTCACCAAAGGGATATCACATAAACTCCTATATGTGAAAAGGTTTCTTAGGCTATTAGCTGAGACTCGAAAGAGTTGAAAGATTAGTTGGCCAATCATCCCTAAAAGTATTACAACAAGTAGAGATGTTCACGGGCTGGAGTTGGGAAATGACTTTCACGTCACCCTCCCCGCTTCCAAAATTAATCTTCGTCTCCGTGCAATTCACTTTTTTTTTTCGTAGGGATCGGGGCAGGGATTCAAGCAATGAATTTTTCATTTTTTTCTTTTTTCTTTTTTAAATATTTTTTTTAAGTAATAAATTCAAATAATTAAATATTTTTAGAGAATATCTATCAAGTTTCAATTATATTGTAATTTTTTTAAGAAAAATACTCTTTTGAATATGTAATTTTACCAACATTTATATATTTTATATAAAAAGTAAAAAAATAAATATAAAGAAAATTATTTTAGGCAACAGAGATCACGCAAACGGGGACGGAGATCGCATTTCCCGCCCCGGCTCCGTTTAGGCAACAAAAAAAATTTAGTTCCCCACAGAAAAAATAGACATCTCTAACAACAAGATAATATCACCACACCCCTAGTAATATCTTTTGTTCATCTTTGTCACTTAGTTAAGTCTAATCGAGGCACCGAACCATATGCTCAGTCTATCATGCAAGTTTGTAACTAGAACATATGAATCAACCTGCAACTTAGACCATATCAGACAAGCATAAGAAGGCTCATGCATTTTCAAACTTACAAACACATAGAAAGTAATAAATCTACATGCTTGCCCTAATTTAGATATGAATAAACAAGCAGACATATTGCATACTCTCAATATCATTAGTATACAAATCTAACAAGCAACACATCATGCTACAACATAGAAAATAATCAAACAACATCAACCTAACACATATAATAACCAAATGCCTCGTGTTGATGGTAAGGTTCTCTTACCTTGACAGAATTCTATAAATAGTGCTGTAAAGTGCAAATAGAAATCTCTTAAAAGTTAATTCTTGAACTCAAACCCTAAATTAACAAACAAGTCATAACTAGCACCTTAAGCTATAAAAATAAGTTTAGGATACCAAAATTACCAAAGAATCAAATTTGGAAAATGGGTCTTTCGATAAAAACAATGGTATGTGTTATAACCTAAAAATATCTCGAAAGACTCGGAAGATGTTGGGACCCGAACGAAAGACAAGAAAGCCAACGCCGACCACCCGGGGTCGGCCAAGCCCATTGCCGACCCCTAGGGGATCGGCCAACACCCTTTCCGACCCCTAGGGGGTCGGCCAACACCCTTGTCGACCCCCCGGAGGCGGCCAAAGTCATTGTCGATCCCCCGAGGCTCAGCCACGCCAGCGCCGACCCCCCGAGGGTCGGCCAAAGCTCTTGTCGACCTCCGGGGGTCGGCCACGCCAGCGCCGACCCCCCGGGAGTCGGCCACGCCAG
>JBBMEG010000003.1:4257073-4317434 GCA_037832605.1 Cyclanthera cordifolia
AGTGTCGGTCCGACCGACACTATAGGCCTATAGTGTCGGTCCGACCGACATTAAATGTAATATTTTTTTTTTTTTTTTTTAGTGTCGGTTTATATTAGTGTCGGTCCGACCGACACTAAAAGGGTGACCGACACTAAAAAACCGACACTAAAGGTGATCGACACTAAATATCCGTGTTTTTGAAATTTTTTTTGTTTGACCGTCACCTATTCCCTTATTTGTAGTAGTGTTAGTAGCACAGAGCTGGACGTAATCATTTTTGGTGAGTTAGAATAAACTGGGGTCAATTTCTCTTCCCTAAACTTTTATAATTATTGTTCTTGATGCTTATAATTTAATTATTTATATTTTTAAGTATGACGTTTCCAAATTGTAAATTCCATAATTTGATTTGGACACGAGTTTGTTCTTGAAAAATGCTTGGCTATATATTTTTGTCTAAGTTTTTGAAATTTAGATTGTTATATATTGTTGGTATTGTAACCATTATTAGCCTATCAAGTGGTATCAGAGCTGAGTTATAAAACAATGATTGGAGGAGATGAGAAATTGGTGATATTTAATTGATCGAATTTTAGCTTTAGGAGATGTCAAATATTGAATTATTTATATTCCAAGGATTTTCATTTGCCATTGGAAGGAAAACCCGATTATATGGGAGAAGCTAAATGTAAAAAAATTAGATAGGAAAGTGTTAGAGACCATTTGCTTAACTTTGATAAAGAATGTGCAAAGCAGTGTTGTGAAGGTGACTACCACGGAAGTGCTGATGATAAATTTGTCCAATATGTATGAAAAACCCTCGGTAAACAATAAAGTGTATCTCGCAACTAGATTTTTCAATATGAAAATGACTGAAGGTACATCTGTCACTAATCATATCAATGAATTTGATTTGGAGATAAACAAATAAGCTACCATTAACGTAGAATTTTCTGATGAAGTTAATGCGATTTTGTTGTTGAGATCGTTACCTGATAGTTGGGAAACTATGAAAGCTGCAATTTGAAATTCATTTGGGAAAGACAAATTGGAATTTTCATTAGTTCGAGATTTTGCTTTTGCAGAAGAGATGCGCATAAGAGATTCAGATGTTGCTTCTTCTTCTAGTTCAGCATTAAATGTGGATAGATAACTAAAATCAATGAAATCGAGGTAAATCAAGAAAAGCAAGTTAAGAAATAAAAATTTTGAATGTTGGAACTGTGGTTAGTCTGGACATCTGCAAGGCCTCAAAGAAAACAGAGGGAAAGAAGCTGGTGCAACGGAAAGAAGCTGGTGCAAACATTATTGCTAATGAGGCAGAAGATGCTCTGGTTTTGGCAGTTGAGTGTGCTCATGACACATGGGTTATTGATTCAGGTGCATCATTTCATACTACAGGTCAGCGTGACATTCTTGAGAACTATGTTGCTCGAAATCATGGAAATGTTTATCTAGCTGATGGTGAGCGACCTTTAGATATCATGGGGATCGATGACATTAAATTGAAAAATGGAAAATGGCTCATATTGGAAAATTTTCAAAGTTCATCACGTTCAACATTTGATGAAGAACTTGATTTCAGTGTGACAGTTAGACAGTGATGAATACGAGATATGCTTTAGCCAAGGAAATTGGAAGGTTACAATAAGTGTCATGGTAATTGCTCGAGGAAATAAGTCAGGAACTTTGTATGTCAATAACAGCGACAAAGATATGGTAGCTGTTGTAGACTGTTTCGGGTGAAATTGATTTGTGACATAGCAGACTGGGACATATGAGTGAAAAATGTATGAAAATTCTTCACTCTATAAGAAAGTTACAGGGACTTAAGGCAGTTGAACACAAGTTATGTGAGGGTTGTGTATTTGGGAAGCAGAAAAGAGTTAGTTTCTCAAAGACAAGAGTGCAGCTAAAACCAATGAGATTGAAATTAGTTCATAGTGTTGTGTAGGACCTTCAGAAGTATCTTCACTTGATGATTCCAGATATTATGTAACCTTCATAGACGACTAAAGTAGGAAGGTTGGGACATATTTTCCCAAATATAAATCTGATGCATTTTATGTTTTCAAATCTTGGAAGGTTATTGTGAGAATGAGACAGGTCTAAAAGTCAAGAGTTTGAGGTCAGATAACGACAGCGAATATGTTAGTGGGGAATTAAAAAATATTTGTTTAGACAGTGGGATTATGATGGTAAAGATTATTCCAGAGACACCACAGCAGAATGGTGTGGCAGAGAGAATAATCCGAATGCTAAATGAGCGTGCTAGGAGCATGAGATTACATGTTGGATTGCCTAAGACGTTCTAGGCTGAGGCAATTAACACGGTGACCTACCTGGTCAATAGGAGCTCGACCATACCATTAGACTTCAAGTTACTTGAAGAAGTTTGGAGCGTTAACAGGTAATCATTTCTCATCTAAAGGATTTCGGTTGTGTATCATACATTCACATTGATGCTGCAAAAAGGAGTAAACTAGATGCTAAATCCAAAAAGTGTTACTTTATTGGATATGGTGGAGCTGAGATGGGTTATAAGTTTTGGGATGACCAAAACAAGAAAGTAGTCAGAAGCAAAGAGGTTATCTTCAATGAGAAAGTTTTGTACAAGAATAGAACAATAGTTGATTCAGACATAGATGAAAGAAAAGATGAGAGACTCAGTATATGAGTCTTCCTGATGTTAAGACCAGAACAACAGTTATCGAAGATCAGAATGCAGTTACTCCTGGTGAAAAAGTTGTGGAAATTGAAGAACCAGTTGTTGAAGCTGATGAGCATAGTGTGGAACATGAGGAAGTTCAGATTACGCCTCCTTCAACAATTAGAAGGTCTAACATAACTATCTGACCAGCACAGAGGTATTCCCCAGCCTTAACTATATTTTGTTGACTAATAGAGGTGAACCCAAGTACTATGATGAGGCGGTTCAAGTTGATGATTCTGTCAAGTGGGAGTTGGCCATGAAAGATGAGATGGATTCTTTTATGAAGAATCAAACATGGAAACTCTTGCAGAACAAATGAGTTTATACAATCAAATAAGAACACGATGGCACCAAGAGATACAGAACAAGGCTTGTAGTCCAAGGCAAGAAAATAGAAGGTATTGACTTCAATGAAATATTTTCTCCAATGGTTAAGTTAACTACAATTAGAACTGTATTGTCAATTGTGGTAGAAAAAGATATGTTCCTGTAACAGATGGATGTAAACATTGTGTTTCTTCATGGAGATTTAGAATAAGAGATTTACATGGTTTCATAGTTTAGGGACAAAAGAAAAAGCTATGCAAACTTCAAAGAAGCTTGTATGGTCTCAAACAGACACCTAGACAGTGGTATAAGAAGTTTGACAGTTTCATGTGCAATAGTGGATTTCAGAGGTGTCCGGCAAATCATTGGTGCTACATTAAAACTCAAGGTAACTCGTATGTTATTTTACTTTTATATGTTGATAACATGTTGATAGCAGGTGCAAATGAACAGGAAATTCTTAAGATAAAACTTAAATTATCTCAAGAGTTTGATATGAATGATTTGGGAGCTGTCAAACAAATCTTAAGAATGAGGATTGAACGAAAAGATGGTATATTGACATTGTCACAAAAGGAGTATGTGAAAAAAATGTTAAAAAGATTTCACATGAAAAATGCAAAACCCGTGAGTACTCATTTAGCTTGTCATTTTAAATTATCTAAGGAGCACTCACGTACTACCGAGCAAGATAGAGATTATATGGCTAGAGTGCTATATATATGCTTCTACTATAGGGAGGCTGTTGTTAGCAGGTATATGAGTAATCCAGGGAAACAACAGTGGGATGTAGTTAAATGAATATTCAGTTATTTGAGAGAAACGACTGATTATGCTTTGCATTTTAAAAAGACAGATTTAAACTACAGGGTTATGTTGATGTAGATACGACATGTGATACAGATGAGAGGAGAAGTACTACCAGATATGTTTTTACTTTTAGTAATACTGCGATTAACTGGGTATCGAGATTGCAGAAAATAGTAGTTCTTTCTACTACAGAAGCCGAGTATGTGCAGTTACTGAGGCAAGTAAAGAAATGATATGACTTCATTCTTTTTTTTTTTTTTAATTAACTTGACTTGAAACTGGGTAAAGAGACTTTGCATTATGACAGTCAGAGTGTTATTCATTTAGCAAAGAATCAAGTGTTTCATTCGAGAACAAAATAAATACATGTGAGATACCATTTTATTAGATTAGCTTTGGAAGATTGATTGTTAGTGCTTGAATAGATTGCAGGAAGTCAGAATCCGGCTTATATGTTTATCAAGACTGTTCCTGTTGATACAACTTCAGTTGGACTTCTTCATGAGTAGAAAGAAGTTGCTACCATCGCAGGGGAGACCTATTGCTTGTTTTGTCTCCAAGTGGGAGATTGTTGAGTTGTGGAGTCAAAACCACAAAAAACGTTGGTAGTTTTTTTTTTTTTTTTTTTTTTTTTAAACTGTATTTGTGTGTGCAAGTGACGGAAGAAAAAAAAAGAAAAATGTAGGCAGTATCCTTTTTTAGTTGTTTTTTTCATAGAGAGTTAAAACAACTACACATAACAAAAAATACAGAGAGAAAAATAGAGAGTTTTTTTGTGAGAAAGCTTGGGTATTTTTCTTCTTTGATATTTTGGCAAGAGAGTGTTTTCTCAATTGAAGAGTATTGTAAACTCTTGTATTCTTCCAACGACGTTCAGTATAACCTACAATTGGTAGCAGAGAGCTGGACGTAGCCATTTTTGGGTCAACTAGAATAAACTGGTGTCAATTTCTCTTCCCTATAATTATCGTTCTTGGTGCTTATAATTTAGATTATATTATCTATATTTTTAAACATAACGTTTCCAAATTGTTGATTCTGTAATTTGATTTGAACATGAGTTTAATCTTGGAAAAGGCTTGAATATATATTTTTGTCTAAGTTGCTGAAATTTAGATAGTTATATATTGTTGGTATTGTGACCATTATTAGCATATCATATGTTGTATATTATGTGCCACATAAATTTAATTTATATATAAAATATTAAAAAACAAAAATTATTTGTGTAACATCAAATATCATACACTTGTGTAGAACTCTCTTATGTTTTGTTCTTCTTTGCCTCTTCCATAATTACAACTTATATTCTCTCCAATTTAACTAACTAATCCATTTCAAGCAAATTGCATACCTCAATCGTCATTAATTCATAGATTCTCTTTACCTTAGGTCAATTTAATTACGAGGGTAGTTTGTTTCTCACTTTTAGTGGAGCGTTATGTAGGGGGAGATAAACACTCATTTTCTTTTCATTTTAATATAAAATTAGTGGTCAAACCGAGCAAAGCTCAATTGACAATTAACATCAACTTTATCAATTATTCGAGTCTCTATAGTACCTTTTATGTAGGGTTTGTTATTTTTCGCCTTTAATTTGTACTAAAATAATAATAATAATAATGAGTAAATGGAGAGGGACAAACGTGGCACCACATGGTGATCAATTTATCTAATATTTCGTTTCTTTATTTATTTTGAATTGAAAATTTCAGTTCAGTAAATTCTCTTTTTAATTTTGTTTTTCTAATATTTTAATTATATATATATTTGAGTATATAATAACTTTTTTCTTCATATTTAATAAAATACATTTTCTAATTCAAAAACGTGCTTCTACCATTTAACTATTTAATCTCAAACAAGTAATTACAATCATCTACATAATTATTCTACAAACAGTCCATGAAAGAGCTATTATAAAAATAGTATCTATCAATTTTTAGAAACTTATTTTAACATTCAAGCTTCAATAGTGTCTTTATCTAAAAATAAGTTTACATAGTATTAGATTCTTCTTCCATTCCAAGGGCATCGGTTCAATTATATAATTTTTCAGTCTTGAAATTGATTGATAATATAATATTGATATAATAAGGTGGATTACTCATTTCATTATCAATTGGTTTTAAAATTGATGTCCAGACTTTCTATTATAGTATCAGATCGCATAAACTCAAATAGATATTCGTCCAATAAAATTGAAATTGAGATCTGGTGAATCCAAAAAAGATAATATCTTGAGAGAACATTCTAATAAATAAAATGAACAATATCCATACCTATGTTATAAGATTTTAAGAACCTACTTCTCATCAAGTTGACAGATGTTAAAATCCAAATCTTAATTAATTAGGATACACAGTGTTTGGTTTAATATTTAGACTAGTATTAAACAGTATTAATGTGACCCTAATTCCGTGGTGGACCAACCTAGGGTAAGCTGGTTTTTGGTGTGGGAAGAAAAATTGGTCCAATGAAACTGATGTAAAAATAGGTGGCCCATTGCCAGAAGAGCTAGTGCAGCTTGTTAGCCCAGCCCACCATGAATGAGATACATGTGATAGATATATGTACAGAAGCTTCCCACATTTTGGGTTCCACATACATCGGGGATTTTTCCTAAGTAGCCAAAACAGAAAAAATAAATAAAACAACTCACGTATCAAATTTTAGAAAAAATTCAAGTATAACTAAAACTGATTCAATCATTTAAAGTGTTCACAATAGGCTTCAATCATGTAAAATAAGGTGATACACTTTAATCAAGTAAAAATCTCATACAATTCAATCAATAAAATTAAATATTTCATATTTTAATATATATGAAATATTTTTAAAATATCGTTATAATTATAAAACCAATATTGGTATTTGTTATTCAAAACAAATTTCCATTATTGTCTACTTATGAATACTAAAGTGACAAGTCAACTTAACAAATATGTGGCATTATTTGTTGCTGCAGGTTTTTTTTTTAATATTTATTGAAACAAAAAATGGTAAATTATAATTTTAGTCTATTCAATCAAATTTATATATAAATTTATACATCATATTTACATACTTAATTTGCCTACGCTCTAGTAATAACAAGACTATTTTTAAGTTTTATCAAACCATATGAGGTGTTTGTTATAGATTTTACGAAGTGTTTATTTTAAGTGTTTGTTAAGTGCTCATTTGTTTGAGGGTTTTGGTAAAATATTTAGATAGAGTAATTATTAATTTTTGTTTGGATGAAGAGTGTTTATGGAGTAGTTGTGAAAAGTGTTAGTTTTATTTTGTATGACTGGCATTTATGAATATATTTACATAAAAAATAAATATTTTTTTAATTATTTGAATAAAAAAAACTATTTACAAAAGTTTTGAAAAAAAATTGTGCAAGTCAACCACGTGTCTGTTTAGATTGCGCCACGCGGTGCTTGTCATGTCCCCCGCTCCCCGAAAAACACTCGAGTAAAACAAAAAAAAGAAAAAAAAACTAAAACTTGAACTTACGTGATAGTTCCAAATCCCTTTACAAAACAACTTAACAAACACCCAATATGACTAAATTCTATATTTCTCTAAATTATAGAGACTAAAGTCTATATTTCTCAAAATCATAGGGATTAAAGTCTAAATTTAATTTTAAAATATATAGACTAAACTTTAACTTTCTTCAAATCATAAAAACTAAATTTATAATTTATCGAACAAAAAATTTGTACTGCCCGCATATATCGTAAGGAGAGTTTGCCTCCTAATTCTCAAGGAGGCAAGTGTTACTCTATTCACAACACACTCTACTGGCTGGCTCCAGAAGCATTTAGACAATGATTGAGATTAGTGTGGTGGACAAATTTGATTGAAGAAACCTTAAGATTGTGAAATGAGGAGTTGAGGAGAGGACAATGTGGTTGGAAATTAGAAAGGGAGCAGAGGGGAAGTTGATTGAATTGACAGTCCAATCAATGAAAACACTGAGTGTAACTTTGAGGTTCAGTTTCAGTTGTTTTAAGCAAACCTTAGGGAACATGGTCACATGTGCCTATAAACCCCTTTCAACACTGTGCTACCCATAATTCTTGTTATCTTCCCTTAATTTCTTCCTTTCTCTACATAATACAATCACTAACCTTTCTATATATCAATACAACTTTCCATTCATTTTACCAAAACCTATCACATGATTTTGATCTTCTTTGACTCAAGCATTTTTATGACCGCGAAAATTCGAAGTTATCCAATTATAGACAATTAATCTTTTTCCTTAATAGAATGTTTAAGTAAATATTTGAATGTAATACCTGTTTTAAGATATAAATTAGTTAGACAACAAAGAATTTTAAAATTAAACTCTTATAGTACATGTTTAAAAAAATATTATTTTAAGACTTCAAATAATTTCTACTAAGGAGAGTGTCATATAGAAGTGGGACAAAACTTCCTCTTCTTAACTTATGAATAAACTTCATTATCTTTCCTTTCACTTTTGATCTCTCTCTTCATCATCATCAACTTATTGCTCTTCAATTGCCCTCTTAGGAAGCATTTATTTTAAGCATATTATTGCTTACTTTTTTGACACAAATTCAGGAAAATTGTAACTCTTATTCTATACATTGAAGCATTTGACATGTGTCAAACATGGTTTTTATAAAGCTTATAATGTCAATCCTAGCCAACAATTTTTTGTTCAAGAAAAGGTTTGACATTTCTTTGTTTTTAATGGCCAAATATGGTTTTTGATGTCTTAATCTTTAAAGATATGTGCTTATAATGGAGTTAGCAAATTTGAGTTTATGTAGTATATGTGCACACTGTTTTGAATTTTTCAAAACAAAAAATTAGTGTCCGATTTGATAATCATTTTGTTTTTCGTTTTTTATTTTTAAAATTTAAGTCTATATTTACCTAAATTTTTTACCTGTGTCTCATCTTCTTTTTAAATAAGTATATGGATCCTAACTAAAAAAATTTCGAAGCTATTTTCTTAGTTTTTAAATTTAAATTTTGTTTTTAAAGTACAAGAGGCAGATATCAAAGTCATGAATATCATGCGTTGAAGTAGAAGTTGTAGGCTTCAATTTCAAAAATCAAAACAAAAAACGAAATGATTATCAAACGGGCCTAAATTATTGTATAGATTCATATTTCATTCTTATACCTTGATTCATCTATTCATAAGTCTATATCTTGTAGGAATTAATAAGGGGTTGAGGTTTTGGTATAATTCTAGATTCCACATCTTGCTGGTAATTATCATGTTTGTTTCGTGGCAGTCCGATATTTTCTGGTATCTTGAGATTCTTATGCATTTTAAGATCAAGAATTTTTTTTTTTTTTTTTTGAAAGATTGTATGTATGTTGTTTTAATACATGAGAATCCAAGATTTTAATTGTGACGGAATCATCTATTAAATGTTTTGTCCTACATTTTTCTTTTATATATTTACTTCTATCCATTTTTTATATTTATTCTATTTGAATTTAAAATTTAAAATAGTTTTATGAATTAATTAACTGATAGACATTTATATGAAGTTTTTATGTATAACTAAAACCTTCGTATGTAAATTTAACATTTATATGAAGTTCGTTATATTTATATGTTGCATTCACGTATAAATAAAATTTTATTTAAATTCTATATTTGCTATAAATTTGATGTCGAAAACAAAGTATAACAACATGAACAAGTGAAGAACATATTGAAAGAAGGGAATGGAGAAGTGAGAGAATTCTTATTCGATGACATCTGTTTAAGAACTCTCAACACTTCTATTTATAATATTACAAGAAATATATATTTATTAAAGTGTTATAGGCAAACTATTTCCCAAAATACATGGACAATGTCAAGACCCTCCCAGAGGTAAGCGAAAGCTGCTTCAATGGCCAAGGGGTTGGCTAAGTTCATTCAAGCTCCCAAAAGTTGGCCAAAGTAGGCCTTGACCCCCCAGTGTTTAGCCATGGAGAACTTGACCCCAGCGGCCGTCCAAGCCCAATCCGACCTTCTAGAGGTTGTTTTCAAAGAAGGTTGGTCTTAGAGGGTCGACAAGACTCTCCACTAGGAGTCAATCAAGTTGAAGTAACATCTAGATGCTCTAATAACAACCAGAAGTTAGACCAAGAGAGCCAGAACCCACCCTCCATAGGGGCAAGCCTTGGAGGTGAGGAATCGCAAGGGTTGACCGAGACCAAAGCCAACCTCCAAAGCATCGGTTGAGAAGGTGTGGACCCCACGAAGGTTGGCCATGGAGTTAGATTTCTCTCTCAAGAGTTGACCAACTTCAAGTAAACTTAGAACCATTGCACTTTCAAGTACCAATGACTGAAGGTTACAACGAGAGGACGAAGAACCCTTAGGAGCAAGCAATAGAGGTGAGAACCCGCAAGGGATGACCGAGACTCAAGCCGACCTCCAAAGGGTCGGTCGATAGGGCTATAACCAATGAAGGTCGGCAATGGAGGTTATAACTCTCTCCCACGAGTCAACCAAGTCCAAGTAGCATCTAAAAACGTTACAATGTAGACATCGAGAATGCTAGTACCTCCAAAGGGATGGCCGTGGAGTTCACGACCCCTCTAGGATCGACCAAGTCAAAGTAACATCTAAGATCGTTACATCTTCAAGTTGTAACGTCGAGGAGTTACGCTGATACTTATTCCAAGCTTAATGGCTGACGTTACAAATGACTGGCCATTAAACCACCATTAAGTGAGTTGCATTGGTTACAATTCCAACTATTATAAAAAGGTAAAAAGGTTACCATTTCATCCAAGATGAGTTAAGTCGATTGATTGTAAATTGTTGCTAAAGTTCTCTCTAAAATACTCTCCAAATACATCCCCAAAAAGAGGTAATGTGGCTCACACCACATTGGTGTGTTTAATTTTCGTTGTTTTACAGGCATCCTGTTCTTGGTAAAATAAGTATTTATCATTGATCTCAGAGGACCATTTTTCGATATCCACAGTTACCGTCGTTTGTGGAGTCGAGTTGTGTTCTACCCAAAAAAGCTAAAATTTTATGCTTTTTAGTTCCAAATGACGAATAGCATGAGTCAGAGCAATCACATTGCCGATGTAGAGTGGGATAACGAACATGCTCCAAGAAGGGTTCCCACTAGAGGTCATAGGCATGATCATGCCAAGAATCAAACCAAAAATTGAGGATGGGGAGCCTAGACAATAACTCGAATATGTTGATCAAAAGTTCACAACTTTGAATGAACAATAGCATGGAATGGCGTAAAACCTAGGTCGTTCGATGAAGTTACTCAAACAAACCTATCTTACCCAGGTCGTCATCGCTAAGAATCAGTAAGCACCGTAAGAGGCGGTGGGACAACGAACTACCAAAAATAAGGGTGTGGTGAACAAGTCTACGCCCTAAGTTTGGGATCGTGAAAAAGGGAAAGCCCAAAAAACCGAGGGATTATGTGACAATGATCGAAAGAAGAAGTACTCGGTACACCAAAGAGCCTATTATATAAAGGAGCGTCACTATAGGACACAATCAGTGAGAGCAGCCAGCCGCATAGGACCCCTCTATGGTCCTACACCTATCATCATTCAAGGATCCCCAGCGGTGAAATGAGGGGGTGCCTAAAGAAGCCGAGAACCAACCTTTGTTTTTCAAGCCACGTCTCATCCAAGAACAGTTGGGAGACATGAAGAAAGCACAAGACTAGAACGAACAAGACCTCGACAATTTAATTATGGAGGAATCCGTCTCGAAAAAGCTTAAGCATCCGACAATTAAATTTTACAATAGGTCCAAAGATCTTCTAGAGCACTTAGACACATTTTGGTCATGGATGGAACTCCATGGAGTTAAAAATGTGATTAAGTGCCGAGCTTTCTCATTGACGCTCACAAGACCAACAAGAAGATGGTTTAGGCAACTCAAGTTGAAATTTAGCTCATCGTTCAAGAGATAGCAAGAGCCCTTATTGCCCAATTCTTGGGTGGACGAGATTAGAAAAAGCAAGTCACTCATCTACTAACTGTGAAACAAATGAGCCATGAGACTCTTTGGGAGTACGTAGCACACTTTAATAACGAGGCACTACAAGTCATAGGGTACACAGATGGTACGCCTCTAACAGCAATTGTAGCTGGACTTAAAAAAAAGGGTACTTGAGAAAGAAATCCCTACTCACATAAGTCTAGCTACTCGATTGGGCGCAAAGTACATGAGGGCTGGGGAGCATGTGAACTTCCGATGGAACACTAAAGGAAAGTGTTCCATTCCTGAGCTTGAAAAGATGAATAGTCTCCATGAATCTTACCATAAGGAATCACGAAAATATAGAGCAGATGATTGCCTAGAAAAGAAAGAGAAAACTTGCCGAACTAAGAAACCACTCAGTCGGTTGAAAAGTATGCTACAACAATAGTACCAGTAGAACAAATCCTGATGTAGATTCATGACAAAGAGGTGTTAAAGTGGCCAAACAAGAACAAAGCAAGGTCTAACAAGAAAAATAAGGGCAAGTATTGCCTATTTCATGTAGACTATAGTCATGCAACCTCAGACAGCTACGATATAAAGAAGGCCATAAAGTCTATCATCTGGAGTGGACATATGAAAGAATATGTTGAAGAAGGTGAGAAAGTGTTAGAACTCTTTAAAAAAAAAGAAGGGAGGCAAAAATTCCCTTCCACTTTAAGAAATTCAAACTATCATCAAGGTACATGCTAGAGGAGAATCCAATCAAAGTCGAAAGAAGGTGGTGAGGAAGGCCAGAAGGGTGCCTAGAGGAGAAGAGATATGGATGACAGAGGCTACTAATGAGCTCTTTGATTTCTCTAAGGTGGAAACCTCGTTAATGTACAAGCCGCATAACGATTCATTGGTGATGTCTTGATTGTCTTCAGCATCTGCATTAAGAGGATCCTCAGTGATAGGGGTAGTTCGACAGATAGATTATGCTTGAAGGATTATTATGCCATAAAACTAGGAAGTGAAAGGCTCAAGCCCAATGCAGCACCCATAGTTAGATTTAGTGGAGCACTCTGATCTCGGAAGGTTTAGTAGAACTCTTGGTGATTTTCGGCAAAAGGCGCAACATAGTCCTTCACTTTGTAAACTTCCTGGTGGTAAATGACAACTCGACGTACAATGCAATACTGGAAACACCTACTATATAGTGGCTAAGAGCAGTGGTGTTAACCAACCACCAACTGATGAAGTTCCCAACTCTTATAAGGGTAGACTAGGTTCGAGAAGAGCAGCTAGCATCTAGATAATGCTACCATAGAGCCTTCTAAGGAGTGGTAAGAGTTACCGAAGTAAGAGCTATAGAAGAGGAGTTAGTCCAAAGTAAAGTTGTTCATGAGATAGTACTTGAGAAAGTCAGTTCTCAAACATAGACCTGAATACTTTTTTAAGAGGTGTTGAACTAGATAGAGACGAGTCTATAGAAAATTGAAGCTTTTCCCTTACTAAGCGAAACGGAAACTATTAGCATCGATACCAATCTGGATCCAGAACAACGAGAAAGCCTTATGACATTTCTAAGAAGGAATGCAGATGTATTTGCTTAGTTCACCGATAAAATGTTAAGGTAGATCCAAAAGTTATAGTCCACAGGCTCAATGCCGACCAGAACCATGAGCATGTTGCCAAAAGCGAAGAGCGTTCAACCATGAACGAAATGAAGCCACCGCCGAGCAATAAACAAGTTGTTGAAGACTAAGTTCATTAGAAAGGTACATTATTCCGAGTGGCTTCCAATGTTGTTCTCATGAAAAAGCCAAAGGAAAAGTAAAGAATTTGCATCGAGTTCATTGGTCGCAGCAAAGTTTGTCCAAAAGACAACTTCTCACTACCTCGCATAGGCCAATAAATGAATGCGACAGTGGGACATGAGTTATTAACTTTCATGGAAACCTACTCAATATTCAACAAAATCAGAATGTATCCCGATGACGATGAGAAGACGCCCTTTGTTACCAGCAAGGGCCAATACTACTATAATGTCATGCCTTTCAGCTTGAAAAATGCAGAGCTACCTACCAAAGGATGATCAACAAAATGTTTGCCCACCTAATAGGTAAAAGTTTAGAGGTCTACGTGGATGATATGTTGGTGAAGAGAAAGTGAGTGGAAGGACATTAGGACGACCTGATGGAGGCCTTCTACACCCTATGACAATACAAGATGAAGCTCAACCCCAATAAGTATGCATTTGGGGTGCACTCTAGAAAATTCGTGGATTTCCTTGTGCATTAATAGAGAATCAAAGTCAATCCATAAAATATATGAGGTGTGCTTTAGTTGAAGCCTCCCCAGACCTTGAAGCAGTAGCAAAGTTTGAATGGAAAAGTGGCAACCTTAAGCTGGTTCAAAATATTAAAGAACAAGGGAATGTTTGAATCGACTGCGGAATGCGGGAGAGCCCTACACGAAATAAACGCGTACTTGGAGGCTGCACCCCTTCTTTCAAAGTCGGGACTAGCGAAAGACCTATTTCTCTACTTAGCTACATCAGAGAAACCTGTAACGTTTGTCCTGATCAGGGTCAACGATGGATGTTAACAACCTGTATACTACACAAGTAACGCACTAGTGACACCAGCTAGAAGATTGCATTCCTACTTCCAAGCACACAAGATAACAATGCTAACCAACTTTCCTTTACACCATCTCGAGTAGAGGCCAAATACAGCAGGAAGACTAAGAAATGGGTAGTAGAGCTAATTGAGTACGATATACACTACCAGACTAGACCCTCGATCAAGGGGCATGCAGTACCTGACTTTATCGTAAAACTCACCCTACTCGCGAAGAAACTAGAGGAAGTCCATTTTCTAACAAGTCAAAAAATGTAGACCCTCTTTGTTTGATGGATCCTAAAAAAACAAAGGTTGTGGTTGAGGTGTACATCGATTGGGTTAGTTCTCGTTGAGGGATATTTTTTGACCAACCAAAATTTTGGGTTGCTCAATTTTTCAACCCAAATCAAACAATTTATGAACCTAACCCAACCTAACCCAACCTTGCATTTTTGTTAGGAATGGGTCAGGTTCTTTGATTCAAATTATTAGTTTTATGAATTTGATCAAAGTATGGTGTACATGAGTAGATTTGGATTGAGTTAAGAATATTTTTGGATTAATCCAAATTTTCGAGTTGGTGAATCCACTAGTGAGTAGCCAATACAATGATATATGTTTGAGCAATCAATTGCATATATTTTCGAATTTGGTTGAGTCATTGAGTGTTTTTTTTTTCAGCTCTCAAATTTTTTTTATTAAGATCATATAATAATATTAATTAATCATCCAACTTCAATTCATACCATTAAATTACATTTTAAGGACTATTTAAAAGATTTGTAGAGAATAAAAAAAATAAAATGAATATACACCTATATAATTATGTTATAGGTAAAAAATATTTTTTTAAATTAATAATAAATTCAGGTTAGCTTAGGTCATTCCAAATTAATTTTAGGTCAACGCAAGAATCGTCCCAACCCAAGAAAGTTTCATTTATTTAAACCCAACCCAACCCAACCCAAATAAGTTGATAACTTATCCCAACCCGTTAACTTGGATTGGGTTGGTTCGGGTTGTCGGATTCTTTGAACACCCCTAGGTTGTGGAGCAGGATTGTTGTTGTAGTCCATGAAGGAGACCAATTTGAATACACACTCCGTTTCAACTTCCAGGCATCCAACAACAAGGTGGAATAGGAAGCTCTGATCGTTGGGTTGCAAATGGCCACTACAATAGGGGCTATGCAGCTTACCATCATGAGTGACTCCAAATTAATTGTTAGCCAAACTTTAACAGTATACCAAGCAAAAGAGCAACGACTGATAGCCTACCCAAAAAGGGTAAAGCAACTACTAGCATCGTTATCTGAGGTACAAATCAAGTAGGTAACCAGATCCCAGAATGCCAAAGTCGATGCCTTGGCGAAATTGGTTGCTGCCTATGAAAATGAAGGACACAGAACAATGACAGTCAAGATCCTAGACAAATAAAGCATCACCACCGAACTATTACACGAAATCAGGGATGTATCTTCAACATCACAGAAGACTCGGATGACCCCCTTCATTCAATACTCTATGAACGGAAAGTTACCACAAGGTAAGAGCGAAGCCAGACGTCTGAAGTATAAGGCTTCCAAGTATGTGGTGCAAGGTGATAAGCTGTATAGAAGAGGGTACTCTTTTCCTCTTCTTAGATGCTTAGACCCTAGCGAGGCGACGTATGTAATGGAAGAGATACACGAAGGTGTATGCGGAAATCATGCATGATCCTTAGTCAAAAAACTGATAAGGCAAGGATAATTTTGGACAACCATGATGGGAGATTCTTAGAAATATGCACAGTCGTGTGACAAGTGCCAACAATTAGCTACCATCCAAAGGCAGTCGCCCAAAGTCTTTACAAGCATGATATAACCTTGGCTCTTTGCACAGTGGGGGGTAGACCTTATAGAATTACCAACTAGATGAAGTGAGGTCAAATTCATTGTGGTAGTAGTCGACTACTTCAAGAAGTGGCCCGAAGCAAAGGTTCTAGCAACTATCACCTAAAAGAAGGTGATCGAGTTCATCTAGAGTTGCATATGTTGATTGGATACCCCAGACCCTTATCACTAACAATGAAAAGTAATTTGACAATCAGATTTCTAACAATATTGCTTCAAATTGGAGATCAAGCACTATTTTTCATCGCTAGTACACCCCCAAGCCAATGGACAAGCGGAGGCGATCAACAAAATTGTCAAGAATAACCTGAAAATTATGCTAAAAAGCTTTAAGGGGTTATGTGCGTAAGAGCTCCCACAAGAACTATGGACGTACCACACAACGCCCTTAAGATCAACAAGTGAAACCCCCTACACGTTAACATTTAGGGTAGAAGTAGTGATCTTAGTCGATATAGGTATTCCATCTCCGCATATTGAGTCTTTTGATCCAATTCTAAATGACCAACAAATGGAATGCATTTGGATCTCCTGAAAGAAAGAAGAGATGTAACCCATATAAGGGTAATACACTACAAAAACATATTTGTGAAGTATTACAACTCCAAAGTGAAGAAAAAGCATTTTCAAGAAAGCGACTTAGGTAAAGGAAGGTGATTCGAAACATCGAAGAACTCAACAGTGGAGTCTTAGGGCCAAATTGGGAAGGACCATACTAGGCTACCAAAATCGCTCGCCTAGACATCATTACCTTCAAGTTATGGAAGGGAATAAGATCCTCCATCCTTGGAATGCAATACATTTGAAAAATATATATTTTCAATAAAATGTAATCCAAGTCTCCAACAAGTATTGGCAATAAAGTTTATTTTTTTCATCCAATCAAAAGTTCTCTTAATTTAAGCTGTAGTATACCAATTTTATCATACTTCGAAACTTAAATTGAGGGTAAGCAAAAAGAAAGAAATGAACAACATTCAAAAGCCAATATTCCAAATAACAAAAAGCTCCAACACGAGCATACAACACTTAAAGAAAAAAAAACAAGTACTTAACATTCAACAAGACAATTAATAGCTGAAAAAACACTTGAAGAAAAAGTGTTGTACTTCAAAAAATGAAAAGAATACATGAAAAAGCAAAAAATCATCAAGCACTTCCAAAGACATGCCTACTTGAGCTTGGTCTACTAGGTTCACCTTAGGGAGAATCAGGACTAAAAGAGCCTGAACCGAAAGATCACTTTCAGAACACCCTGAAAGATGCAATAGCCATAATAGGCGACATGCACAAGATCGTTTGGAACTCTAGACTCAAAAGCTAGAAGAGAAGAATCACTTAACTTCTCGGTTGTGGTAGGATAGAGTGACTTGAAGTGGGAAATGAGGGACTTGAAAAAGGAAATTAGGTTATCATTGATAACTCCTTCCTAAATGTAGTTGATAGCCTAACTTATGGTCGTGATACAAGCGGTGTTCTCCATAATCAGAATGGCTGGAGAAACTTACACAAAATTTCCAAGTAAGAAGAATTCTTTAGCTTTCTTTTGGTAGAAGATAACTCTTGATGAAGTAGAGCAATGGGAGACAAATCTTCCTTACGAGTACGAGCAGCTAGACTCTAGGTTGCCTTGACGGAAGTCTGAAGATCATCCAAGGACAACAAGCTGAGAACCACGAACTTGAGCCAACTCCCACGTGAACTAATGAGAGTTGGAAGACCAAGAGAAGCCTGTATCGCGCAAGTTCTCTGATAAGTGTTCAGAAACTGAAGGAGAGAGCACGAACGCCTGCCAAGAAAAAAATTAAAAGGTTAGTCTAAAGACTTATGCAATAATACAAAAAATGAAAGTCCAGCAAATGTACCTCATGCATCAAGCAGGTTCTGTTCTTCAATATGTTGGAGGCGTCCCCAGTTGAAAATTGCTTGAGAAGGGTTTTCACCTCAGTCCATAAACAATGAGCCAAATTCATCTTCTCAACTGGGTTCAATGTAGGACAATAAGGTCCTAATAGAAGATAAGAATCTAAACCAAGTAGAGAACCAAACGAGGTTGTTTAAAGAGTGCAAGGACTATGACGTGTCAGATATAAGGCATCGTTAGAGGCGATATCTGTCCCACCATAGTTCAAGTACGCTCTAATGTCCAAGTCCATTGGAAGATCTAGAAAAGTTAGGTCGTTCCTCTTACAAACAGGAGGATGATGCTCCAAAGTAAGACCAATCGTCTTAGTGGTGGAAGGCCTGAAAGCAAGGCTTGATGGATAACGGGATATGAAGTCAAAAGAACACCTCAATGTGGACTCATAATCTATAGCCATTAAACAAAAAAAGGCATTAAGGACATAAATAACAACTCAAATGCAAGAGAATAATCATAAAAAGCTAACATACCTAGACTCAGTTTCTCATTTAAATTTGGCGCATCGGATCTAATTTGTTAGGCATAGCCAATTATGAAAGAAGATTGTAAAGAGTGAAATACTCAATGGTCAAGTACTGAGCACTTTGCATGACGATAGCAGAAAAAGTCACCATTAGTTCAAAAAACTTCAGCACCCTGGAGCGAATGGTCAATTTCCTAAAAGAAAAAGAAAAGAGACATACCATATGTCGTAAAAGTAGCAGGAACAACAATTGAAGCATCCGTAGAAGGGATGACCCAAGATTCATTAGCAAAAAACCACTTGCACGCTATACTTTCTAAAAATTAGGGCAAAACACCAGTGGAGAAATTTTACTCCTGAAGTAAAGTAGCACCCCACAGTCATATCAGGGTGTTGGCAAAAGCTATATAAGAAAAGGAGACCTCGGGCACTAAAGGAACCTTTAAAGCTGATATACCTCAAAAGATTGTTGGCTTTAAAGAATACGTTCCAAGTGTTGGCAGCCACTTACGTCGGAGCCAACCCGACCATGCACAAAAGCTTCTAAAGTGAAGAAATAAGGGCAAACGAAATAGAACACCAAAAAAACTACAAGGTAACATTCTATAAATAATAACAAGAAAACAACCTGAATTCCAAATTTGGGTCTCTAATCCAACTATTACCTTGCATAGCCCATTAAACTTAAATAAGCTTGCCACGACAACCATATAGCAACCTATTAGAAAACATCTTAAAACAGAGTGAGTATATATATAAAGTATGTAGCTTTTTTGTGCGATAAACTAACATTCATTTGTCGAAGCTAAATGATCACACTAGTAACTCTTGTACACAGATCGACCATGTTCATTGTACTCGAGATCTCAAAGTTGTCAACCTCTTATAGTGCACCACTCTGTTTGTCATTCACGTATGTACTCCAGTCTAAAGTTCAATTCTCTATTCACTATACTCTATCATCCGAGCGTGAAACGCATCTGCACATGCGCCTTAGAAAATACGTCACTCAGACACCAATAGATAACAAGCAACGCAACACAACTTGCAACTAGATGAGTGTCCCAAACCAAACTAGAGCGTGGTGATCTTGCTCGCTACACACCATTCTAAAAAGTTTCACTATAAAGTTTACCACCTAGAGCAAACTGATACAACACCACTCATACTTGCCTACTCACTTGACCCTTATTAACACCCTACATCCATAGTTATCAAAACGTATATACTAAGAGGTACTCACTTAAAGGTGTACGTCTTAACACATCTTTCAACTACTTGAACGATCAATCACACAGTGGTCATCGTACTAGTGGATTAGGACACCTTATAGCAGTTCATAATCAGCCTAAAAATATCCTTTGAGCAAATATTTTTCATAAGCTTGAAATTACTTTTTAAACATGGGATTATTTTTTCGAAGCATATTTTTCAAAAACAGAAAAGCATTATCCAAAAACATGGAAATCCAAACTACAGGTTACTCTTCAAATTTCAACGACGAGGTGAACCCGAAATGAAAAGTGAAGGTAAATGTTATAAGCAAAATATTTCTCTCAATACCTGAACAAAGCGAGTCCTTTCTGAAGGATAGCCAAAGCCGCTCTGACCCCCAAGGCATCGGTCATGGAGGTTAGATTCCCTAAAAGTCGGCCAAGTCAACTTTATCCCCCTTAGGGGTCAGCCAAGCCCAATCCGACCCTCCAAAGGTTGGCTAAATTACACCTTGACCCCGTATGGTTCAGGTATGGAGGTTTTGAACCCTCGGGGTCAGCCAAGCCTGATCAGGCCTCTCGAAGGGTTTACTAAAGTAGGGCTTGACCCCTTAGGGGTAGGCCATTGAGGCCTTAACCTATCCGGGGTCTTCAAGAGGAGGCCTTAACCATTGAGGGTCGACCATGAAGGCTTGACTCTTTATAATCGACCAAGACCAATCTGGCCTCGTTTAGGATCAGTCAAAGAAGCCATTGACTCCTTGACGGTTAGCCATGGAGGTCAGAACTATCCCTTAAGAGTCGACCGAGTTCAAGTAACTTTTTGTTCAACTAATAATTTGCCAGCTTTTACATCGAGAGGGCCAGGACACCCTCGGGCGAGCTATGGAGGTAAGGACCCAAAAGAGTTAGTAGAGACTATAGTCAACCTTTAAAGGATCGATCGAGAGGGTGAGCACCCCATGAAGATTGGCCATGGAGGTTAAAACGTTGTCTCTAGAGTCGACCAAGTCCAAATAATACATAGGACCGTTGCAATGTCAAGAAGCAATGTTTAAAGGTTATAGTAAGAGGGTGAATAACCCGTAGGGGTGAGTCATGAAGGTGATGACCCGCAAAGGTTACTGAGAACAAACTGATCTCTAAAAAGGTTAGAACTCTCTCTCAAAAGTTGATCAAATCCAAGTAACACTTAGAACTATTGCACTGTAAAGGAGCAATGATCGAAGAATACAATAAGAGGGTGATGACTTTTTTAGGGCAAGCTATATAGGTGAGGACCCGCAAGGGATGACCGAGACTGAAGCTGACCCATAAAGAGTTGTTTGAAAGGGTCAGGGTCCACGGGTGTCGGCCGTAAAGGTTAGAAATCAATCAAGTCTAAGTAATATCTAGAACTATTACACTTCTACGTTGTTGCGGTAAAAAATTACACCAAGAAACCCAGCACCCCTAAAGGTATGGTCGTGGAGGTCAAGACCCCTATAGGGTAGACGAAGTCCAAGTAACATCCAAGACCCCTATAAGGTACTTATTCTAGCCTTAATAGTTAACCTTATAAATGACTTGCCATTAAGCAACCATTAATTGGGCTACAACAATAACAATTCAAACTGTCGTTAAAAGGTCAGAAGGTTACCATTTCAATGTAAGCTATGTTAATAAAATTGACTGTAAGTTATTCCTAAAGTTCTCTCTTAAATACTCTCGAAATAAATTTTTGACTTAAGCATCAAAGTCCTTGTGGCTCACACCACACCGATGTATTTAACTTTTGTTGTTTTGTAAGTATCTGGTTCTCGGTAAAATAAGTACTTATCGTTGATTTTGGAGGACCATTTTTTGGTATCAATATAAAGTACTAATATAATTTGCCAAAGTAACTATTTGTTTGTGACTCTCATTGCTAAATCTAGGGTAGAGTGAACTTAGTAGATATATATTCATGATACTCTCTCTTAAATATCCATAAACAACCTCATTAAATACTTTTCTAGAAAAACTCGATGGGAAAAAACCTTACTCGAGGAAACAAGAGTGCAGTAGCTTTTACTCTCCCTCATAAAAACGACATTAAAGATTCATATGTCGTCCTGTTTTGATTTTCCACCATCTTATATGATGTTGTATTAAGAAATACCTTTGCAAATAACTTTGTTTAAATAATCTTCGAATTTGTTCTTCAATACAAGTCAAGGCATGAGTTTTTACTTATAAATTGTATAAAACTTCAACATGTTTTGAATGATAGTGGTAGTGGTTGATTTACAAATCTTCGTGATGTATAGTTCCACTACTTGTCAAAAATAGTTTGTAAAAGATCTAGTTTTATGTAGGTTAGATAATTAATATACACATAAGTACTTTTATTGCACTATTATATGGTAGTTCTAATTATCAATACCAAACCAAATTATCACACTAATATACTAACTCGTGTTTTTATAATTTAACACGGGCGATGTTCTGGCGCAAAACCGTTAAGGCCTATTGGAAACTTTGTCTCGAAGAAAGTAGTGGGACAACTGAGTTCTTGAAGCCCTAATTATTCCACCAAGAATTTACTTTCCAAATAGACGATGCACTCCATAGATTTAGATAAATCATAATCTGGAGAGGATGGTACAAAATCGTCCAACCAATGACTGCAGTAGTGACTGACTAGGTGAGACAGTTTTACAGCAACATCGACTAAGAGAGGCGTTATAGAAGCAGGGTGTGTGGCGTAGAAATTGATTAGAGCATGTTTTCTTAGAATAAGATCTTCGAATTAAGTAATATAACAGATGCGATGTTTAAAAAAATGGGGCCAAGACCCTCTAAGTAACAGCTTCGTGAGGCTTTGATAGGGCTGGATCTAATGAAGCTGATTGGAGAGAGGTGTCGAAGAGAATAATGTTGCATTTATCAGTGATAAACCAAGAAGCAAATACATGGTTTAGTTTCGTGAAATCAAAATCATGCCTAGTATAAGTTACTAACGAAGCAAAGCAATTAGTTTCATCGAATCGTGGGCTGACAAAGGTTTCCAAATACGGACTACTCCGTTAGTATAAGTTCTTTAGTTCGATTAAAAAGGTAAGTTCCTTCTTAGACTAATTCAAATAGTCAGTAGCATTATCTTAAGCCGTTAAAACAATATAATTTTGGGGGAAATATATCTCACCTTCATTAAGGATAATTAAAACTTTAAGTTTGCGGGTGAGGCAAGCCTGTGGTAGACTAGTGAAAAAAACAAAAAAGGAAAAAGTGATGCTCGAGCATTCAAAAAGAAAAATAAATGGCTAGTAGCCTTAAGTTGTTTTAAAGTACTTGGTTGTTTACCCAAACTATAACTTCGTCGATTGTTCTCGATTTCCTAGAGGAGTTTCTATATGCTAAAGTGTGTTATTCTAGGAACTAAGGAATAAGAACAACTGTAAACATGAGTGCCACCCAAGAGGAATGCAAAATTTTCAAATTCTGATATCGTCAAGGGGTTTAAAACAAAAAAAGTTTGTCTGCTGACAACATAAACATGGCATTATCCTAATCCCAGAATGACTTAGGGGTTTAGTGCATGCCTTAAAATAGTTAGACTTAGTGTTTTTATGGCTTGTTTTTTTAGTGTAATGAGGAAGAGCGTACTAGCATTAAAGAAAGTATGTTAGAAAACTTGGTGATTCTAGTATCGATCTTCGGGGTAAAATTAGTATGCTTTGTTGAGAGGTAATGGAATGTTGAAAACTTTGGATCATGTTTTTTCTATGTTTCAAGTTTTATGAGTTCCTTGTTATGGAGCACTGCTCGAGACGAGCAATGATTCAAGTTTGAGGATTTGATAACTCTCAGTTAGAGAATTTATTGGCCTGTATTTTGATGATAGAACTTTAAGTAAAAAAAGTAAATTTATGAGCATGTGTAAGTAGAATTGTTTTGCATCATCCTTATCTATTTTGTTGTATTATTGTTAATTTTTATTTATTTGCACAAATTTTGATATTTATATTAATTAGAGCTTTCTCAAGAGAATATTTTTTTAAAAATCATATTCACCCCCTACTAGGGTTGCCATACTGATCCAACAGTTGTCACCAAGATCAATTCAACCAATAATATTGTTCATATGTGCGACATACAAGTAGATCTAGTTCTAAGTTAATAACCTAAAATGTTTATAATAAATGAACTTAGACTAGTAGCCTATGTTCTGGTGACATTGTAGGTACGACGCGCTTTATAATGGTTACAGACAACCCGATTGTGGTTGTTCACTAGGAGATATGGTAATGGGGTGTACATGCAAAAAGAGTTTTTGCATTAGATTTGACTAGAGATACTATGATATTTCAAATAATTCAACTATAGATACTGATCAAGATTTCCTTGGGATGATTTTATGCTTGTATAATCTTAATCTTAAGAGAGTTATGAACTCCTACTTTATAAAAGTGTTCTTTGATATTCATAGATGAGACCATTCAAGCAGCATTGGGTCAATAAGGCTCTCACGTTAGGAATGCAATCTCTACATATGAAAATTCATTCATTCCTTAATATTGAGGAAGTAGAAGAGTTATTCCCTTAGTAACTTAGTTCGTACTTGAACTAAAGGTTCCTGCCTCTCACTTGCCTGATAGGATATTGGTTAATAGTTAGACCATGAACAACTTGTTCATAAGATGAATCAGTGGCGCTTAAGGAGAAAGATGTAATCACATAGTATAACGAATTTTTTTGTCTTAGCAATGAATTACAAAAAAGCTCGTGAAGGATAATATGGTAGATAATCGATTATATTCATGGACATAACTTGTCCTATAGTGTGAAATAGTTAAGCATAAGTCTTTAGTAGAATAAGCCAGATGTTAACAAATGGGGATTGGATCTCTGATCGTTTAATGTAAGACCTAACGAAGACTAGGGTCTTATCTAGGCCTCTACCCTAGATGCATGAGTAAATCGACCTTTAATTCTAGAGACATGGTCAATAACATATTCATTAAAAGAAATGTAACAGGTTATAATTGCTTAGTAAAATGGGCACTCAGTTCAAATCATAAAACAACGAACATTGTAAAACAACCACATCTCTCTAATAGATAAATAAGCATAGATAACAAAATGCAAGAACAAAATTGACTAAAAAAGCTCATGGTCACGTCAACTCCGGATCAGCCATCCCTGTAATGCTTGTGTATACATGTGGAAGCTTATAGAAGAAAATTGTCAGTTGTTAAACTAGGTAAGGATCCCTAACTTGGGATCACTACAAGTATGATTAATGTTAACAATAGTAAGAGCACATCAAGAATATAACAATCACCAAGAAGAATTGTCGAGGTAAGACTTAAGTGTTATTTACCTACCTAGACTTATGATAATAAAGATAGCTGCCTAGGTATCCTATATGATAGGATTACCTACCAGGTCTTATAGTGAACAAATTATATGCCTAGGTATCCTCAATAGCGAGATTACCTACCAGGTCTATTAAGGTAATAAATGATATGTTTGGGTATCATGTAACGAAATTACCTACCAGATCTTAATAATGTAAGTAATGATATGCCTAAGTGTAACGAGATTACCTGTCATGTCTTATAATGTAATAAATAGCATGTCTGGTATCATATAAGAATGATTACCTTCTAGGTCTTACAATTAAAAGAAATGGAAGAAATTTCTGGTATCACATGTAATAGAATTACCTACTAGGTCTTATAATATTGTAATCAACACACATAACAATCAACATATTAACAAACATGATAATATGACATGCTCACATAATAGAACATCATGTGTCACAATAAATATGCTTACCTAACATAAATTCACATCACAACTCAATAGCACGAGTCAATCAACATGGGCATCAAACATGTTTAACATTCATTGTTCATAAATAGTTCATCGAGCATCAATAACTCATAATGGGCTAACCACAAACATGCTTATAATTACCCATAGGATTTTAACTCAGGGTAGCAAGTTCTTTGCCTTGGCCGAAACACTAAGATAGCTCAAATATCTTAAACTCCAGCTTGCTAGGATTTTTCACTGGAACTAGACCCAAACAACATTAACAAGTCAAAACTAGCACCTCAAACTATCAAAATCAGACTTAGAACATCAAAAATACTTCAAATAGACTATCTTAAAATTTTCTCTAGTTAACAATATGGCGGCAGATAGCAAATCGGTGGGGACACATGAGGGAACGACAGTGGCGCATGGGGAAACAATTATCGATCCATGAAGAAACATGCGAGGACTAAACATGACGAACAAAGACACGTGGCATGCACAGATTGATTGAACCGGGCTCGAAAGATGCACTCAGTAGGCTTTTAAGGTGCTGACAGGTTCACATCTGGCCCTTTAATCTGAAGTTGCGGATCTGTCTTGGCAGCGTGTCCTATCTCAAGGTGACACATGGTGGCATTTTACTAGCAGGAGCTCCTCGAGAAATTTTCGGCGCTTAACAGAAACTTTTTGTTTTAGACGTTGTCGATGGCGCTGCAGTTGAATGCATGCAGATTGGTTGCATTCTTCGACGATGTGGGAGCAATTGGGGGCGCGACAAGTGGTGCATTCTGGTTAGCACATATGTTGTCGACGAATATGCACGAGAAATGATGGTAGCTGCAATTGGTGGGTAATGATGGCCAATGATTGTGTTAGAAAAAAAAGTTCTTCTCGATTTTAGGGTTTGAGTGTAATTCAGTGGCAACCGTTGATGAGCTCAATGATAACTTAAGAGTGTTTATTTTTCCTTATATAGCTACAAAAAAAATCCAAAATACAAAAGGCCATTGAACCTTAAAATGACCGAAGTACCCATAAAATCCAAATTTCCAAATTTCCCCTTTCGGGATATAACTTATTAAAGTCCTCCAAAGCCTAGTTAAAATTTAAAACTACTTTCGAGAGTCAAGATAGATCCAAAAACCTCCCTTAAATGCTGAAGAAGAAAGTTCCATCTTTTACATTTAACTTTCAATTTGTAGGTCTACAGGTCATCGAGCTAGCTCATATTTGCTAGTGCACAGTTTTGGTTAGAGCATGAATTGGAAGAGTTCAAACATACTACTTAATTATGTTGGTCATAATTATTCTTCACTATCACCTGTTCAGTTGTCGATAATCAATACACAGACGTATCGATCCTTTTTTTTTAAGAAGCATGACTGGAGCATCTTAAGATGACACACTCGATCTAGTAAACCCAATGTCAATTAACTCCTGCAACTGGACCTTTAGTTCTTTCAGTTCAGCTGGAGCCATTCTGTAAGGCGCTTTCAAAATAGGTACAGTCAAGGCTCCAACTCGATGCAAACAGGAACCTCTCGAGGCGGCGGAAATCCTGGAAACTTGTCCGGAAAAACGTAAGCAAACTATCCGACTACATGCACTTCATCAACTGACAACACAGATTCCTTTCCTCTAGAAAATGATGCTAGGTAACCTCATACTCTTGTGAATAATAGCTTACTTACCTTCAACATCGAAATGATCTTCACACATTCCTTTATACTTTCGTCCCTTCAACCTAAAACAAGGCCTTGACGGCGGACTAAAAGCAACTTCTTTTCGGTGGCAGTTAATCACGACGTTGTTCTCGGATAGTCATTTCATACCAATTATTATATCAAATTCACTCATATGTAATACTATAAGTGTTACGTTCAGGACATTATCATCTTCACCAACTTGCAGGCCACAACCTTTTCGTAAGCTATCATGCTCACTCCAGCTGGATCGGATACCACAAACTCAAAACCCAAGGGTTCCAACTCAAAATCAGCAGATGAAACAAATCATAGATATGAATGAGTTAGATGAGCCAGAATTAAACAATACAGAAGCAAAATGACCAAGTAAGGGTAAAGTACCTGTGACTACATTACCACTAGCATCACCCTCCTGTCTAGTAGCAACAAAGACTTAACCCTCTTATTGTGCCAATCTAGCTGCAGGTGTGTTAGCTGGCTGAGGTGTTGCTGCTGGCTGCTGTCCACCTTTATAAATGCAATTGTTGGCAAAGTGGCTTGGCTTGCAACACATGAAACAAGCTCTAAGAGCTGCATTACATTGCCCTCTGTACTTCCTACCATATTGCTTACAATCTTCCACTGTCTTAGACCCTGCTCTCAGCTGATGTTGGATAAATCTAGGCGGTGGACAATCAGATCTAGGTTGTCTTGACTCAGGTTGCCAACTATACTAACAATCCGAAGTGAAACTTCGCTACTCAGGTTTGTAACTGGGCTGATCCGACTTGTAGCCACCTTGCTCAAATCTAGGCATACTCAGCTCTGGCCCCTTTCCCCTGTTCTACTCATGGTGGCCGTAAGACTTTTTCTTCTGGTAACTATTTTGCCCAGATGGCCTATAAGACTGAAACTTCCTCTTATAACCTTGGTGGTGCCGGTCTAGGTTATAACCTTGCCCATCAAACTTTCTTTCCATAGTCTTTGCTAAGTTCAAACACTCTTTGAAGGTGGCAAGCTTATGAGCCATAACGTCTACTTGTAGTCTCATGTGTAGTTCATTCACAAAATATCTTATTTTTTTCTTATTAGCCAAGATTAATTCCTCAGCGAAATAAGCCAACTTGTTAAACCTCATATCATAAACAACCATACAATCTCGGCCTTGCTGAAAGATAGTGAATTTATTGATCTTATCTTTTTTGTCAGCCTCTATGAAGTACTTGTCATAAAAGACAATCCTAAATTGGGCCTAATCCATGGGTCCATCAGCTGACGTCCTCCTCTTAACTTCTACCTTATACCAGGTCTTTGCCTCACTATGCATAACAAAGGCCGACATCTTACCATCTGGTCCTCAGGACACTCCATGTGGTCAAATATATCCTCCATATCTTCGATCCACCCATCTACTACCAGTAGGTCCATAGAAGAGCCATCAAACTCATTGTTATCAAACTTTTTGAAGTCTTTGATCATCTTGGTGTTGTCATAAGCACCCTAAACTGTCTAGTGTTAACTGGCTCAACTAGGGTCAACACTTGCGGTGCCTGTTGTGCTGCCACTACTGCTATGGCTGCTGCTGTGTTATCACTGTGCTCAACTGAGATATATTCGTGCTATCAGGTGGAAGCTACTGTGGTAACACTGACCTCCAGACCTTTCCTTTGTGAGACGTCTTTTCTCTGGAAGGCAATCGCTTTGGGTGGGAAACCTACTACTGCGAAACAGCCTGAAATGCGAGCAAGAACTCCTATATCGTGCCCCTGATCATCATTTGGATGGTTGTCATCGCCTCATCAGTCAATCCCAGCACTAGCGACATCTTTACTGGTGGGGCTGAGGGCATGGCAGGCTGACTGGCCCCTATGGTGTTTCTTCTAAAGGCAGCTGGTAGTCGCGTTCCTCTACCCCTATCTCTACCTCCTCTGTTATTGCGGCTAGCATTGCTACGGTGGTTCTTTCAAACATGTCTTCAAATTGCAAAGGAAACTCGGTCTCTCAATTTCTCCCCCCATTTAACAATTCTAACAACATAACATAGCATAACACAACAAAAATGTCATAAATCAATTTAATGCAACTCATCTCAATACAGATATCATCATACCATATATAACAGATCATGATAGTATTCCAACAACACACTTAACATAAAAAATTTACTTCAACTATTCATGCTTTCGAACTTTACTACATCGGTTACCTAGTGGCGATCAACAGCTGAAGACCGTGGGACTCAACGACTCACAATGTAAGTCAGTCTACAAAATCTATGACTCCGAGCTCTGATACCAACTGTAAAGGCCGAACCCAGATGAGGGTCTCATCTAACCCCTATACCCTAGATGCATGATTAAACAACTTTTAAAACTGAGACATGATGAATATAATACCTCATTTAATAATAAAATGATAATAGTTCATAAAAACGTAAAATCGGGTACCTAGTTCTAAAATTGAAGGAAAACAATAAAACAACATATATCTAGTACATGTCTTTTAAGTAAAAACCTAGACAAAACCATATGTGGAAAAAAGACGAAATAAATAGACAGGACAAGACAGGCCTAAGGTGTTCACAGCTTCTGATCAGTCATCCTGGTAGAGACTGTGCGTACCTATAGAGGCCCACAGAGAAAATGGTGAGTTATTAAACGCAGTAAGGATCCTTGCTTGGAATCGAAATAAACATAAACATAGTATACAAAATGTCAAAGTATGCATGAATAATAGTAACATCAGGCCTCAATAGGGCACTACAGTTCAGAGCCTTCCTTAGCTTATGGTGGTAACACCGCGGCTATCCTAATGGAATATGCCACTCCCAAGCTCACAATAGATCAATTCACACTTTCGGGGCTACCCTTACAGGGCAACGCCAATCCCGGGTCTTCAAATTGATGCTTACATGTGATATTTCATAGATGCATGAGTAAAACAGATATACAATTCATTTCAATACAGTTAATGAATCCACAAGTGTATCACGATGACATACCAACTTATCATGAATCAACTACTCAGCTCATCAAATGCATATAAATATCGTACACAACATAGCTATAGTATTTAGTAAATGACTCACAAATAACATTGCATTCAAACATATCATTAAGAAATTTCCCATCTAATTCATTCTACACATGCTTGATATTACTCACAACCCCAGGCTAAGGATAAGACATCCTTACATTGACCAGAAACAACTAATTTGTCCTTAAAGTGCTCAAGCGGCGAGTTCTGGAAGGTTTCCAACCTTTATCTGGCTTAAACAGGGCTAACGAGTAAAAATTATCGTTTAAAAATATCAAAAATGGATTTAGGCCTTCGAAATTAGTCAAAAAGGACTACCAACAATTTTCTGCGCCAAATCGAGGCCACGCGTAACCGACGAACGATGGTGCGTCGACGGAGGCTCGCCGGTGCGTGAAGAAGACGTGCAGGTGACTGGCAGTTGTAGAAATAAACGCGTGGCATGAGCGAATAGGCTAAAGTCAGGTTCGGGCGTGCACTAGCTAGGTTTGAGCGATTAGGTAGGCTCCAGCTACAAAGCAACAACTTCTAATTGGGTGGCTATCACAACGAGGTCTGACACATCAGGGCTGTCGGCGGCACATCCAGCTGCAGGTGTCGACACTGAAATTAGGACGCATTATGATTGGCTCCAAGGAAGCGGCAACGATACCCACACACGTCGGCTTCTCAGAGGCGAAGAAGGATGTTGGCGACCAGAACTGAAAACGATGTAGTTATCGGGGACTGTCAATGTCAATTTCTACAACCAATGATTGGTGTGTCAGCGCTGGTCGGCAGTTTCAGAAAAAATAGTTCAGAAATGGAGAGAAAAAGTGACGGCCAATGATTTTTCCAATCGTTTGACTGAAAAGTCATTTTTTCTTTAGATATAAGGGCAAAATCGGCCGTAAAATTATCAAAATGCCCATAGGGCTAAAAATGACCAAATTACCTCTAGTTTTCAAATTTCAACTTCACATTTCTCGAGATAAGACTTTAATAAGCACAAGTAAACCAAAATATATTTCAAAAGATCTCTGAAAATCCCGGTAAGCCCAAATATTGGCAAAACTAACCTTAGAAAAATAGAAAATGAAAATGCGGGATGTTACACCGAATCAATAAATTTGAAAATGCATGCTTGAGAAAGAAGAAAGTTATAATGTTATAACCTACGATGTTGAAGCATAATTTGTTATTTACTTGGAAGAGAACTAATGTTGCTGATACTTTGAGTTATTTTATTGCTAAAAGAACCTTATGAAAGTAGTAGATATCATCAAGTATTCTAACACTCTTAATCTTTCGCTTCGATTCTCGATTCTAAAAAATAAATTAAGACTCAAAGAATATGACTTAATAATTAGAAGTGAACTTTTTTGAACATAAAGAACAAACTGTAATGATATTCAGTCAATTTAATATGATATTTTTATGTAATTAAAGAAAAACTGCCTTCTTCAATTCAATTTTTTTTTCATTAGAATATAAAGGGTAGTATAATTCAAGAAAAAAGAATATATGAGAAATGCTTGTCACATGATTAAAAACTCCTAAATCTATGAATCTATAATTCAAGGAAAACAAATTATTACAAGAAAGAGCTGTAGAATAAATACATGTATGTTACATGATATACATGAATTATTGAAATGTAAATAGGCCCATAGTAAATTATTGAGTTTATGAATTTGCTTCATACTAACTAATTAGATAAAAAATCTCAACATTGGAATCCATACAAGTCAAAGTAAGCCAAATTTGGTCCAAAAGCTGGACAAAACTAGATCTTGAATTAGAAAAAATATATATACGTTACCCACAATCTTTTTTTAAAACAATTTAATTGCCCACTGTCCACTTTCAACAATCCACCTGAAAGAACTCATTGTCTAATGACAAGAACAAAACAAACGTTAGGAAAATAGATTGGATGAAGATCTGGAAGAAGCTTACACACAAATTCAAGCGATCAAAGCATCTAGGAAAACTCGAACAATCAGTAACAAATCATTGCAGCCACTAACAAACAAAGATCGAAAATAGGTTGCACGATTTAAATGCAACCCTCGAGTTGCAATTATAGTAAGGGAGGTGGCTAGGGTATAGGAAAATATTAGAAATTTTTGTTCCGGTACCATTTTAATATTGAGAGCAAATAATATCTATCGTTATATTCAATATGTGTATTTTAGGCCTTCACATGTAGGAGAAACACCACATACATATATAGAAACATTACAAATATGAGATATAATCAACAAGAAATACCATCAACACAAATATGCTACTAAATATTCTATTCAACAATTAATATATGCGTTCCTTAATAGTTGGAATTTCACCGATTTATAAAGATTTTTATGAAAACGTTTTTGGAACTAATCAACTAAAACCTAAGATCAATTGAGATCTCAAGAAATCTTCAGAAACAATATATTCAAATACAGCCTCATAAATCATATATGCTTTTTTTTTAGCTTAATACATAATTTTATATGCATAACCGAATTACAAGGAACACAAACGTTTTTTTTTTTTTTTTGAATTTTAAGACTGGTTTTAAGAGCAATAATAAAACATAATATATATATATATAAATAAAATGATTGGGAACAGAGGTATAGCAGTTATGACAGGCAATGTCCTTTGTGAGGAAAGTTATGCAGAAGGTTGGCGGGCGGGCCTGGTGAGTAGTCACAACCATTAAGCAGACTAATTCCAATACCCCTCCCCTGCTGCTCTCTTGTTTTATCACAATATTACATTACATATCATATCATATCATATATCAAAACATTATAACTTCATCTCCCACATTTCAAGCACTGTCCTTTTTGTTTTGTCCCTAAATTATTAATCCCAACACCTTATTTCAACTTTCACCCTTTTTTAATTTAATATCAATCCCTTCCCACCAGTCTTTGCACTTATTGCAGGTGCCCATTTTATTCTAAACCATTTCGTTTCGGATGAAGATGATATTAAATTCGATAAATATAGTAGGAAAATTATTACAAATTGCAACTTTTCATTGATCTATTTTAGTTCTAGATTTTTTCAAAACATAATTTCTATACGGTCAACTTTCATTCGTTTTTCAAAAACTCTAATTTTATTAAAGACTATTTGTTGAACTACAAATGAAAGGCTATGAATTAAATTATGATTGAAGTTGAGACATTTTTGTCATTTTATATGGGCAGACCTAATTTTTTACCTAAAAATTATTTTTAGAATTTTGCTATACATTTTGTTCAGGTGAATGAAAAATCCCCAATATAGTATTTATAAACATATTATGGTAAAGAAAAAAGAAATTTACAAATTATGTATTAAGAAGTAAATGGTAATGAGTTGGTTAACTTGTAAAAATTATTGAAAAAATCATTTTTGTATAGAAAAAACAAAATAAGAAACAGAGATTAATGAAGCGAGATTAGACGAGATGCCACGTGGTGTGTCAAGGGTACAAAGAATCGAAGAGGAAGGCGCAAAGTATGGAAAATGCATTGCTAACGAAGCTCAAAATTTGACCCTTCATCAACCCCATATTTAACACTTTCTTAATCACACCTGATTTTGACCTCTCCATCAAACATTCAATTTTTTTTCTTCTATTTACAAATATATCATAACCAAATCCCTGTGTTAACCAAATTAAAAATATTTGTATTTTGAATAATATAAGAAAATTAATTACATAACATGGTTGTGCAGTACACTGAAGCTGACAGAGGGAGGCCCGCTTAAACATAAGCCGAGATATATAAAACCACATATATATATAAATATAAATTATTATTATTTAAAATTAAAAAAAGAAAAAAGAAAAAGGGTAAGCAAGTTGAAAGGTTTAGCCCCAGTTTGGAGACATAAGTAGCAGGGACGGTATGGGTATGAAGATAATTATTTTTATAATTAGAAGTTGTTTTAAGGGCAGTGGTAGAGTTGTCCGGTTCGACCCCAACAAATAGTGGTTTAGTTGTTTTATAAAACAAACACTTGGGGTTTATTTTCATGCCCTCCCATATCTCTTTGTCCATCTACCATTATCATTTATCATCATCATCATTATTATTATTATTGCACTGTCTCAAATTAAATTAACACCTTCATATAAATTTTACATTTTTAGCTTGCCTTTCTCCAACAAAAAACACACTTTTTTATTTTAACTCCAGCATTTGGGTTTGTTCTTGTTCTCTCTCTCTCTCTCTCTCTCTCTCTCAAACTCTTTAATAAATAAATATATATATATATATATATATATATAGCAGGCTAGGGTAGTTTTGTTTTTAATTAGAATCTGACACAAACCTTGGTTATGTTGTTGTGTTAATTAGTTTTTGAAAGGAAGCGCAATGTCTAGCAGAAGCTCGCGTTCGAGACGCTCGTCGGTTCCTGCTTCTAGGAACATTTCTGACGACCAGATTGCTGATTTGATCTCAAAGTTACAGCACCTCATCCCTGAGATTCGTAATGCTCGTTCCTCCTCTACGGTATTCTTTCTTTTCCCTATTTTTCTCTCTCTATTTCTACACTTAACTTTCTTTAATTTCATAAACACCCTGACAAGTAACTCATATATAACTCTATAAGTCTTCAATTTCTTTTTTTTAGTCATTACCCCAAAAGGCATTACTCCAATCTAAGATTTTGTACTAAACTTATAATATATCTATGATTTTCTTTTCTTATCTAAATAACGTGGGATTTCATTGCAGCTCCTAATGATTCTTCCATTGAACAAAGAATCTCTCGTTTACTCAACACTTTGAGTTTCCATCCACCATTGCTAAGTTAGAAAATGAATTGTGATACCACTTATATATATGAGGGATAAAAAATCAATTGACCATAAGACGATGTCATACTACCATCTGGTTGTGAAATCTTCTATGATCCTAACCAACATCTCTTACATTAATTAATACATTACATTATATCATCAGGTCTTAAATCTCATTTTGTACTAATAGGGTGCTGAAGAAATGGCTATGCCCAAAATCTCATTCCGAGTAAATATCAATAAGGGAAATTGTGGTGGGATGTGTCATTCTCACAAAATCATTATAAATGCAGTTAAAATTTAAAATATTTGCACATATAATCATTTATATTGTATTATAAATACTGTATTATAAGAAAATACGTGATAATACTCAATGAGTACATTTGGTAATAATTTTGAAATTGGAAAATGGAAAAGTAGTGTTTGAAATTAGTTATGTGTGAATGTGGGTATTAGGTATCAGCATCAAAGGTTCTACAAGAGACTTGCAACTACATAAGAAGCTTACAAAGAGAGGTGAACGACTTAAGCGATCGATTGTCGGAGCTCTTGGCGTCAACAGACCCTGAAAGTGCTCAAGCTTCCATTATTAGAACCTTACTTATGTAATAATCATCCATTTTTCTCTCAAACCTTCGTCTTTTAATTACCTACTATATATATATATATATATATATAGATATATTATAAAGTCGTATAATATAAGAGCTTGTATAAGCTTCTACTTTTACGTACTGTCGTCATATATTACTAATATTTAATGCGTAACGGTGATGGAAAGATCATATTATTGTTTGTTCCATATGTATTTTTTATAAGATTTTGCATGAGGTTTATGTTTATCAAAAAGGGTTTTTGTAAATTTGTTTTATTTTAATTTATGATTGCTGTTGTTATTAGAATGTGCAAAATGTGGAATCTATTAGGTTTGCTTTTTAAAGAAAGTCTGGGTCACCTTTAAAGCGCTCAATTTTGTTGCCCACCACCATAGCCAATTTGACTGTGACAACACATATGAAGAAGGCAGTTCTAAAAGGTTTCTTTTTTTTTTTTTCTGTTTCATAAAAACAAATAAATAAATAAAATTGATAATTGATCAGAGCATGTGAATTTTCGCACGTGGCAATTGCTACCGCATTTAAGTCCATACCTTTTTATTAAAACCCTTCTTCTGATCATTATTTTAAACAGCTCGTTCGAATCTGTAACTTATTCTTTGGTCGTCTCTGTGTAGTTATTGAGATTGTCAGTTCTGAAGAGAGACTTCAGTAATGGGGTTTGTTAAAAGTGGGAAGAATATATGAAGCCTTCTAAAACATAGGATAAATTCATTTTGTTGAAACTGCACATATTTTATAATTATTTTATCCAAAATTCATGAGTTAGAATTCATTCCCAAAGTTTTGCATTTTAAGTTTGGGAAAGTTAATGTACGTAATGAAATTAAGTTATTCATAATTAAGTTAAGATCTAAATGTGTGAGTTAGTAAATTTGGATATTTGCATTGAGTTTGAGATATCAACCATTAAATATTAACTATCAAATAAAGTGATGTCAGTTTGAGAAAAAGTATGAATTTGTAATTACAAAAATTCTTCGTGAATAATTCGTGTCAAATACTTTTTGTTGATTCATCTTTTGTAAGGATTCATCAGACATTTCTATCAAGTTTAAAGAAAAAGAAAGAAATTATCAAACACTTCACAAAGAAGTTTTCTTTTTGTTGACATGGTGGCTAATAAGTCACATGGTTGCCCTCACTAGCAACTGTGTCAGCTTCAAACTCACCCATCACGTACGTGGAGCACTTGAAGCAAATGACTCTTTCCTCTTTCAGCTGTTTTGATTATTTATAGAGATCTATGGTTTACAGTTGTGAACCATGGATCTAAATAAGAAAAGATTCTTTTTTTTATTTCCTTTGGTAGCGGTGAGTTCCTAAATTTCTCGGATATACAATTTTTTTGGTTTTAACAAATGCAATACCTCCTCATCACATCAATTATTCATCTGGTCTTTTGAATACGATGTTTTGCACATTCTCATTTCCTGCATACATAGCAGAAAGTTAGCGAGACTTGAAATTTCAGCTTTATATTACAAATGGCTTCCAACATTCAATTTCAACTTCATAGTTTCAGAGTTTTCTTTAATATTCCTAATACAACTCCTAATGTTGCCTATATCACATTTATATGGAATTTTCCTACTTAATGACATTATGACTCAAAGAATTCTTATATTTCAGTATGATAACATAGAAATTCATCATAAGAATGGCTAAATAACTCTCTCATTGAGGGTTATCAAAATTAATCACATTCCCTAGGGACCAATTTACCAACCCAAATATGAGAAGAGGATTTTCTATTTTCCAATATATCCTATATATTAGTTTATTTCTTTTAATTGACATTTATGCAATAAATCTAATTAAATAATATATCAAATATGTTTTTTTATCCGATTAAAGAATTGTCTAGATAATGTATCCAATATATTAATCAACTCATTTTAATAATTATCTAATAACTATTAATACATTTAATATATCTAATATATTAATTAATTATCTTTAATTAAATAATTATCCAATAATTATTTATTTTACATAATTAATGTATTCATAGCTTAGTTTAATATATTTAGCTAATGTTCCACTAAATTATGACCAACATAATTAACGAGCAAGTTTGAACACTTCAAATTCACACTCTAACTAAAACAATGTACTAGCAAATATGAGCTAGCTCGAGGACCTGTACCTATAGATTGAAAGATAAACGAATTGAGATTCAAATCCTATTTGTTAACATCGGACTTATTGGAGGAAGTTTGGCTGTCTAATCCGGAATGTCAAGATATTGTTGTCTCTAGTTGGAACCAAACTCGAAGACAGGGATTTGGTAGTCATGTAAATGTTCTTAAGAAGTTAGTTGTTTGTGCAAATGCGTTAGCCTTTTGGGGAGGTAAAAAGAAAGGAGGCTATGAGCAAAAAATTGCCTCGCTTCAAAAGGAAATCAGAGAAGCTGTTCATAATTTTAAGGACACCCATGTTTTGAGAGGAAAATGGATAACATGTTGTTTGAGGAAGAAGTCTATTGGAAACAAAGATCAAGAGTGAATTGGTTGAAGAACGGGGACCGTAATACTAAATGGTTCCACAATTGTGCTTCTAAAAGACGAAGGCGTAACCACATTGATAGGCTTTGGAGAGCTACTGGTGGCTGGACTCAAAACGATGATGATATTGAAGTGGAGCTGGTTACTCAATTCAAAACCCTCTTCAGATCCAATGGCCAAGACTATAATCCAACAATCAATGCATTCATGAACCAGGTGCACTCTACTCTTAACTCTGATATTTTTAATATTTTAAACAATAAATATACGAAGGAGGAGGTCTTTTCTGCTTTAGATGATATGAGTTTGAATAAAGCACCTGGAATCGATGGTTTTGCTGTGTCTTTTTACAAAAAAATTTGTCCAATTATTGGTAAGGATGTTAGTTCTTTTTGTTTACAAGTGCTAAATGAGGGTCATCCTTTAGATGAGTTGAATATAACTGCTATTACTCTTATTCCAAAAAATAATAATCCAAAATGTGTCTCCGACTATAGACCTATTAGCTTGTGTAACGTCCTATATAAAATAATATCTAAAACCATTGCGAACAGACTAAAAGTCGTGTTGGACTCGATTATCTCACCCAATCAAAGTGATTTTGTTCCGCATAGAAACATCTCTGACAATGCTATTTTAGGTTTTGAATGTTTACATGCTATCAAGAGTAGGAAAAAAGGGAAGAAAGGCATTCTTGCTATGAAACTCGATATGAGTAAAGCGTATGATCGGGTTGAATGGTTTTTTCTGAAGCAGTTTATGACTTCGTTAGGTTTGGGCACAAATTTTGTTAATCTAGTCATGCGTTGTATTTCATCAGTTAAATATACGTTTAACCTAAATGTGAATAGAAGAGGGACGGTTATTCCTCCTAGGGGGCTTAGACAAGGGGACCCTCTTTCCCCTTATCTTTTTCTCTTATGCATAGAAGCTCTAACTCGTTTGTTAATGATGGCAGAAAATGAGGGCCGTATTTTTGGGTTGAAAATTGCTAGAAGGTCTCCTTCTATTTCTCACCTATTGTTTGCTGATGACTGTCTGTTGTTTTTTAATGCTAGTAGGGAGGAAGCGATTAATATGACAAAAATCTTAAATGATTACAAATTAATTACTGGCCAGGAGATTAATATGGATAAATCTGCTATTTGTTTCAGCCCAAATACAGATTTGATTACTCAAGGGAACATTGCTAATTTGATTGGGGTTAATAAAGTTGACGCCCATGGGAAGTATCTTGGAATTCAAATTTGTTTTACTAGCTCTAAGAAGCATTCTTTCAAATTTATTAAGGATAAAATTTGGGCATATCTTTTTAAATGGAAACATAAATTCTTTCGGTTGGAGGGAAAGAAATTCTTATTAAGGCCGTTCTTCAAGCAATTCCGACCTATTCAATGTCATGCTTTAAAATCCTAAAAGGCTTAATAAAAGAGTTTCATAAAATTTTTGCCAGTTTCTGATGGGGAATTCAGACTGCCATAATAAAATCCATTGGACTAAGTGGATCCATGTGTGTCGATCGAAGTTTGAGAGAGGGATTGGTTTTCGGGATTTAGAGCTTTTTAATCAAGTCTTAATAACTAAACAAGCGTGGCGTTTTGTGTCAAAACCTGATTCTTTTCTTTGCAAAATTCTCAAAAGTAAGTACTTCTAAAATATCAGTTTTCTAGAGGCCACTAGTCCTAGTAACTGTTCTTTTATATGGCAAAGTATTCTTTGGGGTCGTGATCTTCTGTCTAAAGGATTGAGGTGGCGTATTGGGAATGGTTCTTCTGTGTCTATTTTATCTCATGGGTGGATCCCTCGTCCGTCTACCTTTAAGATTTGGAATTGCGATAGGGTTGACAATGGGGCAAAGGTTAGTTCATTAATACTCCATGATGGCTCTTGGAATTTGAGTCTGGTTCATTCTCTGTTCGACTCGGATGATGCTAATATTATTTTGGCTATTCCTCTCCCTAGAATTAATATTGATGACTCTTTGATGTGGCATTATGAAAAGAATGGATGTTATTCTGTTAAATCTGGTTATCAGCTAGCGTACAATTTACTGCATCAGCCTTCTTCGTGTATTAACTCGGGTATCAATTCTTGGTGGAAAAAAGTGTGGAATTCTATGACCCCTTCTAAGATTAAGGTTTTCACTTGGAAGTTGTATCATGGTTTTCTTCCAACCTCTCTCGCTCTTTTCAAAAGGAATATTGTTTTATCGCCTAGATGTACTAGGTGTCATGGGGAGTGTGAATCTATTTTCCATGCTATCTGGGACTGCGATTTTTCTAAAAATGTTTGGAAGACTACTCCCTTTTATAGCTACTCTTGGCCTAGGAAGATGAGCAATTTTAGGGATCTTCTTTTGTGGTTTTCTGATTCTTTAAGTTCCATTCTTTTTGATAAATTCATGATTATGTGCTGGAGCTTGTTGAATTCTAGCAATTATATGGTTCTCAATGATATTACCGTGAGGTATGAAGGTTTCTATAGATTGGGTTTCTTGTCAAAATTATTATGATGAATTTAATAATGCTACTAGAAATAATACGGATATAGGTACATCAACTTTGAAGAGAAGTGTTCCAAGGTGGTGTCCTCCTGTTACATTATAAATTGAACACTGATGCGACGTTTAATTTTGTAGGCAATAAGTTTGGTATGGGCTGCGTCATACGAAACGCAAAAGGATAAGTAATGGCTTCCCTGGTGTGTCAATCCAAACTGGTATTGAGTGTGGAGATTGGAGAAGCTTTAGCAATTCGAGATGGTATTCATTGGGCAATCGAGTTGGGCTTTCGAAACCTCATAGTTAAATCGGATGCGACTGTAGTAATCAACAGTTTGGATCGTGTTAAAGAAGACCGCTCTGAGTTAGCTGTGGTGGTGATGGAGATTCATCGTATTGCAACCCAGTTAGATTCATGCATGTTTCGTTGGTGCAATCGTTCAGGAAACAGGCTTGCTCATGGATTAGCAAAAGAGGCTATAATTGTTGATGCCGAGAGTTCATGTTGGATTGAAGAAGTTCCATCGTGTGTGTTTTCAATCTATCAAAATGATTTAAACTTTTGTTTGCCTGAGCTTCCAGTGTCGGCTTAGTGGTAGTGTTTCAATTATGTTTCAAAAAACAAAAAGAATAATTTATTTATTTAATAATATATTGGATATATTATGAAATTGAGATCTATTGGATAAATATCAATAAAAAATACATAAAATAATATATGAGATATATTGGCCAAATTTGAATTATCCCCTTAAATTAGATAAGGAAATTCATTGTTCGTTGGGGGATGGGATAAAATTTTGGAATTTGATATTTAAATGAGAAGAGAAAAATCTTTGATTTTATCCAATATCTTTTAATATTGGATATTGAAAGATATTATGTTTTCCTAATTTAAATATTAATTCATCTACTATAAATAGGTGGCATGAGAAATCTTCATTCTCACCTCACTCAGTTTCAGAGTAACTCATCTTTTAGAGCTTTGAAAGTTGAGATCTATTTTAGTTCTTCATAAAAGTTCCAAACTTCTTTCTCCAAGAGACTTCATACCAAGCACTCAAGAGTAACAAAGGAGCCATAGTCTGGAAGAGAGGAGGAGATCTATCTAGATCACTAAGGGAATAGTCGATCCTATTTAACATAAAGACCTGCCAAAATTATTCAGAGGCATTAGTCAATGTAAGTAAGGGTTAACAACAACATGTCAAGCATGTAGATTAATTGGATTAATTTAAAATAATTAAAATTTAATTTAATTATTTTTGTGATATTTTCTTTTTGCTGTTCACATGCTTCTGTCGCTTTTAGTGCACGCTCCTACCCTCTATTCACAACAAGCTAAATCATGTTATTTAACTTAGTTTATTTTATTTAGTAAATTAGACTTCCATCATTGTAGATTGAAAGATTATTCTTTATGACTATTTTTTTCATTTCTTATGTTTGTTTTTATTTTGCACAGTGATAGCATATTTATATGTAGTGGTTATCCAAAACCAATCGATTAATGCTATTTTTTCTATATTAAATCAATTGAAAATTAGAAATTATTTAAAAAATTGGCCTTGTGGAAATGACTTAGGAATTTATTATTTGATTACAAACGACAGCGTACGCTTGTATTTTAAGATGAACAAAGATGCTTAGTACTTTGTAGATGCGAGTCACATTTATAATATAAATTAAATTACTCTTTCTGTAGACCCATCATGTTTTTGGCACTGTTATTGGTGAGTAATTTTTATTTTCGGAGTTCAATATTTTGTTTTGAGATTTGCACTAGAATTTTAAGAGTTAACTAATTCTATTATTTCTATTGTAGGACGTGTAAAGTGCATGGGGTGAATGTTTTAGTACTATTTTCATCTTTTATCCCTAAATTGAGAGAACATATCATCATAGGCGACAAATGGAGCGAAAGAACAGGCAAGAAATAATGGCTCGACAAGGTGGTTACAATTTACATAATGCGCTCAATAATGAAAATATGAATGTTAAGCGCAATGTTAATCCTGATCATGTATTAATAATAGGAATAGAGGTATTAGAGCTTATGCCGACCCTATTTTTGATTTTCTAAACCAGGGCAAAGTGCGACTTGAGATTAGAGCATGTTTAAACTTGTTATAACCTAAAAATATCCCGTAAGACTCGGAATAGGTCGGGACCCGAACGAAGGACAAGGGAGCCAATAACGACCCCTCGAGTTCGGCCAAATGGAGGCATCGACCCCCCGGGGTTGGCCACGCCCTTACCGACCCTCCGGGGGTAGGTCACGCCCTTGCCGACCCCCCGAGGGTCGGCCAACATCCTTGTCGACCCCTCGGGAGTCGGCCTCGCCATTTCCGACCCCCGGGGTGGGCAAAATGGAGGCCACAACCCCTCCAGGGGTCGGCCAAGTCCATTTTCGACCCTTTACGGGTCGGCCTCGCCATTACCGGCCCCCGGGGGTTGGCTAAATTGAGGCCACAACCCCCCGGGGGTCGACAAAGTCTATTTCCGACCCCCCGGGGTCGGCCAAACAAGTTTGACACCTCCGAGAGTCGGCCAAGGAAGGCCAGGACCCCCTCAGGGTTGGCCCTTGTAGCCTTACCCTTCTCGAGTCCGGCAACGAGTAGGTCCACCCAAGTGGTTGGGCCGTGGAGGTCAAGACTCTCCGAAGAGTCGACCGAGTCCAAGTAATGTTTGGAGGCGTTGCACCCTGTGGCGTCGCCCGTTACAACGCGTAGGTCGGCCCCATTGGGTCGACCGTGGAGGTTAGGACTCTTTGAAGAGTCGACCGAGTCCAGAATCAAAACTGTTAGACCTCTAAAGCGTAACGGCCAGGAGTTACGCTGGTATTCATACCCGACTTAATGGCGGACGTTTCTAACGGCCGACCGTTACATCGTCATAAGTGAGCCGCAGCGGTTACAAGGCCGGCTGCTTTAAAAGTCAATTCATTCCTCCCTTTCAAGGGACGATTCCTAAGTTAAGTACCCTTAAGCCATTCTTTGTGCTTTAGTTATTTCTACCCAAATCCGTTTTCTGACCTAGGCATCGGAGGCCCTGTGGCTCACACCACACCGGTGTGCCCTAAATTTGCTTTTTTGCAGGCCATTTCGTCCTCAGCTAAATAAATCTTACTATGGATAACCCGTTGACCATTTTTCGGCATCAACAGTTGGCGCCGTCTGTGGGGACGATAGTGTTCTACCTAAAATGCTAAAAAATTCCATTCCATTTTCCTGCAAAAATGTCGAATATTGAAAACGGCCACCACCACGGTGTTGACGACGAATTGGACGTCGGGCTGCTCCGAGGAGAATTATCTCTAGAGAATAGAACATTGTTCATGTCGAGAACCACCCGGATCCTGAGAGTGTGGTAGCGTGCAGGAACCGGAGCATGCAGATCCAAAGTTCACTGCTTTGGAAGAATGAGTGCAAGGAATGACAGATAGTTTAAGTCGCCTTGTGGAATTGCTTCGGCAACCACCTCTGGCTCAAAGTAGCTGATGCTGGGAACAACCAAGCGCTGCAGGAGGCAGTGCAGCAACAGCCTGCTAAGAAAAAGGTTGTGGCAGAGAAAACAGCTCCATTGGTTCGAGACCCTGCCTAAGGGAAAGCCCCAGCCACGGAGGCGTCGAAAAAGGTGCATTTCCGACACCGAAGACCGATCGAACGACTTCGATTGGGTGGTAACGACCGGAGGAAGAAACATTCGGTCCACCAAAGGATCGGATCAAGAATGGCGGAGTCCTCACGGACACAATCAGTCAGGAGTAGCCAGCCGAGGAGTACCACACGTGGGTCATCAACCCCACACCCCCCAGAAGTTCCAAGTGCCCGTACAACGATCAGACTTGGGAACGGATGTTAGAGATATGATCAATCAACGCCGAAAAGAGGTGGGGTGTGATGGAGGCGAGGCACAACCTTGGCTGGCCCAACTTCGTCTCCTTCAAGACCAGTTGGGGAGCATGAAGAAGGCACAGGACCAAGACGGACTGGACCTCGACAGCCTGGTCGACCAGGTCGATCCCCCATTCACTAACGAGATCATGGAGGAGTCTGTCCCATCCAAATTTGAACTCCCTGCAATCAAGGAGTACGATGGGTCTATAGATCTTGTCGAACACCTAGACTCCTACCGGGCATGGATGGAGCTACATGTAGTCCAGGCACGATCAAGTGCCGAGCATTCTCATTCACGCTCGCTGGACCAGCTCGAAGATGGTTCAGGCAACTGAAGAGTAAGTCCATCGCCTACTTTAGAGAGCTGGCCAGGGCGTTTGTCACCCAGTTCTTAGGAGGGCGAGACCAGAAGAAGCCGGTCACACATTTGCTGACCGTGAGGCAAAGAAGCCAGGAAACCCTTCGGGAATATATTGCCTGCTTCAACAGCGAGGCGCTGGACGTTGAAGGGTATTCCGACAGTACGGCTCTCGCAGCAGTCGTCGCTGGACTCAGGGATGAAAAATTCTTGAGGTCAGTGGGGATAAAGGCACCACTCACTTATGCTGAGATGCTCACCAAGGCACAAAAGTACATGAGTGCAGGGGAGCTGGTCAACTCCATAGGAAGCACGAAAGCAAGGAAGTCTGACAGCCGTCGTGAGGCTGATCACAAGAATTCGGGAACGCGAAGGGCGGAAGAGCCCTCAGTGAAAAAAAAAAAGCCGAAGGACAAGGGGTACCCCCAAGTCGGTTCGAGAGATACACTTCCACGCCCATTCCTGTAGATCATATCCTGATGGAAATTCAAGATAAGGAGGAGCTGAAGTGGTCGAGCCGTATTAAAGTAGGGTCTAATAAAAGGAACTTCGGACTGCTACGACCTGAAGGAGTCCATAGAGTCCCTAATCCGAAGAGGACGGTTGGACAAGTACGTGGGAGAAAGAGAAAAAGTGTCTCAGTCCCCTAACAAGAAAAGGGGAGGCGAGAAGTCACCACCGCCACTGGAGATCAGAACCATCATCTGAGGACCGCCTGGTGGAGGGTCCAAGCGAAGTCGAAAAGACAAAGTGAGGCAGGCCAGAGGCACCCTAAAGGGTGAAGAAGTGCAGATAATGGAAGCGGTGGACAAGCAACTGACCTAAACAGCTACGGAGGCTGCAGCACTGCACCAGCCGCACAACGACGCCTTAGTGGTGTCCTTGACCATATCCAACATCCGTGTCAGAAGGATCCTCATTGATGGAGGGAGCTCGGCGGATGTACTGTCGCTGAAAGCTTACGACGCTATGAAACTGGGAAGGGAAAGGCTCAAGCCGAATTTGGCGCCCTTAGTCGAATTTGGCGGGACCACTTTGATCCCTGAAGGATCGGTTGAGTTTCCAGTGACCTTTGGCGAAGGGGACAACATAGTCCTACACTACGTCAATTTCTTGGTGGTAAACGAAAATTCTGCTTACAACGCAATATTGGGGAGACCTACAATTCATGGATTGAAGGCGGTCGCGTCGACCTACCACCAGGTGATAAAGTTCCCTACTCATATGGGGGTTGGCCAAGTCAGAGGTGAACAGCTATCTTCGAGGGAATGCTTCCTCACGGCCCTACGGGGCGTGGCAAAAAGTCCCTAAAACAGAAGGCTGTTGAAAGGGAACCTATGCCAGGTGAGGCTGTCCAAAGAATTACACCTGTGGGGATACATGACAAGTAAGTACTCAGGTCCCAAAGTGCCAAAGTCGACACTTTGGCAAGTCAGAGACCACCTGTGAAGTTAAGGCGAACAAAACCATGCCGGTAAAAGGTCCTAGACGAGTCTAGCGTCCTCGCCAAACTACTGCACGAAGTCAATGAGGTAACACTAATTTCACCTACAACAGTAAAGTCCTCCATGTTTGGAGCGATTTAACACTTGGAAAAGTACTTTCGATAGATTGTAATTCAAGTTGTTGATGAATAAAAGTTGTTGTTTTTCTTATTCTGTCCTTCCTAATTTAAGTATATTGATCTAATTTTCATAAACTTAAATTGGGGTATATGAGATAGAAAAGAGATGAGCAAGAAAAGTTCATCATTTCATTGCAAGGAAAAAGTTCCTGTGTTACAACTTAGGCGAAAAAGTAATGACTAAAAAAATAAAGTGCTACAAGGTAAAAAGTGCTCCAAGGCAAAAAGACCGCAAGATAAAAGTCATCAAGGCCCTCTAGAGCTGCGCCTGCTGGAAGATGGTCGAACATGTCCGGCTTGAGCAGGTGCTGGCCTGGGTGGAAGAGCCTGACTTCTATCGGGCACACCCTGAAAGATGCGAGAATCGTAACAGGCAGCCTGAGCTAGGTCACTAGGAAGTCCGGACTCGAAGGCTGGCAGGGAAGGGTCGACGACTCTTTTCGCGGTGCTGGAACAAAGTGACCGAAAGAGAGGAAGGAGGTTGCCGTATCTAACCCTCTCTTGGATTCGGTTCTGTGCCCAGCCAATAGCAGCCTCACCGGCATTATTTTCTAGAATCACAAAGGCAGGAGAACCTTTCACAAGGTTAGCCAAGTACGCAACATTCTTGAGCTTCCCTTCATCGGAAGCCAACTCTCGTCGCAGGCGGGCGATCGTAGCCAAGTCATCTTGACAGGCGCGGGCAGCTAAATTATGGGCTATTTCGGCAGAGGTACGTGAGGCAGCTAAGACAGCCTCGGCGACTCGCTGAGCTTCCCGAGCATGTGCCAGTTCCCACTTGAGCTTGTCAGTACTGGTAGACAAGGAAGAGTGGGCTTCACGCAAGTCCTCCGAGAGGTGGCGAGAAGGTGAAGCAAAGTGCAGGAATGCCTGTAAAAATAGAAACCAAAAGTACAAGTTAGTATACGTACTCAAAATCAAAGTATAGCTGGAAAAAGCGGAGTCGTTATACCTCGTGCATCAGATGAGCTCCCTTTTCCAGAACCTGGGAGGCATCTCTTAAGGAAAAAATAATTGAGGAAGACCCTAATTCATTCCACAAGTTGGAAGCCAGAATCTTTTCCTCCTGCGAGTCCAAGGTAGGACAGTGTGGCCCTGATAGAAGGTAGGACTCGAACCCAGGGGGAAGGCCGTGTATTGGCATTCGAAGCCTGTATGAGGCGGCCCGAGCTAGGAAAGGAAGGTGATCAAAACCAAGGCTGGGACCGTCGAACTCCGGGTCCGAGCCCACTTCCAAGTCCTCTGGAATTTCGGGGAAAGGAAGGTCTTCGTCATCTCCAGGTGGGAGAGAGCAGCCCTCCGAAGTAAGGTCTACTGTATCATCAGTGGGAGGCCTGGCAGGGGGGCGAGACGTTTGACGCGTCACTGCGTCGAAGGCACGCCTTAACAAAGGCTCGTATTCCATGGTCACTGAACATGGTAAAAGGGTGTCAACTCGTATTCCTGGTATACGAGTTAGGATACCTGGAGCAGACTCCTCCTGTGGGAGTACGGACTCCGAGTTAGGATCGATTGGCATAGCTGAAGCGGGAAGGATGTTGTAGAACGCCAGGGAGTTTGTGGTCAGGTACTGCACTGCGGGTAGCCTCCTCGGGGTTAGACATAACAGTCTCATAAAACTTCATTACCCGAGAATGAGGATTAAGTTTTCTGTGCAGTGTAAACAAAAAATTAATACGGTGTCAAAAGATAGATAAAGCCAAGGCGAAAGTAAACGTATCATATGTCCCAAAGACAGTGGGAGTTGCCAGCGAGGCATCGGCGCCTGGAGCCGCCCAAGCTCCTTCAGCGAAGAACCAGCGTTCCTTCCACCCCTTCTGAAAGTTGGGACACCTTACCAAAGGAGAAAACTTACTTCTGAGGGTCAGGTAGCAGCCCACGGTGACGTCGGAATGCTGGAAGAAATGGTAGAGCGAAAGAAGGTCTCAGGCGCTAAAGAGACCTTCGAAGCCGGTGTGCACCCAAAGGTTGTGAACACCGAAGAAGATATTCCCGGCATTGGGAGCCAGTTGTGCTGGGGCCAGCCCTGCCATACCTAAGAACTCCTGAAGAGGCGGTATGAGGGAAAGCCGAACTCCTCGGTCGAACATAGTGGTGTAGAGGGCCACATCGCCCGGAGGAGGATGGGCGTACGTCTCCGATGCCAGAGGAAGCCAAAGAGTGATTTCAGCCGGGATAAGAAATTGGGTCCTAAGGCGGTCCAAATCCTCCTGGGTCAAAATGGACGCTGCCATTTGAGACCCTGACCCCACCACCAAAGTTCTTCGCCGAGTCCTCTTAAGTGAGAAGGAAGCCCAAAGGTGAAGGGATTCTGTCTCGTAGTCAGACGAAGGATCCATGACGGTCAAAGTAAGAAGTACCCTACGAAAGTCAAAAAGGGTGAAAAAGGGGAGACTTTTTCAAAAAGTGCTTAAGTAACCTAAAGGTTCCAAAAATGGTGAAAAAGACGAGACTTTTTCAAAAAGTGCCTAAGTAACCTACAGGTTCCAAAAATGGTGAAAAAGGCGAGACTTTTCATAAAAGTGCCTGAGTAACCTAAAGGTTTCAAAAAGTGGTGAAAAAGGCAAGACTTTTTATTAAAGTGCCTAAGTAGCCTAAAAATCTCCAAAGTAAGTTAAACGGGCAAGACTTTATAAAAAGTGCCTAAGTAGCCTACGAATTTGGGAGAAGTACTCTAAAAAGGCGAGTCTTTGAAAAAAGAGCCTAAATAATCCTAAAATTCGGATATACATGCATAACGGGCAAAAATCGAAAAAAATGCCTAAGGGTAAAATTTTCAAAAATATGTCTAACCGTTAGCGTGAAGTCAGAAAAAGGAGAGTACGTACCGAAAATGTAAGGCGTGATGGATGCTTTCCAAAAGTCCAAAACGAAAAACAAGTCTCCCCACACACTTTGAGAAAATCAAAAATCCTAGCCCATTGAGAGGCAATTTTCGACCAAAGTAGGGTGAAAGGGAGGGTGTAGTTTTGGCAGGGAGTTTTTATGGAAGGTTAGGTTATGGGAAATCTCAAAAGGATAAATATTTTCCTAAAAATTAGAAGGGATTTTTCATTAAATAAGAATATTATCTTGGAAAAGATATTCTTAGAAATAAGAATATGACCATTTTAATATAATTATTTAGAATGAATATTTTCCATAACCTCAAAACTTTATTTGTTGGAATATTATTTAGGAAAAAATGTTCTTGAAAGAGAATATGGCCTAAATAAATTTCAAATAAATACTTCTGTAAAAATGTTACTTGATAGCATCCGAAACTTCAAAAAAGAGACAAGAACCTAAACTACTCTTCACAATCCGGCAAGCTCGGAAATGAAGAGTGGGGGTAATGTTATAACCTAACAATATCTCGAAAGACTCGGAAGAGGTCGGGACCCGAACGAAGGACAAGGGAGCCAATGTCGACCCCCCAGGGTCGGCCAAATGGAGGCATCGACCCCTAGGGGGTCGGCCAAGTCCATTTTCTGACTTAGGCCAAATCCGTTTTCTGACTTAGGCATCGGAGGCCCTGTGGCTCACACCACACCGGTGTGTCCTAAATTTACTTTTTTGCATGCCCTTTCGTCCTCGGCTAAATAAATCTTATTGTGGATAACCCGTTGACCATTTTTCGGTATCAACAAAACTCGTGATGTTTCAGATGTTGTAGACCATTGGGCAATTCCATCGTAAAACATCTGAGGATCTGCATCAACATCTTAGATCATTCTTAGCGGCTAGTGATTCATTTAAAATATCCAAAGTTACACAAAAGAACCTTAGACTTACATTATTTTCTTATTCTCTAAGGGACAATGATAAAGTTAGGGTGGATACTTTACCTCCTAGCGCAATCAATTCTTGGAATACACTAGTTGAGAAGTTCCTTAGCAAATATTATCCTCTTACTAGGAATGTAGAAGTAAGGAATATGATCGTTGGATTATTAAGGCAACTCGTGGATGAATAAGTTAGTGAGGCATGAGAGAGATTTAAGAAGTTATTGCAAAAGTGTCGACATGATGGTCTACCCTATTCCATTCAAATGGAACAATTTTATTACGAGTTAGAGCTAGACACAAAGGTGATGTTGGATGCATAGGCAAATGGATCATTGTTAAGGAAGACATATAATGAAGCTTACAAAATCATTGAAACTATCTCTTTGAACAATTGTCAATGGTTCAATCTCCATAGAAACTCGGCAAAGAAATGTGAAAATGTTGATTCTTATTCAATAACGGACATTCAAGCATAGAGGATCTCAGTGGTCAATGTTATGAAAAGCCTTCAATTGCAAACTTCACAATTGCAGAGTGCATCGGCGATATGCCAAGCTTCTGAAGAATATTTTGCAACTTACGGAGAGGATCCAATTATGACTCTTGACCACATAACTCAGCCTCTGTTATGTACATGGCAATTGGGAATAGCTTTAAGCCAATCTATAATTCATATTCAAGTGTCCATAATTCTGGATGGAGAAATCAACCAGGATTTTCTAGGGCATAGTCAGAGGATGCGAACAAAAATCCTCAAGCTTAATCAAGAACGAATAACTCATCTAGATTTGGGAACCAAAGTCAAGGATATGGTCACGATCAAAATTTCTACCTGAACAACCATACTTACCAAAAGCCTAACCATCAATAAGTTCTTAAAACTTCTATGAAAACTCTGTTTAAGTAATTTATTATTAAAATTGACGCAACCATCAATAGTCGGCAAAAAACCATGCAAAAATTAGAATTATAAATTGGGTTGCTAGCATCGAAAATGTAAACCAAACCCTTACGAAAGCTTTCTTCTAACACTGAGCACGTAAAACAAGAGGAAAAGGAAAAAGTTCAAGCTATTGAACTAAGAAATGGAAGGCGTTGAATAGTTAATGTTAATGATAAACAACTAGAGATAACGTAAGAGTTGAATTTTTTGGAGAGATGGTAAATAGTGATGTCAATGCGGAGGACATTACATATGCGAATACTGCCATAAGAAAACTTTTGGGAGATATGTTTACACCATCACCTTCACCTAATCAACAATATACAAATCAATCATAGAGAAAGGAAAGAAAGTGCAAGCACCTATGTTTACACCATCACCTTCACCTCATCTCCAAAGGTGGAATAAAAAGAAACGAGATGAAAATCAATTTGAAAAGTTTTTAGACATTCTCAATGAGATCCATATCAATATTCCATTGATGGATGCACAAAGACATATGCCTAATTAAACCAAGTTCTTGATAGATGCTCTTTCTAAGAGGAGTAAATTTGAATAATTTAAGATAGTGTCATTTTTGAAAGAGTGAAGTGTTATAGTAAAAGTAAAATCCTGAGAAAGAAAGGAGATTCTGGAGCATTTACCATTTTAGATTCTATTGGGGGTAAATCATTAGGCATAGCTTTATGTGACCTCCGTACCAGCATTAACCAAATGCCCTTATCCATTTACAAGGCATTCAACATTGGAAATAAGGGTTAAGCAAGGATGGTTAAAGTTGGAAGCATTTAATCAGTAGGATCACTTAGGATAATATTCTACCTTGGAAAAAGTAAATAGAATGGACAAATGATAGTCCTAAAACTTCTAAGGACTAAAAGCGAAAGGCCAAGGCTAGAAAACTTTTGCTTATGACGAAGTTTATGAGCGTAGGCCCTAATGCTTAAATCATTTCCACAAACATTGTACTAACAAAATTGATGAATGCAAACAATTATGTTCTACAAGTAAACATTGATCTGGACGAGAAATAGTTAAAGTTTTGGGTTCGAAAACTCTCGATTTTGAGAGTTATTTACCATTTTTAATGAAATCTCATGCTTTTCAATAACTGATAGAGGTAAAATATATTCGATTTGCATGGATTTGAATAGAAATTAAGTTAGGTTAATCGCATTATCATTTCAAACCAATTAGATTGAAAAACGCTTTAAATTCATCTTTATTGGATGCTTCCCACATTTTATTTGCTAGAGGTTCAATGATGCTGTGTGCATTCATTATGATGTAGGAATCCATACGCTGAAGGCATTCGCAAAGCAGGACATTTGCAATGTTGGACGCATTCAACCCTGGACATGACATGATAAGATATCTGGTGAAAAATATCTCACATGCAAATTAGAAGAGATGATGAACGACCAAGATTGGAAGTTGTCTACCAAAGCAAGCTGATTCGGTGCATAGTTAGAATTCCTAAAATTAATTAACAACCACAATTAATGGAATATATATGGTGGATACAATTCAAGAAAACATGTGTAAGAAAATGCATGTTATAAAAGGAAGTTATTAGCCAACATGTAAGGAGTCGAGATTAAAGCCAAGGAGTGAATTCTATTGTCAAGAATTGAGAATCCAAAGAATCGAAAAAAGAGAAAGATAAGAATTCCAGAAAGCAAAGGGCATTATAAAAGTGGTGACTCGAGTAAGCAAATGTCTTGACCAGAAGCTGTTTAATTTAATTAGAAGCCGCCAGAATAGTTCTAGCATTGCTATTGTGACTGCACAAGTAATAAGTCATTCCTTTTTTACCTTTTCATTTTCTACTACATCTTGTCTGTTTTTCATTAGCATATTTTTAGTTAAGTATTTGTTTGAATATCATCATCTGTTGAATTCAAATTAATGAATTTCTTATTTCCATTATTGTTCTACTGTTTAATTTATTATACTATCGCTTTTCATTTATCTCCAATGTCCACCACAATTCAATCGATGTACACATTATTTTCTTCCATGGATTAAGTGATTCATGGGTTTAAGTTAAGTAATTAGAATAGAAGTAGATTAGTTAGAACAAAGAAAGATGCAATTATTAACAAAGTATTTTAATTAACAAGGGTCGACCGACCATCCACTTTTGTGTTTGCTTTCTCTTTACTTTCGAGAGAAAGTGACATTAAAAATCTCTTACTATTGTTCATTAGGTTAATATAAGACTTCATATGCTTAGGGAGAGGCTAAGATTATCCATCCCACTAGTGCACATAATCGCTTAAGTAATGCGGTAAACTTTGAGTGAAAGCTTAAGTTTCTGTGAATGTATTTCGGAAGATGACATGATCTAAGTGTAGTGTGAATCATTCTTCTCTAACACACATACAATAAATTACAGCTAAAAGGCAACAATATGAGAATTTAGATTTGTGATCTTGGTCCATCTACCCCATAGAAACCTGTGAGAGTAAACATTTCCAAAATCATACAAAGTAAGTAGCTTTTCTGTGGGATAAATATCATTCATGTAAGGTCACACTAGTAACTTCTGAACATATAAGGCCACACTAGTAACTTCAGAACATGGATCAACCATGTCCATTGTACTTAAAATCTAATGACTATTAACCACTTACAACACACCACCTTATATGTATCATGCACGTTTATTCTCTAATCTATATACAACTCTTTACTCACTAAACGCACTAACTAGAGCGTGTAAAACCTCTACACATGCAGCACGTAAGTACATTACTTATGCCCTAACTGATAACTAGCTAGCATCACAACTTTCGACTAGAAGGGGTGATCTCATTAACTACACTCCACTTTAAGGAATTCCACCATAAACACCACATCTAGTAAACTGATATAACACTACTTACACTTGATCATTCTCTCAACTCTGATCATCACCTTGCATTCATGGTTACAAGGCTTGTATCCTAAGAGGTACTCACCCATGGATGTACGTCCTAACATATCTTTTAACTACTTGTACGATCAATCTCATAGTGCTCATCGTACTAGTCGAACCAACACACCTCCTAGTTGTTGGACAACCAATCTCAACCCCGAGAACCAAGTTTGACTCCTAACTCTTCCAACTACCATTGAGAATTAGAAGCTCGCATATGACATAATCACTCTAAAGTTAGACACCCTAACCTGGGTGAGTACAAGCCCTTATCACCGAGCATCAATTTGTTCACACAACTTATCAAACTTTATCATTCAACTATACAAATCACATATTCGTATCTATTTATGCCTTGACTCATAATTTACCATTCAAATATGTTTTAACTATAACCTACAAGTACGACTACATGCTTAAACGGCTAAAGCAATACTAACAACTTGCCTCACGCTCTCAAATGAGTAAAACTCTATTAGGAAGTCACCACACACTCTCAAACGAGTGAAACATCTATAACAACTCATCTTGCACACTCAAAGAAGTGAAACACCCTTAACAACTCACTCCGCACTTTCAAAAGAGTGAAACACCCTTAACAAGTCACACTACACTCATAAAGGAGTGAACTACCATCATTAACTCACCCTGCACTCCCAAAGAGTGAAACATCTCTAGCAACTCACACGACACTTTCAATAGAGTGAAAACAACAGTAACTCATCATGCATTCTCAAATAAGTTGAACATCTTTATTCACTCACCATGCACTTTCAAATGAGTGAAATATCACTTGCACTTCACATCGCGCTCTCAATAGAGTGAGACTCTACTAGTAACACACTATACTCTTACAAGAGTGGGACATCAACAACTCATACATCTTTCAAAGAGACAATAAACCACCTTTAATAACTCATACCTTACTTTAAAATAATGCAACTCACACTTGCTTTCTAAACATTCATACAACAAATAAAAATGTACACGATATAGAAACATAGCTACTTACGTAGGATGTATGAATCTTCCAACGCTTCCAGCTTTGAGCTCCTAGAACCTACAGATGAAATCTTATTGTGTACTTCTGCATAACCATCTACAATTCTTACTATGTACTTTTTACATAACCATCTTTACCCATACAAGCTTTTAACACCCCATTTGACATACTTCACTAATAAGTAATTCATACTCATAACATAGTAGATATAGAGTTCGAGCGCAGCATGCCATATACCACCCTTGCATAGACAACTCGGCCCTAATGAGATCTTAATTAATTTAAGTCTTTATTCTTTTTCCCAACTCTTTTCCACTACATCTATGAAATATTTAAACGCATTTCTTAACTTCACAAGTAAAGTCATGTCTTTAAGCTATATCATGTATCGCTAAACATATGACTTCAGCATATTCTAGCCCTCAATACCATTAAAATTGTCTTAATAATGTTGCTTGCATTCATAATCTAAGTGTAGTTTATTTTACTTAGTCAATTGCTCTTTCATCATTGTAGTTTGGAAGATTATTATGACTGTTTTTGTCATTTCTAATGTCGGCGCCATTTTGCATGGTGATAGCATATTTATATTTAGTAGTTATTCAAAATCAATCGACTAATGCTATTTATTAATTTGTATTATCTCAATTTAAAATAAGAAATTCTTCAAACAATTAATCCTTGTGGAAATAACTTAGAGATTTATTACTTGATTACAAACGACAATGTATGCTTGCATTTTCAAGTTAACAGAGATGCTTAAGTCTTTACTGATGGGAGTCATATTTATAATACAAATTAAATTTCTCTATCTACAAACTCAATATTAGACGGTGACTCATAGGCTCTCTTTCTCTTTTCTCTATAAAACTATCATGTGAAACAAGTTGTTTTCGCCTTAGAAACCCATTATTATAATGAACTATCGAGTGCAAGCTCCCTATTTGAATATTCTAGGACCAATGTGCATCAACATGCATCGTTTAGAGACCTTCTAGAGGAGAACCATCTAGGAATAGGAAAGTTGACCGTGCTACTGGGCAGACCTGTCTCTAAAGAGTCGACAAATTTCATCTTCTATGAGGACCAATTGTGTTAACCTTAGATGTCTTGGTCTTAGATAGCTTGGCTCTATTTCGCATCACCCGTAGACTTGCAATGATAGCAACAACTACTTCACATCTTTATTCCTTAGATTTTTTTTAGAGCAAGATCCAATAATCTTTCCTCTTCCATCTAGCCTAACGAGAACTAGAAGGAAAAACGTTAGGATAAAAAAACTCCCAAGTTGTCTTAGAAAACTGTCATTCCTATAGAATATACTCTAATGTCTCTTTAGCTTTTATGCAGAAATAAAACGTATAGAATAATGAGTGTGTGTATATATATATCTTGAAATTATATGTTACACTTTGTGGGCATTGCTTATTTAAGAGCTTTTAGGCTCTCACCATATATTTGTTATGAACCTTTATTTTCCAAATGCTTTCCATACACCACTTGACTAGAGAAAATCATTTGATAATGAGGCTTTTTATTCACGGATTATGATAATATGAGTTGATAGACATTTTTTATCTATAAAAATTTTTATTTATCGAGTGCCTAAATTTTAGCATCTTTATTTTTAGAACCACTTCAGGAATAACCACAATTGTATCTACATCCCCATTACTTAAGATAAATAGAACGACGATTATGATTTTCTATTCATGGTATGAGTTTTTAACAAGTCATACTTCCATGAATTTTCCTAATTTATTATAGAGCTTCTCCCATGAGAACTCCTGCCATGAGAATACATAGGTTTCTTCTAATCATGCATCAACTTAATTAATATGGCTAGCATGACTTGATTAAAGTAGATAAAGTCCTGAATCTCCAAGCCGCATATAGTCTTCATAATTTTCTAGTGGGCTTTTTGATTTTTACATTTTGAATCGTATTAGAACCTGACGCATGCACTTATAAACCCAGTACAAACTTTTTATGCAATTGAAACAACTTATTATATAAGTACGATTTTAGAGTCTTGCTTTTGCTCGATTTGGAAAATTTTGTCTGACAAACTTTGGATTTTAGAGCAACTTCTGTCTTCCAGTTCCATAAAGTCTCGTTTACCTCAAAAGTATTCTCCAATTTTCAGCATGCTTGATTCAGGTTTTTTCTAATCCGCGTTATTGCTTGATTTCATGGGTCAATGGTCTTATTGATACTTTATTTTAATAGAAAGATAGTACTGGGTGTTTGTTTCGCTCTATAAACGAGCTATTACAAATGAGATTTAATCATTCATATTCAAGCAATCATCACTTATTTCTATCTATAAGCACTCATTTTTAATCATTTATTAATAATAAATGCTCAAAATAATCATTCTGTTTCAATCACTTATTAATAACCCCTCACAATAATCATTAATTTCTTGACACTTGTTTCTTATCATTCATTTCCAACTATTCATTTCTAAACTCTAAAAAAAAAAAACTAATTTCTTAACTTTTCAAAATAATAATTTGTTTCTAATGACATCCAAACAAATTATTCTATTTAATCACTCTACAAAAATCATCAAATGAGTTCTGCAACTTCTCAACAACTAGTCGCATCGAAAAGATTTACTATTAACACTCAAATTTCTAATCTTTCAAAATAACTTATCATTTATAATCACAAAAAATAATTACAGTACAATTCAAAGTCCAAAACACCTTCTTTATAACAAGTATAAACTTCTTACGAGGTGTTTGTTTGAGATTTTATGAAGTGTTTATTTTGAGTGTTTAGGTATGAAGAGTTATTGAGAGTGTTTGAAAATTTTTGTTTTTATAAACTCGTTTGTTTCATAGTTTTAGTGGAGTGTTTAGAATTAAATACTTGTTTGTTTCATGGTTTTGAAAAAATATTTATATATGATTATTTGTTTGTGTGGTGATTTTGTTGTTGGTTTCGAGGTAATTACTTGTTTGTATGGTGGTTTTGGTAGAGTGATTGTAATAAAAAATTTGAAACATTTATTTTGTAGGTTTATGGAGCACATAGACTTATTTTTTATGGGTTCATGGAGCAATTAATTGAATTAAGTGCTCCATTTTTTGACTTTCCAAACTAATAATTGATAAAACCTAACACCTCCAACTTCATTAAAACTCATAAACAAACACGTTCCTTATTATTTAAGTTTCTATCCTATTTGAAAATCTTATAGCCAACTCTCAAAACCTAAAAATTAGTTAGATGAGAGCACGAAACAAGATTGATGAAAAGTGATCCATAAAACCAAACAATTACTATGAGCCATGAGCTTAAAAGGTTGGAAAACCAATTCTATCACTTTATTTTAATTATATTAAAAATATTTCGCACATTGCCAAATTATTTCAACTCTCAATCAATTAATTTATATTTTAAATTTTATTGAAAAATCTATTTCATAAATAAAACTATGGATTGAGGAAACTATTAATTAAAGTGATTAAATCCGTTATTGTTATGTGTAATTTTTTATTTTAACTTTCACATCACATTCTTTTTTTCTTCGGTTCATTGCTTCAATAACCTTCAAACGTCGAAATAAAAAACCCCTTAATAAGTAATGGAAATCCAACCTATGTAGTTTATCAGCCTTACTAACTCTTTTAAATCTACTAATCCACTTTAAATAGCATAATTTGGATAGTGGAGAACATTATTTCAAATAATTGAAACAATATATAAAGTAAGTTACTTTATGCTTAATAAAGAAAAATGTGTAGATCAAAATAACAACTTGAGATGATGTCCAAAGTCAAAGCGTCAGAGTGGAAGAAGCCCTCGTGAGTCGTGAAAGTTTGCAGCAGCCAGCAGACCACTAAAAAAGTAAAAAGAAAAACATAAAAACCCCAAAAATGTCTTGTCCACCAACTGCTGTTTTTGTCTCTCAAATCATATATGTAAATGAAAACAAAGCTGATCATTTCAGAAAAAGGAATCCAAAGAACATAATGCGAACTTGGCTTCATGCCAATTAAAAACAAGAATCATCACTGAAATATAGAGAGAATAACATTTCTCTATTTGTGAGAAACAGTCTTTGCTAAAGTTGTAGTTCGGTTCAAAATAACTGCAAAGTTCTAATTTGTGTTAATTACTAAAGACATGTTTGGCAGGGGTATTAAGTTAATAGATTAACGTAATACCCCTTAATCTTTGTTTGGTGAAGGGGTGAGTAACTTTCAAATCCGCGTTTTGTCTCCATTTTCATTCAGAACGATTGACGTTTCATCACTAGTAGAAACCGGAGTTTTAGTGTCGGTCATATGCCGACATCTTTCATATTTGGTGTCCGTCAAACGGCCGTCATCAATATTGGTGTCATTAAAGACATTTAGTGACGAACACATTTAGTGACAGGCAAAAACCGACACAAAAAATCTTTGATGTCACGCAAGATGATCGACACCAAAGGCTTTTAGTGTCGGTCAAGACCTATACCAAAAGTCTCTGGGTCGCTCATTGGTGTTGGTTTGGAGCGACACTAAAAGCCTTTGGTGTCGGTCATCTTGCGTGACACCAAAGACTTTTGGTGATTGTTTTTGCCCATCACCACCAAATGTGCCCAACATTAAAAATAATCTTTTTAATTTAAAAAAAACACAGATTTTTATGGGTCACCACATATATGCATGTGGGTCATAATTTTCATTTAAACTTGACTTTATTAAAATAGGTGACCATTTGTGACTGACATTAAAAGTGTCAACACTTGTATAAAAAAAAATCTAAGTGATGATTTGTCTATTTCAAGGCAAATAAGAAACAATGTCTTGAAAATGTCAAACCCCCAAAATTCACCTATAAACTCATTTTTACAAACATAATATAACTTTAAACTTTAGTTAAATTAACTGAAATTTCGGCAGTATAACGACATAACTTTAAGATTACCAAAAAGTTTATGTTAATTTTGTAAATTCCAGAAATGATATATATAGAAACTACGTACGAACAAAAATCCACAATATAAGAGAATTTGTCTTGCCAAAAAGATTTGCAGAATAGAACTAGATATATATATA
>JBBMEG010000003.1:4317534-4331283 GCA_037832605.1 Cyclanthera cordifolia
TGATTTTGAAAAATCTACAATTTAGTTTCTATATATGTTTGAAAAATCAAAATTTAATATAAAAAATTTGATTAAAAAAAAAAAATCTATACGTTCATAATTATTAAAGAATAAAATATATAAAAGTTATTTGTGGGTTTAATGATGAGAGTCTCTGACAAAAAATCGTGTATTTATACTTAATAAGTTACATCTACGTATTTAATTCACTTAAAATCTAGAAATAAGATTAATTATTTTTTTAGATTTTATCAAAGTATATGGACTAAATTTTATGTTTTCAATTCATAGAGACTAAATTCAATATTTCTCTAAATATGACTAAATTTTATATTACTCTCAATTATAGGAGGAGGAGGAAGAGGAGAAGGAGAAGAAGAAAGGAGGAGGAGGAGGAGGAGAAGGAGAAGATAGATTTAGATATTAAATTTATAAAAAAAAAAAAAAATTATTTGAAAACAATATTTATGAAGAGATTTTATATTTTAATTTAAGTAGGTAAAAAATATTTAAAAATAAATAAAAATAGGTGAAGAAGTAAGAAAAAATAATAAACTAAAAAACAAAACAAAAGATAGTGACGTGGCACATTGTTGTTGAGCCACGTGGCGCTCAACCCCTCCCATATAACATCCATAAACGCCCGAACGAACAAAAAAAGAAAAATTGCGAACAGCCTCGGAGGGTTTTTAAAACTTTTCAAAATTTCAGAGTAATTTTTCATAAATAATCTTGTAATTAAAGAATATATATATATATATATATTAGATTGTTTATATATAACATTCACTGGTCTTTTCTAAATAATTACTGAGAATGACAGTTGAGAAGACCCCTTTTTTTTCTACAATATCATCTTGTTTCAATCATTAATTTCACTCTCTCTGTTTTTAAAATAGCTCCATAGTTAATAAAACTCCTTTATTTAATGCGTAAAAATTGGAAAATTAATTATTCACATGGAGCTGCCCACCTTATAATCTTATAAATATGAGAAAATTTGATGTTTGTTTAGGTACAAAAAAAAACCTTTTTTCAATCTCACGTTGCAACTTCATTCTATTCCTTTACTCCCATCTATTATTTAATTTCCCATCCAAAAATTATGTTCTCCTACAAATTCTTCTTTGAAAAAAAAAAAAACTCTTTTTTCTTTGATCTCTCCTTAAAATTGTTTTATCTAAACATAATGGTCCTATAACCTCTTATTCAAATAACTTCATCCTAATCTTCTTGTTTTCCTTTAACTTCTCCATCCAAACATAACATAGTTAGAACTGTTAAAAATTAGAAAGTGAAATAAGAGCCAGTACAATAAAAAGGCCCATTTAAATAAAAGAATATGAGCCCACTTATCTTTCTAGCCTTGGTTCGATTTACTGATTTACTGAACCGGTTTTAGACCAAACCTAATTTGAAATCGACGGATGAGATCCATCATGAACAAAGAAAACGAATGGCTAAGATGTTGTCATTCGTTGTGTTCATATTGTCGGTTTGGCTTGCATGACTCACACGTTGATTTCCACTCTGAGTGACGAACAAAACCGACTGAGTTCACTGTGCAGCTCATTTGAACGATCCTTGTCTTCCTCGTAAAGAGAAGGTTAGGGTTCTGGTGATTCTTCACCACAATCTTGACTGATCTTGGATTATCTTGCTTTCAATCTTCGTTCTCCTTAGGCGATATTGACGGACCAAGATTTCATCACTTGGTTCGTTGCTTCCTCGCATTTTCATTTGACGTAACGATTACAGTATTTGTTTGTTGTAATCGTTGAACGGTTTGAGTTTCTTGACTTCTTCCAAAATGGAGCTTTAGATCATAGTCTTAACGGTAACATTCTTTCCTTTTTCTTTTCTAGTTTTTCCTTCTCTATTCATTTGATCAAAAAAGGTTCATTACTAACCTTCCTTCTGTTTCTTTGTTTTACCTTTGATTGAGTATATTGAATACGAGTAAAGAAGGAAAAACAGTAATCAGAAGATCACAAAGGGAAAAAGAGAAGTAAGAACAACAATTTACGTGGTTCGACATTAAGAGCCTACATCCACGGAGCCAACGAACCAGGTGATTTTCTCATTAGTTTCGAAGTGTCAAATATATCCATGTACAATATTTCTCCACCTTTTCAAGTATGTGCTATGAACTATTTATATACACAAGAATTATCAAGTACATAACAGTGCACAAGCTCATAGGATAGAGCCCTAGGTGGTTTAGTGCTTTAGGTGACATAGAGAGTTTGTTAGAAATTAGGTAGATGTTGTTAGGGAACAAAACGGATAAAGTGTTTGTGCCACAAAGCCTCTTATTAAGAGAGGTGAAATGAGAGCAAAGTTTTATTATTCATAATTCACAAGAACAATGGGAAAATTTCATGATAGATCAAATAATTGACATATTGATATAGATGATTCATACACATATATACATATATATGTATATATACACACATATATATAAAGTATAGGTTACTTTTATGGTTAATGAAGAGAAATTACATTTAGATAAAAAGTAACAAGAAGTCAAAGTCAAAGAGTGAGAGTGGAAGAATCTCTCGTGAGTGGTGAAAGTTAGCAGAAGATGATCCACACTAACAAATAGAACAAACATAAGAACCCAAAAAAGTCTTCTCCACCCACTGCTCTTTTTGTCTATGATTTCCAAACATTTAACACCTCATTTTATCATCCGAATCCAAACAAGATGAATGGTGCCGATATTATTTCTAATTAAATTTATCATAACCTATCAACAATTTAGTGATGGATACTTTATATAATTTAATATATAATATCAAATTAGAAAGTTCTAAATTTGAATATTTATCAAGTTAGTTAAACTTTTAAGTTGGTCTTATGTTTGTATGATATTTACTAATGCAGTATAATCTATGATCAAATAATAATTTAAAAGGATGAATTGTTTAATGAAAAGTTATTTTGAATGATTATAAATGATGAGTTGTTTTGTGTAATTTTGAAAAAGAAAATTGGTTGTTTGGATATGGGTTATAAAGAAAATTGCACATATTAATTAAGATATTTTAAAATTCCCATTATTCAAACAATGCAATAGGTCGAGTCAAACTAATTAACAGGAATAAATATTATAATATAGTAGATATTAAAACTTAATAGAATATTTGCTAAAAATTTGTTAAAAGATGTTTTGAAATTTGATATTATATTTATTATATATATTCTTGAAAAGTTAATACAAAACGAAAAGATTTATCAAATTTATCATGGCCTCTTCTTAAATTTATCACTAATATAAGCATTTTAAATATTAAACAATGAGTTTAAATATAAACATGAGTTTATTCATTTATTTGAAATGATACAAATAATTACAATAATCCGATTAAATAAACTTTATGGGATTCTTAGGGCAGTGAGAATTATTTCTTAAAACAATATTTAGTGATTATTGTCTGCATTAGGGAACCATTTCGATTTATATTCATGTTGAATATATTGTCTGTCAAAAAATAAAATAAAATATTTATTATTTGGAGCGCAATTGTCTGCATTAATGCCTTTTGAAAGTAATATAATCAATGCATTTCAAATATTTATTGTCACCAATAATATATCTAAACCATATGCTATATCATTAACATGTGTGTTTGCATTTTAATTTAACTCTATCCTCGTTTTAATGCCCAAAGTTCTCCCTACCAATGAATCTTAGGAGCAGTTCGGCCCCATCAACTTTAGCCCAAGAAGGAAAGGGCCCTCTCTCGCCGTTTGGGTCGGGTTTATCTGGTGGGTTTACCCGGCACGTAACCAAGATCCTCCCCGAGTTGATTCCATTTTTTTCTAAATTTTTCTTTTTTTTTTTTTAACTTTTTTTTCCTTTTCTTGTTATTGTTAGTTGAGTTTCTTTTTTTTCTCTTTAATTTTTTTCTTTGTTTTGTTCAAATAATTTTTTTCTTTTTTAAGTTATATTTTTCAATCATTATCTTTACTATTTTTAAATCACAATTAAATTAAGTTTTTTATTATTTTATTTTTAAAAAATAATTTGTCAATAGTCAGAATCGAAAATGCCCTTTTCTAAATCAACATAGCATTAGTAATTAACTTTGAAATGAAATATTTAGTATAGTTTCCTTTAATTCAAATATAGTTTGATTTTTTTTTTTTTTTTTGGTAATGTATACTAAATTTAATAATTTTAGTAATTATTTGTATTAAACTTTTTGTTGGCAAAAAAAATCTAAATACATATTTATATATGAATGCAAAATACATCTATTCGAAATAGTTGAACTTGTAAATTAAATAAATAAATTGAGCTTGTTAAATTTTTTTTTTCCTTTAAATAATAGAAGAAAGGAAATAAAGTTTAAAGTCCCCTTTCTATGATTATAAACACATTCACAACAAAATTTATTTTCATATTTTGCAATTTCAATTTAAATGATGTTAGTGTTAAAATATTTTCATTTCTCTTTCTCCTCCCTGATTATGATTGTATTTAATCAAAGTTATTGAAAATATAATAATAATTATATATATATATATATATTATTTTTTTTTAATAAAATAAAAACTATATCTATTTCATTTCAAATATTAATAATTATTAGTATTTATTATTTGCTATTTTAAAAAAAATCTAAATACATATTACTTTAAATAATTAAGCTGGTTAATTCAAATCAAATACATTCATATAAGAATTATTTTAGACCAACTCATCCATATTTGTTTTTTTTTTTTTTATAAGCTTAAAAGAACAAATTAATTTTTGTACATAAAAGACAATGAATAATTTTATTTAAAAATTAATTTAAACAAAATATACATTTTTATTATTTTTTAGTATAAATAAAAGATTAATAAACAATTAACTATTAATTTTTTTTTAAAAAAAAACATAAAATTTTCCTTTCCATCCTTAACACACAAAATATTTATTTGTTAACACTTCCCTCACATCCTTTAAGCACATATTAACTAACAATGTCTTCCATTTTTCTTTCTTGCGATGTCAAGCATGCCCTTTAAGGTTTTTGGTCAGATAGATAATAAAAGCTAAGAGTGTATACGATCTGAATTGAGTTTGGTTAGAAAAATTTAACTTCAAAAATAATAAAATCAGAAGAATTTACATCAATGTGTCCAATCCTATATATTAAATTATACCAACATAACCCCTCTCTCTCTCTCTTTTTTTTTTTTTTTCAAATCAAATGGCAGGCGTTGAATTGTTACTCCATTAATAATTTAACAAGCTAAGACATTCAGTTTAAATAAGAAATACACGGACGTTCATATTAAAAGGAAATTGTCCAAAATTATTGAAGAGAATTAGATACAAAAAAAAGTTTTGGATACATATATATATATATAATAAAATAATAATCTGCTGAGGTTGAATTCTGAAGGAAAAAAAACGTGTTGTTTAATATATTTATTTTAAAGTATAAATTGGGGAGAAAAAATTACAAACCCTACGGAGATGGTAGAACTACTTGAGCCGGTGTAATAATGAAATTAATGCGCTACCGACTCTGTCAGTAAACAAAACGTATAGTTTGTTATAAAGAGATCAATCCAAGTGCCAATTTTTTCCAAGCAAAATTATAATCTATCTCGATGGTTGTTAGGAATTATAATTCCTAAATTTTCTAGATCTACTTTTAAAATTTATTAGGATTAGTTATTTGATGTATTATCTAATTGAATTTGAATATATAATGAAAAGATGCAACTTTTTAGACAAATGTTTATCTAATTTATCATGAGATGAAAGCCAAATTTGTGTCAAATAATTGATGCAATTGTGGTTGTTTTCTGTGTTTTTTATCAACTTTTTTGGTGAATTAATGATGATGCCTTCAATTTTTATTTAATCCAAAATTGCTGCTTTGTATTTGATTTCAATTTGTGATATATATATATATATATATATTGATTTATAAGAGAATGGATTGGAAGAGTTTAAATTCACCAAACATAATTAATAAAAGCTTAAGTTTAATTTATTAAACTTTGTTATTCATATATTAGATATATTAATTTAATATTTATTGAACAATTATTAGTAAGAAATTATTAATTTATTGGATAAATTTGGAATAATTATTTATTAAATAAGGAAGGAATGATTAATTTATTTGATAAATTAATTATGTAAATAATTATTAAACAATGATTTACTAAAAAAAATTAATATGTAAAACATATTATTGTACTAATAATTATAGATAACTATTAAAGAGATGATTAATTAATATATTGGGTATATTAATTGAGTTAATATTTATTGGATAAATATTAATTAACAATAGTAGATATATTAATTGAATAATATTTATTGGATAAATATTAATTAAAGAGAATTAATTAATAGATTGGTATATTAATTGAATTAATATTTATTGGATAAATATTAATTAGATAGTTCTTTTAATGAAAAGATATTGATAATATTTATTATATTAATGTAAAAAGAGATTTCTCTAATATCTTTTAGTATTAGATATTAAAAGATATTATTCTCTATTAGTATGAATATCATACATCTACCGTAAATAGAAGCCTAAAGATTTTCATTCTTTCTTATTTTTTCTTTATAGTCAGACGTCTAACAAAGTTATCTCAACATTCTTCTCTAAAGCTTCTCACCAATCACATCTTACACAACATAAACACTCGCTAAAAGTGATCAGAAGCGTCATTCAATATGACTATGAATTTATGAACAACATGTCAATCACCTAGGGTATTGCATATGTCGATTAATTAATGAGATTAATTCATGAAATTTTTTGTAATCACATGTTTCTGTTGCGTTAATTGCATGCTCCTACCATATATTCTCAACATTCATCCACTCACTACAACAATCTTCAACGTGTGCGACATATTGACCAAACGTTGTTTGACTGGTCTCACCCATGTATATCAAAGGACGCTTTCATAAAGTAGAAGATCACAACCCACTCAGGATTAAGATACATCAACATACGATCATCCTAGTTGAAGTTGAGGGTGAAAGAAAAATCGACTAGGATTAAGATACATCAACATATGTACGATCATCCTAGTCGAACAAAAAAAATCGAATATATAAATAATAAGAATATATATATATATATATATATATATATATATATATATATTGGTATTTAAATTTGATGAAAGAACCAATTTAAATGTAAAATATGAAGTTAAAATATTGTGATACATATGAAAAATATCGTTTTTTGTTAGTAAAATGAAAGTCCTTAAGAATAAAGTTAAAAATCAAATTGAGAAAACCGAACCAAAACTAAATCAAAACCAAATAAAAAGAACCAATGGTTTTTTCCTTAATTGGACATCGGTTCATACCCAATTATTGAAAAATCGAAGATATTGGTTCGCTTATCGGGTTGGCATAAAATCGATAAAATATAATCGAAATGACCCCTAGTTGAAGTATTTGATCAAAGTATATAACAGAATTAACAGACCGATCATAGTGCTCTTGGTTCGGTCTTATGCAAAAACTCTTTTTTGCATGGGCGCCCCTACTAGCATGTCTCCACATAAACAACAAAGATTGTGTTGTGTGCAACCATTGCAAAGCGGGTCGTACCAATAGTGTCACCAGAACTTATGCACCCTATCTTAGTTCATATACTATAGACATTTTAGACATTTTAGGTTATTAACTTGTAAAAGTGTACATCCAAATAATCATAGACGTATCATCATTAATCCAATTAATGCGATCAGGATGAATGTCGTCTATAAATTAAATGCCCAGTTAATAAAAATAATAACTATTATTAATAACTAAAATAAGACAATAAATGTCATACATTAAATGTTGGTCTTTAATTACAACATATTAGGCCTTTAGAACACAGTCCCTAACAAATATAACTTTTAATTTTGATGATTCTTTTGCTAAAGCATTTGAATGCCTAAAAAATGCTTTGAACACCATACCAATTTTGCTAACTCTTTTGAAATAATGTGTGATGCCAGCAATATTATGTCGTAAATGCAATCCTTTGGCAAAAGAAAGAAAAGATTATATATCTCATTTATTACGCAAGTAGGACTTTGAATGCAGTATAACAAAATTACACCAGCGCTGAGAAAAAATTGTTAGTTTTAGTTTATGCTCTAGACAAATTTAGATCATACTTGGTAGTGGTTAATACAAACCACACAACGATTAAATACTTAATGTCTAAAATAGATGTTAAACCTAGATTAATCAGGTGGGTGTTATTGTTACTAGAATTTGATTTCAAAGTTCTAGAAAAAAAAGATAGTGAGAATACGGTGTCAGACCATTTTTGTCAAATTGAAAAGTTACAGGTTATGCTTGAGAGCTTTGAGATCAAGGAATCATTCCATGATGAGCAAGTATTCATGACAACCAAAGTTCAACAAAATGATACACCGTGGTTTGCTAATTTTGCAAACTATTTTACGAGTGATGTGATACTGCAAGGTTTGAATAGTCATCAAAAGAAAAAGAAATCTTGCATGATGCTAAAAGTTATTTTTGAGATGAGCCATTTTTTAATAAATAATGCGTTGACAACATTATAAGAAGATGTGTTTCAAAGAAAGAAAGAAAGTGCAGAAATCTTGAAAAAATGTCATGCTTCAACATATGGAGAATATTTTAGAAGAGCAAGGACAATTTCAAAAGTTTTTCAATCAAGTTATTTTTTGCTTGATATTTGTAAAGATGCACATTATTTAGCTAACACGTGCGATAAATCTCAGAGAAAGGGTAATAGAGAAAAAGGAGATAAAATGTGTTGATGCCAAAAAATGGTCAACTGGGATCAATTGTAAAGATTTATTTACCAAGCACGATTTGCCTGCAAACGAACAAAAATTAGGCACACTGGTGTGGTGTGAGCCATAGTGTCGATGCCTAGGTAATAATGTATTTTAGGAGAGTTTAGAGAGAGCTTGAGAGCTTATGATTAGCTTAAAGGGATTATGAGGTTGTTTCAACTTAACTCGGTTTGGATTCAAATGGAAGATGACTTGGACGTTTTATAGCAGTCAGACTCGTAACTGCTGCATCTCACTTAATGGTGGCTTAATGGTCAGCCGTTTGTAACGTCAGCCATTAATTCGGGAATGAATACCGGCATAACCCCTTACTGTTACACTTGAGAGGTGTAACGGTCTTGTCTCGGGGTTACTAGGACTCGGCCAATCCTTACAGGTCCTCACCTCCACGTCCGACCCTTTAATGGTGTGGGCCTTCTCGGTGTAACTTCAGGACGTTACCTCTTAGAGGTGCAACGACCTAGGATGTTACCTGGACTCGGTCGACTCTTAAGGGAGTCCTGACCTCCACTACTTTCTCCTTTTAGGGGGTGTTCACCTTCAACCGTCTCCTCAGGGATCGGCTTTGGACTCGGTCCATCATGACCTCTATGGCTTGCCCCTCTTAGGGGGGTGTTCTCCTTCGGTGTAACTCATGGCCGTTATCGACGGATCCAGTTGTCACTTGGACTTGGCCGGCTCTTAGGAGAGCCCTAACCTTCACGGCTTTCCTCCCTTAGGGGGTGTTCGCCTTCAGCCGTCCCCTCATGGATCGATTTTGGACTCAGTCACTAATGACCTCCACGGCTTGCCCTCCTTTAGGGGGTGTTCACCTTCGGCGTAACTTCTAGCCGTTACGAGTGGATCCAGTTGTCACATAGACTCGGTCGACTCCTAGAGGAGTCTTAACCTCCACGGCTTTCCCCCTAGGGAGTGATCGCCTTCTTTGGTCGACTGCGATAGGGTCGAGCTGTAAGGGCCGACCCCTAGCCGACCCCCTAGGAGTCGGAGCCTCCATTTGGCCAACCCCCAAGGGGTCGACGTTGGCTTGACCAACCCCTGAGGGGTTGGCATGGACTTGGCCGGCCGCCTGGGGGTTGTGGCCTCCATTTGGCCGACCCCCAAGGAGTCGACATTGACTCGGCTGACCTCGGGAGGGGTCTTAACGTTGTTTGAGTATTTCGGAATATTTTAGCCAATAACAAAAATGCATTTATCATACATTCTAGAAGTAGAATTATTTGATTTTTGGGTATATACTTGATATGGTCATTTCCCCATTAAACAATAATGCTTACATATTAGTATAATTGTAGATTATGTGTTTAAATGGGTTGAGACTTTGGCACGCCTAACTAATGATGCTAAAACAATGATTAAACTTTTGCACAAACGAATCTTTACAAGATTTTGTACCTCGAGAGCTTTGGTTAGTGATGACGGAACCCATTTTATAAACAAAGCTTTAGCATCAATCTTATTTGAAATACAATATTAAACACATAATGGCTACAACATACCTTCCCCAAACAAATGGATAAGCTGAAATATCAAATCGGGAAATATAGACAATTCAAGATAAGGTAGTGAATCCAACTATGAATGATTGGGATATGAAGTTAGATGACTCCCTATGGACATATAGAACACCATTCAAAACACCTCTAGGTAAGTCAAATTATGAAACATATTTTAAAAAACATCATAATATATGAATGAGAATAAACTTTAATTAGTTAGTTCAAACTCAATGTTATTAGTAGATGAAAAAATATTCATGAAATTTTTAAAACAAAAAAGTAAAATTAATTATTAAACTATCTTTAATTTTAAATTACGAAATATCTTTTTGCAATACAAAATTGATTATAAAATTATCCCAAGTTTTAAATATTTTGAAAAGAATTAAAAAATATTTTATCACATAAACTAACTATTTTTAAGTTAATTAGTTTAAATAAATGTTAGGTAGATAAATCATATAAAGAAAAATGATTTATAGTAAATAATATTGACGATGAAAATACTAGTAATTTTTAAGATTCAAGAGGAAGAGAAATATCGATTTCGATTACTAAAATCAATGAACCACTAACCTTTTCAATAATTTAACTTTTGTTTTTGAAGTAGAAGTTAAATTAAAGGTAAGTTATAAATTTAGTCTTTATGGTTTCCTGAAAATTAGAGTTTAGTCCCTATGGTTTGAAAATCTAGATTTTAACTGTATGATTTTGAAAAATATAAAATTTAGTCTCTATGGTTTGAAAAAAATATAGAATTTAGTCTCTATGGTTTGAAAAAACAAAATTTAGTCCATATAATTTGAAGAAACTTAAAAAATAGTCTATATTATTTGTAAAATCGTAAGTAAATTAAGTATGTAAATGTGATGTTTGAATTACGTATATTTTTCTAATCAATTACTTATCTTATATTCACATCATTAAACACAAAAATAACAAATTTCTAAATATTTTATTTACCAAAAATTATAAAATGACGAACTGTTTTTTCAAATTTCATCTAACATTAAGGACTATATTCTAATTTTTCAAACGATAAGAACTAAATTGTAATTTTTTTCAAATCAATCGTACTAAAGTCGACATTTTAAAATCATAAAACTTAATTATAATTTTATCCAATCATAACCACTAAATTTATAATTTACCTTAATTTAAGTGTTTTTTTTGGGAGATTTAAAGTAAACCCCACCAAACAATTATTCCGAAGTTCTTCAATTCTGTAGCGGAAGACTTACGACTGGCGCTTCCTTTCTTCAGGAGATTTGTTGAGTTTTCTACAGAAATTTCATTTTCTTAAAGTCAATTCCTTTGTCTTCTTCTGCAAGTTTTGCATTCAACGAACGAGCAGACGAATCAATTTCCCGTTGTTGCTGCGAAAACATGAATCCTGGTGGTTATACGGTTGAAGTGACGGGCTTGTCTCCTAAAGCCACAGAGAAAGATATCCTCGATTTCTTCGCTTTCTCTGGTGCAATCGAGCTCGTTGAGATTGTTAGGTATTCATTTCTTCCGTATCTAACAAACATCTAATTCCAAGTTTCACGATCCTACCAATCTTTTGATTTCCATATCGATCTTTCTAAATGTAATTAGGTTTGAAAAGGCTGTTTGCTGTTTAGTAATGCATACCATTCCTTAGGTTTATGGTCTTTTTGTTCAATTTTATTTTAGTTTTTTTTTTCTATCAACTGTTATGAACTTATGTGCGAGGAATTTTGATTTCATGAAAATAGATCTGGTGAAGATGCCTGCACTGCCTATGTGACATTCAAAGATGCTTATTCTCAAGAGACTGCTTGCTTGCTTAGTGTGAGTGTTTTTTAATCCGAAACAAACTTCAGGCCTACAATACAGTATTTGATTGAAATTTCTTTATTTTTTTTCAATATAACCATGTGGTGTTTAGATTTTCTAGTTTTGTTTATAGGATTTATTTCTCTGACCTTTTGATGAATATAAACATGAGAATCTTTAAATGTTCTAATTTAAAAGATATACAATTTCACATTATTAGTTTTTCTGGAGAATATAATGATATGGATTGTTTTGCTTCAATTATGAAACGCATTCTTGGGTTGTGAGCCACATGTTTAGTTTATAAATTTCAAACTCTGGAAATGCGGCGGTGGCTTATTGGGAATTCTTATGTGGTTAACTTGTGTGGATATGGCTCGAGTGTTGTAATTCTTATTGTAAAAATAAAAGTGGCGGCAGTTAAAATCAAGAAATCATTTTGCTCCACTATAATCGAGGTATCCACGCCCGTCCCTAGGCCAGACATCGGAAGTCGGGTGACATTCGAAGGAATAGAGATACGGAAGGTGTTTACAAATTAATATCACAGATGGTTCTCGAACCCATAGTCGAAACCTTTTATCTGGTTAATATGATGTATCTCTGTCTTTCTTTGATGAAGCAACCAACTGCCTTCGTGGGGGATATGGATTGAGCCCCTATTTTTCTGGATTCCTACTAATAATGAAGGGTGTTTTAGTTTTCTCCAGGAAGGTCCTTTTGTTAAATAATTTAGTAACAGACAACAACAATTATTAGAAACAATGGAAGAGACAATAATATTGCTCTAAGAAGCACAGACATGGATAAAGCTGCGCTTGAATAATGGACCCTTTTATTATTACCTTGACATAGCACTTGAATATGTTAGGCATATGAGAATAGGCATATGGCAAATCTGAAACTGTGATTAGAGAGACAATAATATTGTAGTAGTTGACTCTGTGATCATATAAATAACATCTTTTTTATTGTTTTGTTCCATATTTTTGTAATACTCCGGACTGTCCAAGCCAGTTACATGCAGTTCTACTATTATTATGGGACATACCTTGAAGAGATTCAAAACTAAGGTTCTTCATGAGCGGCTTGCTTGTGATCGTCTGACCCTATGACATGTAGAAGTCCAGATATATCCCTAGGAAATTAATTTCTAGGTGACCCATCACCTCTTAGTTTCTTAAGGTCTTCTTGATTATTATGCCATTTCATGATGTTTGTTTAGATTCCATAAATTTTTTTTGATAGGAATCAATATTTTCATTGATGTATGAAAAGTACAAAACTGACTATTCGATACTAGTTACAAAAAACCACTTCAATGCATATTAAGAGTGGATAAGTTATAATTCTGGAAATGTTTTACATTGTGGCCCATGACATGTCAAGAAAGATAATAGAATTGAAGAGCTTTTGCAGAGAAGTTTTTCCTCTGTCGAAGATGATATCATTCCTGGTATATTCCAAACAGACCACCAAACAGCACTTATGATGAGATACCAAAGAGTCTCCTTCTCATCTTTGAAAGGATTCCCACAGGAAGATGATACGACTCCGGCTATACGGGTTTATTCGCGTAGGCAGAAGCTCTGAATGAAAGACAGGAGGGCAGTATCGTCTT
>JBBMEG010000003.1:4335214-4379331 GCA_037832605.1 Cyclanthera cordifolia
TCAACTGCCTTTGTGGGTAGTCTGTTGAGCAAGTAAATTGCAGTGCTTACAGCTTCTGCCCAAAATTTCTTTGGTAACTTTTTTCAATGAGAAGACATCTGGCCATCTCCATCACAATTCTGTTTTTCCTTTATGATACACCATTTTGTTGTGTATAAGTAATAGACAACTCGTGCTGGATTCCTAAGTCTTCACAAAATTTTTCAAATTTCTTGGAAGTATATTCCTTTCCATTATCTGTCTCAAAGTTTTAAGCTTACAACCACTTTGAGTTTCTACCAAATTTGTAAACTTCTTGAAGATATCGAAAATCTGAGTTTTCTCAACTTAAAAATATACCCATGTCATTCTAGTAATATCATCAAAAAATATAATAAAATATTTATTATTCCCAATAGATGTTTTTCGCTTGGGACCGCAAACATCGCTGTGTAGCAATTCAGTTTTATCCTTGGCTCTAAAACTACCCTCTGTTGCAAAAGGTAGTCTGTGCATCTTCCCTTCTTGACAACTTTCACAAATCTGGTCAAATGAGGTAAATTTTGAAAAATCATCAACCATATTAGAAGAATGCAAAATTTTTAAGGCCTTGTTGTTGTAGTGACCAAAACGATAATGCCACTTTTTCCTTTCTTCAACTTTGGCATTTAGTGCATGATGACATAGAGAGTCACAATTCAAAAAGAAAGCATTTCCAACCATGAAACCCCTTGCAATTTCTACTCTTTGCGGGTCATAAATAACACAAACTTGGTCCAACCACAGAAAACTTGTTATGTAAAAGTTGAGCAATACAAAGCAAGTTTTGAGATAATCCCGTAACATATAAAACATTGGATATTTTCTTTTCACCTTGCTTAGTATGCATAATAACAGTATCTTTGCCTTCAGCTAGCACTGTTTCTCCATGTCCAAGAACAATCTAGACTTTATAGATTTATCTACGTGGTTAAAAAGATTGAAATCTTTAGCCATGTGCATGGTACATCCACTGTCTAGAAGTCAGGAGGTTGACTATGTGCCATTACTATGAGAAGCCATAAACAATAAGTTTGTTTCTTCTTCATCATTGTTGGCACAATTCGCTTGTTCCTGAGGATTTTGGGTTTTATATCTCTTGGCATAACAAAATTTCTCCGTATGACCATCCTTGTTGCAATAATCACAATGAAATATAATTTATGAAAGGCATTGAATAATGACTGAAGGTTTTGACCTTTCCTTTGTATCAAAATTTATCCACATTAATTGAAATTTGGTTTAGCAAATGAGCTTAACGAATGTTAGTATGCTTGGAAGGCCATGGAAACAAGTTTAAGTTTAGGAAAGTCGGGTCTAGTTCAGAATGTACTTGTGGCGCTTTGAAGCCCCTTTTGAATCACCTTGAATTTGAGTATGTAATGATATTCCTTATGGGCCTCAATGATTCTTTTACAATGGTTAGATCACAAATTCTATTAATGGAGCCTCTCCCAGCAATTAATAAAGTCTTTTCACTCTTAATTCAAGAAGAAAGACAAAGAAATGTTGTCTGTTCCTCCATTGAAGTTGTTACCTTATTAGCTTCAAACACTGCCAAGAAAATCAAGGATAATGCTGCAACATCAAAGAAAGAAGGTACACGGCTGGTATCTGGTCATTGTGGGCGAAAGGGTCATAGATACAACAAAAATGCTTCCTCTCAAGAAGATAGCACTCATTCTGCGGGTACACACTCAGTTATCCAAGATGAAACAATTAAGCTTGAAAATCTGACTACTAACAGTCCACAACTGATAGAGCTTCGCAGTGCACGTCTTAATGATACCCAAACCGAGTGTATAGCCTCTGCTGTTGGACACACTACAAGTATTTTTTTCAACATTATTGAATACACAACTTTCATCCCATTCTTGGATTTTGGATTCTGGTGCATGTAGACACATATGTTTTGATATACACTCCTTCAGAAAACTCCACAAGGAATCTGACACAACTATAATTTTGCCTAATGCCTTTCGGTAGCTGTAGAATATACTTGTAGTATACAAATTAATGAGAATTTATGTATAGATGATGTTCTGTTTGTCCCTTAATTCACATACAACTTAATTTAAATAAGTTGTTTGCTAGATTCACGTGATATATTGGTGGAGTTTTCTGGAAAATGCTGTAAATTACAGGACAGGAAGTCTTCGAAGATGATTGGCAAGGCTGATTGTCAGCAAGAACTGTATTTGTTCTATTCAAAAGAGAAAGCTGTTGTTTGTTCTGTTTTAGTAGAAGTATGGCACCGAAGACTTGGACATTTCAAAAAGATTATAGCAAATAAAGAATTCATTACAGTACGTTGGATTTCCTTCAAAATGTTGCAACATTTGCCCTTTAGCAGAACAAAAGAGGCTCTTCTTCCCTTTTCATAATCATGTAGCTAAAGAAACCTTTGACATCGTACATGGTGATATATGGGGGCCATTCATAGTGCCTATCGCTAAGGGACAGGTTTTTTCTTACCTTAGTAGACGACTGTTCCCGATATACTTGGGTTTCTTTGTTAATATCAAAGTCTGATGTACTCGATATTATACCAAAGTTTTTCAAGCTAGTTGAGACACAGTTCAATAAAAGGATAAAGATATTTCGTTCTGATAATGCTCGTGAACTACAATTCACAAAGTTTTTTGGATCAGTGGGTACTATTCATCAATACTCGTGTGTAGAAAGTCCATAGCAAAATTCCATTGTAGAGAGAAAACACCAACACTTATTAAATGTTGCAAGGCCTCTTTTATTTCAGTCTCGGCCCTCTCGGGTTCCATTAAGTTTTTCGGTGATTGTGTGCTCACTACAACCTATGTTCTCAATAGAATTTTTATGCCTCTTTTAAAAAATGCTACATCTTATCTCATCAAAATGAAATGGATTATAGTCTTTTAAGATCCTTTGATTGTCTCTGCTATGCTTCAACACTAAGAGCTAATAGAGGAAAATTTGATGCAAGAGCTCGTCGTTGTATTTTCCTCAGTTATCCCCTGGTATCAAAGGATATAAGGTGTATGATAACAACAAAATAGTTTTTTGTTTCAAGGGATGTAGTTTTTTACGAAAACACATTCCCTTTTCATGTCTTCAACAAAGAAAGTGAGAAAATTGTAGAAGAAATTTTTCCTGAACTGGTTTTGCCTCGGCCTATCATGCGTTCAGAAACAGTTGAAGATTATTCAGAATATGGGAATAATTCCAGTAGAGTCCATCTCGAAACTAGTCATAATACAGATCAGATTCAAGTTAATTCTCAAGAACCACTTGATATTCAGAATGATGATTTTCATCATGAAGTGCACAGTTAACCAAGTGCTTAGCTAGATGATTTTTCGACCTCTACCAACTTGTCTACAAAACAGTCAAACTAGAATACTTCCAATAGCAATATATTTGCATACCATATCAATTCTGACTTCAATAACATAAATGAAAGTCAGCAACATAATAATAACAATGAAGGATTGGAATTTATTCCTCGAAGGTATACAAGTGTTACCTTGGCGCCTGCATTTTTAAAGGAGGATTATCATTGGAATTTGTTCCAACATGATAAATCCTCAGGTCTCTCAACAATCAGATATTCCATTAATGAATATTTGTCATATGATAGGTTTTCTTCTAAATATCAACATTTTATTTTCAACATATCAACAATGTTTGAACCTTCCTTTTATCATCAAGTCGTGAAGGACAAACACTGAAGAGATGCTATGGACCTTGAGATTGCAGCAATGTAAAGGACCCATACATGGAGGCTTGTTTCTTTGCCATCCAAAATTAAACCTATTGGTTCTAAATGGGTTTATAGAGTTAAATATAAAAGTGATGACACCATTGGCTACTTTAAGGCAAGACTCGTAGCTAAAGGTTTTAATCAACAAGAAGAGATCGATTACATGGACACCTTTTTCCCAGTTGCCAAAATTGTGACGGTCAGATTGCTCATATCACTATCTACAACTTATGGTTGGTTGTCTCAGCTAGACATAAATAATGTCTTCTTGAATGGTGAATTGTTTGAAGATGTCTACATGAGTTTTCCCACATGCATTATAAAAGATAAGACTTCTTCTAGTGCGACACCATTGGTTTGTAAACTTAACAAATCTATATATGGTCTTAAACCAGCGTCGCGCAAATGGTTTCAAAAAATTTCAAGTGTTTCAGTAGATGCCGATTTTCTACAAATGAAAAGCTCATTACTCCCTCTTAGTTCGAGGAAAAGGTAACTCATTTGTTGCGTTATTAGTCTATGTCGACGACATTTTGCTTGTGGGACCATCATCTGTTGAAGTTAAACGAGTTAAGGCAATATTACTCTAGCATCATTTCTTTTTAAAAGATCTTGGAAAGGCCCGTACTTCCTCGTACTAGAGTTATCCTGATCATCTAAAAGGCTTTATCTAACTCATCGAAAGTACTGTCTTCATACTAGAGGATCATGGTCTCTTGGCTTCAAAGCCGGTTAACTAGTCAATGATGCCTAACCTCAAAATTTCAGCTACTGAGGGAGAACCTTTAGAACCAAATGGCATTAGTAACTATATACGTCTTGTTGGTAGACTATTATTTACAAGTTTAAAGGCCAGATAGTAATTTTGTTGTTCATCGACTTACACAATTCGTTTCAAAACCAACAGTTGAGCATCTTAAGGCTGCTAATTACCTATTACGTTATCTTAAAGGAAATATGGGGCAAGGAATTTTATTACAACCAATGCCGAAATTTCAAATTAAAGCCTTTATAGACTCTGATTGGGGGTGCTTGTATTGATACACGAAGATCCCGTTACTGATTTTTGTATATTCATCCGTGATTCTATGATATCTTGGAAAACTAAAAAGCAACCTATGGTATCACGATCCTCTGTGAAAGCTGAGTATCGAGCTTTGGCAAGTGTCACAACTGAAATTATATGGCTTAATAGTCTTCTCCATGATTTGATGATTGAAAGCGAAGCTCAAGCCTTGATTTTTTGTGACAACCTAGCTGCAATAGAAATTGCTTCAAATTCATGCGTTCCATGAGCGAACAAAACACATTGAAATTGACTGCCATTTCATTCGTGAAAAGCTCAATAATGGGTCAATAAAATTGATGCACGTTCGATCAAATTCCCAGCTTGTTGAGCTCTTTACCAAAGCCCTTCCTACCACAACTCTTAGACATCTACTGAACAAGATGAACATATTTGACCTATATAGTTCTTCATCTCATCAAGTTAGTTTATCATTTTGTCAAACATAGTATGATTGACAGTGACATGCTACAAATAGATCTTACCGAGAATATGTTTGGATTTCACAACAACAGCTTCCTTGCCAGAGAAGACATTTTGCAGTATTGTGAGATGAAAGAAATTGGCTACACTACTAGTTTTCTTTCGGAATAAGAAACGGTTCTATTGATAAATGAATTATCCAAGCATCGTGAATACAACAGAGAACTCTATTAGGAGATGTGAAAGGAAAATAAACCAATAAATAATTATAATTTAATTGATAGCACTACAAGAAAAATAGCTTTAAGTGACAAAGGGTAAGACGATGGCGGTATAATCCATCGCCTTATAACACCTAAGGCGACGGAAGTGAAGATGCGTCGCCTTAGCCTTGGGATAAGGTGACAGAACAACGATTTCGTCCCCTTAGCCTTTCAGCTTAAGACGATAAAGCGTTTGTCTGTCACCGTACGACGACAAAAATAGTGTTCTGTGGCCTTAGCTCCAGGCTACCGCGACGAATCTTCTCTTGCATCGCCGTAGCTTCTCAATTACGGTGACGCATACCCTCTTTCGTCGCTTCAGGCTTGACGTTTCATTTTTTGGTAAAGGAAAAACGGTGATGCTAAAGCGACGAACAGTGGCTCCATTGCCGTAGGTCTTCCAAAACGTTTCATTTTCCCCAAAATTGAAAAGAATGAAGGCTAAGGCGACGAACAGCTGATGCGTCGCCGTAAATCCCAAAAAGTTTTTCATTTTCCCTCCCAAAATTGAAAGTTGGGGGAAAACAAAAGGCTAAGGCGACGGAGTCTTGGAGTTCTGTCGCCTTAGTTTTCCATCCTTCTTTAATTTTAAAAGAGACTACGGCGACGCAACTGCCTTCGTCGCCGTAGGCCACTAGGGGGAAAACGGTTTTAAAATAGGTGAAGGCGACGAATTAATATTCCGTCGCCATAGCCTCTATTACAAAACACAAAATCGTCCTCTTTTTTCATTTTCTCACTTTCCCTCCCCTCAAACCCTCCAAACTCTCTCAAAATCTCACCCCCCCACCAACACCGCCGTCGCTCCTCCGCCACTGCTCCTCCGTCATCTCCTAACTTCTAACTCGGTAGTGCTTAGTTTTGAGTTTTTCTTAATTATATTGGTCAATTTATTTGTGTTTATCGAGTTGTTTAGAATCTGATTTCATAATGTTAGAGTTATTTTTTACGTTGGTAAGAATTGATAATGAATTTTGTTGAACATTATTATCTTATTTCTTGTTATAAATAATGATGATTAAGAAAAACCATATTCAATCTATTCTTGTTTATACTTGTTGTTTTGAGATTTTTGTTACAATTCTTTGTTTTGTTTTGTGCTTTCTTTACACTAGATAACTTGAGTGTATTGCCATTATTTTTTTAGTAGACATTTGTTTGCAAAATTGAGAATATTGCAATTATTTTTTTTTTGTAAGGAGAGGTTTGTTTGTAATAAAGAAGTGAAAGAGATTAATAAAATCAACAAAATTGAAATGGAATGCAACAAGTGAAAATCGGTTCGGTTCCTTCGGAATTTCAATTCTTGGAAGCAAAAACCGAACCGATGTTAATCGATTTTGAAAAACCGAACCGTTGGTTTAGATTGAGAAGTAAAACCTGAATCAAACCGACCCATTTGGTTCGGTTCATCGATTTAGACCAATTTTTTATATTAACTTGTTTGTTTTTATGTCTATCTTGTAGTAATGCTAGCCTTATTCATACAATATATGCATTTGTACTTTGTTTATGTTTATGGAAGTAAAATATTGAAGAGACTCGATGGTGGTGGCTCGTCATCCAAGTAAAAAGGTAAAGTTTTTGCTTCAATTTTTAAAATTGATTACAAACTTGTTTAAATTTTGTTCTGGCTATCTTGCAGTAAAGATAACTTTTATTTTCGAATATATGTTCTTTTTACACGTTTAAATTTTTTTGGTAAATTCAAAATACGTTGTCATGTTGTCCAAATTTCTAAAAATAATTTAGTTTATGTTCTATTCTCTATATTCAAGTTTTTCTAACATTATTATTATTCTGGCTTATTGTAGGTCAAACATCAAAACATGTATGCATGTCATCGCTAGCTCGATCAAGTTATCTCTAGAATGTTTGGATGTTTTTTTACATTTTAAAAATGTCATCTCTAAAGAAAGATGTAAACTTATATTTACATTTCATTTCTTTATTTGTTTAACATTACTTTATTTTACATTCTATTTCAATACTTTATTTGTATTGAATGTCTATATTAATGGAAATGTTCAGTATTGAATTCGGTTTTTGTCTTTGTATGTTGAAGTTATATTTTCTTTTTAAAAACCGAATCACAAACCAAATAATTGATTTAAAAAAAAAAAAAACAGAATCACCTAAGGCGACGGACAAAATCTGTCGCCGTAGACATCTAAGGCCACGAACACATTCTTTGTCGCCGTAAACAAGATCATCTGAGGCGACGGAAAACCTCTGTCGCTTTAGGTGTCTAAGGCGACAGAGACAATAGTCGTCGCCTTATGTGTCTAAGGTGACAAATTACTCTTCGTCGCCGATAAGACTAACCTGCGACGGAATTCTTTTTCCGTCGCTTTACGGTACGGCAACGAAGATAAGGCAACGGAGCTGGCAACGGAACATTTTCCGTCGCTATAGGCTAAGGCGACGGAAAAAGATGCTCAATGCGGCAAAATCTTTCGTCGCCTTAGCTGTTGAATCTTGTAGTACAGTTAAGAAAGATTTATGTGCCAAGAACCCATAAAAGATAATATGTGATCTAAATGTATAATTAAAGTATTGTCTAATAATGAAATCATGAACATAGTACTGGTACGTTTGAAAACTTAATAGTATCAATAAACTAATAGTAGGATTGAGTTATTCTTTAGAACATTGACGACAAAAAATTTATTGGTTAAATTATTATATTTATTTCTAGTAATCAATGTTTTAATGTACGTAGGAAAAGTAGTAATAATTGATATTGTTTTGGTTCAAACCATTAGATTTTAAAGTATAAAAAAAGTAATACTATTCTTTTAATTATGCTATGAGGCGTTAGGGACTTTAAGTCTCACTACATAATCATAGAGGCATAAATCCCTCTAGTGTAAGCAGTGTTTTCAAGGTCATCGCCTTGCACATAGGCGGTATTGTGCCTTTAAAAAGTCTAGGCAAGCGCCATTAATCAGGCCCTTTCCTATCCTCGCCATTTTGCGCCATGGATCTCCTTCGCCTCAGACCAAGTCATGTGCCTTGTTAAAGTTATATTTATTTATCAATATGCTAACTTAATACCCACAAAAGTAACCTAGAAATAGCTCATGAAGAAGTCCAACTAACATGCGAAATACTATTAAGGATACTAAATTTATAAAGTTATTTGATGCATAACCTTTGCTTTTTATACTTTTAGTGAACTTTAAATTTTATTCAAATACTAATTTAATATGTATAATACATCTTATAATAACATAATTTGTATGGTTTATCATTCTTTAATTTTTTTTTAGTATTAGCATGTAAATTTAAAAATTTATGGGAATAAAAATATGTTTTATATATCAATTTATGCTTAATATATTATTTAGTTATACATTTATTAGCTTTACTTCTCTTCACTCGCCTTTTTATATCGCCTCTTGCTTTGAGGCGATCAAAGAGTGCACCGCGTCTTACGCTTTGAAAACACTAGGTATGATGCGTAAGCCTCTTATGATCTAACAAAAGCAAATGCCTCAAGGCTCAAGGAGCCTCAAAATGTAAGTCTTAATAACCTTTAAAACATCGCGAATCCTTGGTCTAGTTTTGGTGAAGGATCCATCTTTTATTTCTGAATTAAGGGAAAAATTGGATTTGTGGAGGATCAGAGTCCCACTTTTACTTAATTTTGCAAGGTTCCTTTTGTTCCCTCGAGTGAGGCCCTTTGTTAGAGAACATAACTTATTGAGTGTGTTTAAAATTTCGTACAATAATTAGAATTGTGTTTTGATAGGAAACAAGATTTGGTTTCTTTTTTTTAATAAGAAATAATTTATTGATGATTAAATTATAAAAGATTACAAAAAGAACGTGTCTAGGGATTCCCTGACAACAATAAATAAAAATAATAATAGAGATTTGGCTTTTAAATAATGAAATTTTCTTCGTTAAAGGCTTGAATTTTGATTTTGAAATGTGCACTCTTCTTAAAGTCTTATCTTCAACACTTACCTATGACATTAATTTGTAGAAACTTTCAATGTCTATATTTCTTCAATGTCTTTCGGTATCCGACCTAAGAACAGGCACGATTACCCTTGAAGGATTTCTCGATTTTCAAAAAAAAAAAAAGAAAATCTTCACTAGTATTGAACCATAAAAGTATGGTTATGGCTTCATCAAATTTGATGAAGCTCTAATGGGAATATTTCTAAGAAGCATAGACATTGATATAACTATGAATCCTATCAAACAAATTTGGACCCTTTTATTATTCTGTTGGCATGCATTTAAATTTGTTACGCGTATGACAAATCTAAACCTAATTATAAAAGAAAGGGCAAATCTAAATCATAGTCATATTGCAAATCTTTACCGCTCTTTAAAGAGGCATTAGCTTTGTTTTTGTTGTTGTTGGATCTTTCTTTCTTTTTTTTTTTTTTACAGGAAAATTGGAGTTTTGCTTCACACTTATTCCTAAGTCTAATACTTAATGTTATTGGTAGGTGTTGAGTCTCTAATTAGAGTTAGCAAACTGTGTTATTCAGTTGTTTTTGTTATTTCTAGTCATGTACTTAATGATGTTAGAAATATCTCTATTCACCTGCTCGCCATTCATGAAGTTTGTTTTCCTCCAAAGACGCCATGAAGGTGTTTGGACATTTATAAAGTGATTATTTTGAATAATTATGAATGAAATGTCATTTTGAGCGATTAAAAATTTGAATTTTTGTGATGGTTTATTTGGATGTGGTTATTTAGAGGAAGTTACAGTTAATAGCGGTTGATAATTTTTTTACCCTGAAAACGTCGACTAATTAATTAATTCTCCCTCATGTATTTGTCTCAAAGAAGTGAGTATTTTTCTACCTCAGGTACCGCAGTGACCCTCGCAGAGGAAGTTGTTAAAACCATGCTGGCCTTGGGTTACGTGCTGGACAAAGATACATTTATGAAAGCCAAGGCCTTTGATGAGTCTCATCCCGTCTCAGAACCCATTGTTCTAGGCCCAAGGCTCAAGGCTTTGTGGGCTTTTGTGTTTTTTTTTTTTTTTTATCTATAATTTTTGTGCTTTTGTCTCCTGTGCATATCTTTGAAACTCTTGATAAGATTTTAAGATATTGAAATATTTTGTATCAACTTATATATATTTTGTATTGTTTTTAATTAAAACTTTATTTCTTTTCATGAAAATGAAAGTTAATAGTTGAATGTTATGTTTATCAAAATAATTTTTAATTATAACTTCATTCCTTTCCATGAAAATAAAAGTTATTAGTTGAATTTTATGTATTTTATATATTATTCCTATTTAAACTTCATTTATTCTCGTAATGATAAAATAAAAGTTAATAGTTGAATCTATGTGTGTTTTATATATCTTTCTTGGTTAAAAAATTCATTACTTTTTATGAAAGTGTTTTGATTGTGCGTATATATATTTGTATTTTTTTTATATTGTATGCCTTAAATAAAAAAAGCCGTGCTTTTTGGTGTGTCTTGTGCCTCACGCTCTAGAGGGTTATTGCGCCTAAATGCGGCTTCAGCTTTTTAAAACACTGCTCAGAACCGCAACAGCATAGGTAGCTAATTTGGAAATTATTAAAAGCATGGATTAGAAATATCATGTATAGCAGCAGCCAAATCAGCTATATCAGCCACTGGAAGAACAGCTAGCTGCTGCTGCCGATAAGGTGGTTAGGACCTAGGAGTAGCTATTTATATAAGAGAGCTCGTTTCATGTCCGGCGCCCTGAATGAAGCAACCAAAGTTGCAGCTTACTTGGGTTGTCGCGCAATCTTGAGCATTAAGCCGTTAGAGAGTCCTACTCATTCATTGTAAATAAAGAATTTGAAATGTAATATGGATTTGTGAGTTCCTACTGATATTTTATTAGTGTAAAAGCTGTATGTATAAATTTTAAAATGTCATAGAGTATACTATCATGCTTACAGATTGTCTTCTCTGTGATCAGCTTATTAGTTGAACTTTAGCTTTGAATCTGATTAAAAAAAAATTACTTATTTGGTTCGTTTAAACGTTGAATTGTCTAATAGGGTGGCCATATGGATGGATGCTTGATTTGCGTATGCAATATAATGGTTTTGCCACCTAGGATGGTTACTTCCATCTGTAATTGTCTGAGGCTCCGGCAGGCAGTAGCTCCCTCCAAGTTACAGGTCGGTCTAGTCTTAATTTGTTTTGCTGTGGACTGGGGTCTCATCAACGAGACATCGAACATGCATATTTACTGTATGATTCTTGGCATTTAGGCTACAAGAGGAACAAACTCGAATGTTATAATCTAAGCTGTTAATTAAATGATTAACTCTCAGGCATAACATTTGAATCATGCATTGCACAATATTCCCACACACCGTGGCTGTATTGTCGTGGTCATAGACCATCACATCGTCTGCTGCAAGTACATAAATAGTTTCAGTAGAGGTGGATCCTGGACCCTTCTTTATTAAAAGGCATCTTCCTTATATGGATTAACCATTTTCTTGTACGATGAAATGCATCACATCCCATAAAATAGAAGCTAATTGAAACAGCCTAGCCGATACTGTTGGTAAAACTAAACCAGGTTCGGGGAAATATATATTCAACTTTGGAGTTAGATGGTCAAGAGCTCATTAAGTGAGGATTATGGAGTTGGGAAAGGAAATAAACAACAAAAACGGAAAATTGAAGGAGCTTGTATATTCTGACTTTTGCAGAAAATGATGATAGAAGGAGTAATTAGGATGGAAGGCAATTGTAGCGTACAAAGTTTTGTTTTTGGGGGTATCTGAAATAATTGTCCTTTTGAAACTGTTTGGGCCTTTTTGTTGCTGGTGATGGGTTTTAAGACAGACCCCCTTTGAATGGTGGGTCACTCATAGTGTGCGAGTGTTGGTGTGGGTCTTACCAAGCTACAGTGATTTGAAATGGACTGAGCACGTAGGCGGGAAGTCATTGTTTCTCCAAAGGAGACTCATCACTCCATTTCTTTCCCAACACTGCCCAACCGGCCTTTCTCTTCATTTTACTCAATGCCCAAGCCTTTGTGTTTTATCTTTCCAATCAACCACCCTCCATCCTAAATAAGAAATCAGTTCTGGTTGAAGGCTTATGCTCCCTTTAATGACGTTAATTTGTGTCATCCCACGTCTCTCTATCGGACAGACCAGTGATGCCCTCGAGTTTATTGGGTTAACTCAATAAATAAACAAGAAATAAGGTTTTACTTCCTTAATTATTCCTCTCAAACCTGCATCCAAACAAGGATTTTAAACTATTCCCTTCCCCTTTTTCCATTCGAAACACACACCATTAGGAAAAAGACTTTAAAACCTACAGATTTCTGTTTTTACCAATGGTTACTTTTAGTTTGTCTACTCTAAACAATAGATTTGGTTGATTAGGATAAAATTCTTCCATTATCTTAGATTCTAAAACTCGTTTTCTAAATGAAAAAAAATGTTCCTGTTCAGATCATGAAAGATCCAAACAAGGCACGATATCATGTGTTTATGTTTGTACTCTCCTTTTACCCCTAGCTAGGCCTAGAGTTTTTCTTTGATTCATCTATCTTTATGTTAGTGAAGGACATGATGTCCTTTCACTAGAGAAAAAAAAATAATATACACACATATATACATATATATATATTACCGATCTTCTTTTGTTTTTCCTTTATCCTTTTGATCTATTCCCATTTCTCACTTACATTTTACGTTATGTTTTGTAAAGTAGTCCGAACTCTTCGTCAAAGCAAAGGGGCCAACAGGCGGCATGAATGACCATCTCCACTCACATATTGCCGGGAAACAGTCGTCTGCTTCAAGGGATGTGATTTTTTTTTTCTTCTTCTAAGAACCTCTCTTCGATAGAGGACAGTGGAAAAGTGAAAAGTGAAAAAGGATAGATGCCTTGAATTATAAGATGTTTTTTCTGTGTTGATGGTGATGCTTTTTTCTTATAACAGAATAAATATGGGAAATTCATTACAAAATAAAAAGAAAATCTTACTAAAAACGTATCAACACAAAAAGGTAATTAGTTCACTCTGATGTAAATTTTTCTCACTTTAAATTATATGTTACAAACTAAAGAATCTCCAGTGCCTTATAGAAACTATGAGTGAAAATATTCAGATAATATCAGTCAATGTATGTGCAAATTTACTCCATTAATTACTCATTGATATAAAATAAATTAATAAACAAACTTATGGTTAAAATTCCAAACTTTCAATTTTGACTTAGAGGATGTTTGTGTTGTAAAATCGTGGAGTGTTTAGAAATGAGAAGTTATTTTGAGTGATTATAAAGAAGAAATTGTAATAATAGCTCGTTTGTATAAAGTTTTTAAGGAGTTATTATAAAAGCTCGTTAAACAAACATACTCTTAGGGAGCAAGATTTTGGTATCAAACAACTCACGGGACTATTGACTTTACTAAGAAATTCGCATGAATGATGATTGAGCTATGAATTCAAAATGATTAAGCAACGAAAGAGGGGTAGAGAATAAGCCAGGATTTTGTTTAAGTGGAGAAGCAACTAAAATCACAAGTTAAATCCAAAATCACGCAAAAAAATAATAAATAAAATATAGTGTGGTTGTAATAAAACACATCTCATTTTCTACTAACAAACATTATAATTATGATATCCAAAAAGAAGACAAGCCATTGGAAGTGTTTTTGCATCATCCTAAAAACATCTTTCAACTAATTAAACACTCTCTTATAAAAAAAAAAAAAAAAAAAAAAAAATTTAATTTTGGAATCACATTTTCCAAAACTCAATGTTGTTAACTAAGAATAGAAGCTGCCAAATTATCTCGGTAACTTCCATGATGGATGTGATGAACAGTCAGAAATTTTGAACAAATCAGCTTTTTGGTGCCTTCTACAAATTTAAAAATGAATTTTAATTTATTTTTCAAAAACAGCATCCAATTCCACTCAACTTGTTTGACAAAAGGGACACAAAAACTTGATTTTTAATTTCATCTAAATAAGGTAACAATGGTTAAAGCCACTTTCTTTTCACTACCTTTTCATAATATAATATACAAATCATATATATACACCACTTGTTTTTTTTTTTTTTTTTCCAATCTTTTCAGAAGACTTTTTAGAAATTCACTGTTCGTAATGTTGAAACCAATCAGGAAATTGTCCCTACCGAATCAACGGCTGAGATTTCCTATACCATCTTAGCCATTAGTCACTATTATTATAACGACTTATTGTTATTTTTTTTTATGCAAGAAACTGTTAACTAAAGCAGTTGTTGCGGAATCCCTATCGCTGCATATCTTTCCTGAGTGAACGGGGAAATTAATATATATTTATAGGAAGCAAAGCATTCAAAAAAATTAATTTTAAATTTTATTAAAAATAAAAAATAAAAATGGTGACGTCAGAGAGATGAAGCACATGGGATCAATCAGTGTCAGATGAATACACCAGAAGCATGAATACATGTGGAGGAGAAGATTCAGATTATTAATAAAAAATTAGTATATTTTCTATTTTATTCATTTTAAAAAAAAAAAAATTAATAAAAAAAAGTATATTTTTTAAAAATAGAGCAACAGGGTAGGGGAAAGAACATGGTTCCACCCCATTCCAATGGGGCAGTGCAAAACTTCCAACTCATAAGGCATGTGATGCAGCTGAGAATCCTTTGTCTCTGCCCAATTTCTTTTTTCAAAGTAACTATTTTCTTTTTATTTTTATTTATTTTTTTTATTTTTTTTTGCTTTTCCTTCTGAATGGGGTCCCCTTTGCAGTCTCATCCTCTCTCCAATTTAAAGGACATCACCATGTCCATATTTCTCATGATCGTCTTTAGGCTTAATTTTGATGGGATCCAATTTCTTTCGAACCCCTCAAAACTAAAAAGTAGAAGAAAAAACAAAGTGCAATTTAGTTCAAATTTTGATTAATTTATTTACTAATTAATATGAGTGGGGGATTTGACAGAGAAAAACAGTGTGAAAGAAGAAATTTGGTTTGATGGGGTTGGGTCCTAATTGGTGTGTGTTTCTTCCTTTGAGTGTACGTTATGGGAATCAATTCAAGTTTGGAAAAAGAAGAAATATTGCTAGAAAAGAAGATTTAATTACCCTATTCATTTATGCACTTAGTATAATAGAAATGCCCTTAGCACTTTTAGCCTTATCCCCCTACTCCAACTAATTTTGCTTTTTCCATGCATCCATCCATCCCCCACAAGGCCCCCACTTTCAAATAATTTTAACCTATCACAAAAGGCCCATTTTTACGCCCAAATTTCCTTCTTCATTTTTTCCTCTTCAATCTTATATATATTTGTTCCATCAACACTGTACATTAACTTATTCTATATAATTTAAGGTTCAAATCTTTCATTTTATAAGCTCTCCTACTCTCCAAATGTCTTTTAGTTTATACGTTACTTTTCGGGCCCACATATGTTGCATATTATAACAAATCAACATGTTATGTTGTTATGTTCAACATGGGGGCTGTAAAGCCCCCAAGTGAGGATAAGAATTTGGATTTGGCACTTAGCAACTCTCTCGCAAAGCCTGCTATATCTTAAAGCTAAAGCTAATTTTAAATTGAAGACAAGTTTGCAAATATATTAGCACAACAGTTTTGAATATTTACATGTTAGATTGGTATTAAATCAAACACATTTAGAGATGCATATGATATTGGTGCGCATGAAGTGAAAATGGAGAAAAAGGACAAGAGGGAGTGGGAAAGAGTGTTTGGATGAGGTAGAAATGAAACAGATATATATATATATATATATATATTACTCTGTTTCAAAGGGGTTGATGATGGGAAATTGGGTTGGTCCTGAGCCACGATGGCTGTTGGTGGGTTAGGTAGCAGCCCCTGCCCACCCCTCTCCTCGGACCCATCCCTTTAGATTCCTGACCCCACCACTCCTCCCTATAACTTCCAACCCCAACTCACTCTCTACTTTTTTTTTTTGTTTCCTTTTCTTTAACTCAACTTCTTTTTTCTTCTCTTCTAAACTATTTATATAATAGGTTAAAATATCAATTTTTTTTTAAAAATTCTTGAACTAACAAATGTATTTACTTAGCTTTCGAAAAAACTTAGAAATAAAATTTGAATTTTAAAACAAGCAAGGACAAAATGTGAACATGACCCTACTAATTTTGAAATAAAAAAAATTAATAAGAACTTGCCAAAGAAAAATTTTAAACTTGTTTCGAACAAAAAAATTTAGACATTTGAAATTTAATGATCAAAATGGAACAATCACCAACGATATACCTACGTTGAAGCCTCTCCGTCAAGCATAATGTGCCACCTCTTTCATAGCAACACTGGTATGCACATACGAGCCAACCCTAACACTCCTCGATGCACGCAAAATAGCACAACTCCATTACTACGCATGCCATCGCCTCAATTTGCGTTTGTCCCAATTTTTAGGTACTAGGTATTTTTCTATCCTTGAGCTACTTTTCTTCTCTTGAGTGGGTCACCTAGGGTGTCCTCTAACAGTCTAAATAAGTGTGTGTACCATATTGATCTTTAGGTTAAGGGCTATGTTCCTTATGGCGAAAGGTCATGAGACGTATATCATGATCACGTTAACTAGTGAATATCTTAATATTTGATCAAGGCTTGTATATTTTACACGTAGTTGTTATGATATATGTTGATGTTTGCAATTGCATATTGTACCGTGGGTTTTACTGAGTATTTCAATTACTCACCCTTTATTAGTAGATTTTCATAATGCACATTTCGACTCATTAGGAGAGGGGGTTGTTGCTAAGTCCTTTTTATATGAGTCTTATTATCTATCGTAAAATCTTTTACTTATTGTCATTTGAATAATTTAATTATTTTGCAAATCTCTTGAAAAAAGATCTTGATGTTATTTAAGGTTTGCAACTTTTTGCTATTTTCGGTTAAAAATCATGCATGAGGTTTTCTTGTAGTTACCATATTATTTTCAATGTATCTACATGCATTCTTAATAAGAATCTATGTTTAGGACTTTTAAAAGTCAGATTCTTATAGTTGGTATCGAATACATTATTAGACTGATTCACTGAATAAGTAGTTGAGTCTACATAATCATAAGAACTCTATCACTACTACAAAAGAGGGAAAAGATGTCGGTCAATCCAAAATGATTTTAAAACATGGATATTTGGTGTCGGTCACCTTTGGTATCGTTTATTTAGTGTCGGTCTGGACTTTTGGTGTCGGTCAGACTGACACCAAAGGTGACCTACACCAAATATCAGTATTTTTAAAAAAACCGACACTGTTTTCTTTATAAAAAAATCGGTCCAAATTACCTTTGGTGTCGGTCAGACCGACACCAAATGTCCGTGTTTTAAAAAAACACCCGACACCATTTCTCCTTTCTAAATAACCGGTCCAAATTACTTTTGGTGTCCGTCTGACCGACACCAAAAGCTTGGACCGACATCATTTTCTTCTGTTTTATTTTCGGTTATATTTTGAAAAGACTGATCCCTTACCCCCTCATTTCTTCTTTGTTTTCTTCTTCATTTCAACTTTTTCTCGCTAATTTTCATTGAAACCCTACTCACTTTTCAAGCATTTTCTTCTTCTTCTTCTTCCCAAAAAACTCCATTTCTTTTCTTATTCTTCTTCTTAGCTCTCTTTTCTCCTTTACGCGCAGCCAAAAACTACATTTCAAAGGTACTAATTTAATTTTTTTTGTTATTATCATGTATTCCATACCTTTTTATAGTAAAGTTCTTCTAAGAAGGCAAATGCTATTTTTTAGTTTGCTAAAGTTTATGTATTTTGTTTAGAGTAATACTTGCCTCTAAGAAGGCAAACTATAGCAAATATCTAGGGTTCTTTCAAATAAAGAAAGTGTTGGTGTTTATAGCAAATATCTAGGGTTCTTTCAAATAAAGGAAGTAGTGTTGGTGTTTGTTTTGCGTGTTTCTTTCAAATATCTAGGGTTCTATTTATTGTCTTTCAAATATCTAGGGTTCTAACCTACATTATACATCTCTTAATCTTTGAATATCTATTTTATTTATTTGTTTGTTTGTGGATTTGGTTATATGTTTAAAGTAGTGTCTTAAAGTAAATAGTGCCTTAAAGTAAATAGTGTCTTATAAATTTGTGTTTGGATTTTTACCCTTGTGTGTAAGTATTATTTTAGTTGGAATATGGATAAGTTCTGGATGTTTAAGGCTCGAATGTCACAAGAATATAGTTTAGGAGTTGAGAGTTTTATAGAAAATGCTTTACGACATTCCTATGGGTCAAATGTTGTTTGTTGTCCATGTTTGAAATGTGTGAATGCCAAGTACCAAAATGTGAATGTAGTAAGAGACCTTTTATTTGTAAATGGTATCGATCAAAGTTATGACACGTGGATTTGGCATGGAGAATCTATATCGAGGAAAAGAAGCAATATTGAAAGCGGCGTTCCAATCGATCAAATTATAGATGAGGATTTGGATGACCAAATACGTATGTTTGAGGCTGCACACGATTATTTTAACGACAGATCGCCAAAATTTGAGCAATCATTAGAGGATGCAAAGAAACCATTATACCCAAATTGCAATAATTTTACTAAGATATCTGCATTAATTAAGCTTTATAATTTGAAAGCAAAGTTTGGATGGAGGGATAAGAGTTTCACAGAGTTGTTAGAACTATCGAGCGTTCTACTGCCTTGTCCTAATGAAATTCTGATATCTACTTATTATGCCAAGAAGAATTTAAGTACATAAGGAATGAATTATGAAAAGGTTCATGCCTGCATTAAAGACTGTTTTTTATATCGAAAAGAACTCGCTAATGCCGAATTGTGTCCTACATGTGGAACATTAAGATGGAAAGTTCGAAAGAATGCGCAAGTAGGGGTAAAAATATTCCAGTCAAAGTCATGTGGTATTTTTCTCTCATTCCAAGATTTGAACGAATGTTTCGAAGTAAAGAGACTTCAAAATTTTTGACGTGGCATGCTACTCACCAACAGGTCGATGGGAGTATAAGACATCCAACCGATACACTCTCATGGAAACAAATAGACGAAAGATGACCCGAATTTATTTTAGAATCGAGGAATCTTCGTCTAGCCTTATCAACAGATGGTGTAAATCCACACGGAGACCAAAGTACTAGATATAGTTGTTGGCCAGTGATGTTGGTTACTTACAATCTACCTCCATGGTTGTGCATGAAGCGTAAATATTTGATGTTAAATGCATTGATTTCTGGACCCAAACAACCAGGAAATGACATAGATGTCTATCTAACACCATTAGTCGACGATCTAAAAATGCTATGGAATAGAGGTATTGAATGTTTTGATGCACACCGTCAACAACGTTTCACCTTGAAAGCTATTTTGTTGTCGACCATTAATGATTTCCCTGCATACGATAATTTGTGTGGGTGTACTGTAAAATGGTATCATGCATGTCCGATATGTGGAAATAAAACAATATCTACTTATTTACTTAAGGAAAAAAAGATGGCATACCTTGGACGTCAGAGATATCTACCTATTCGGCACCCATATAGACGACAAAAGAAAGTGTTTAATGGGGAATAAGAATTCGGAGTAGCTCTTTAACCGTTAAGCGGGGAAGAGATTCTTGCATAACTAAATACTATTTAATTTACTCATGGTAAAGGACGTAAAAAAGAGCAACATGCAAACACTTATTGGAAGAAGAAATCAAATTTTTTTGAGTTAGAGTATTGGAAAGATTGTCACGTGCGATATTGTTTAGATGTCATGCACATCGAAAAGAATGTTTGTTCTAATATTATTGGAACCCTGTTTGATATTCCTGGCAAAACAAAAGATGAGTTAAAAACACGTCAAGACCTAGTTGAATTAAATATCGAAGTAAGCCAAAAAAATGGGAGAGAAAATATTCTTGCCTCCAGCATGTTACACACGAACAAGAAATGAGAAATTGAGCGTGTGTAAAACATTATCTGAAATTAAAGTACGGGAAGGATATTCATCCAACATAAGTAAAATAGTGTCGATTAGTGATTTGAAACTTTACGGGTTAAAATCGCACAACCATCATGTTTTGATGCAACAACTACTTACTGTAGCAATTCGTGGTATTTTTCCTAAACATGTTCGATACGCTATCATTCGTCTATGCTTTTTCTTTAATGCTATATGTTCTAAGTCGATAGATTCAACTAAGTTGAAAGAATTGCAAGATGATGTAGTTGTCACTTTATGTCTTTAGGAGAAGTTTTTTCCACCATCATTTTTCACAATAATGGTTCACCTTGTGCTTCATCTTGTAAGAGAAATAAAATTTGGTGGACTAGTTTATTAGAGGTAGATGTATCCTTTTGAAAGATATATGAAGATTTTGAAATGTTATGTTCGTAATAGAAATCGATCGGAGGGATGCATTGAAGAAAATTATATGTTGAAGAGTCGATAGAGTTTTGCTCTGAATTCATACAAGGACTTGAATTTGTTGGATTGCGATCATCAAATAATGCAGATGCAAATAAGATTGATCGGCTGTTATCTGCTGCCAATTATAAAACACCAACTAAGGATATGATTATTCAAGCTCATTTGTATGTACTACATAACTTAGACGTTGTGCTTCCATTTATAGATCAGCACATGCAGATGTTGTCTAAATTTAAGACGAACATACTCGAAAATTCAGTACTTGGTTGCGTGATCGTGTTGGGCTCGCTTTAGGGGTTCAGAACAATTCTATATCATCTATGTTAAGGTGGGTATCACATGGACCTCGTTGAGAAGTGACCACTTATAATAGTTATATGGTCAATGATATTCAATATGATACAAAAAAATCGAGATGATCTTAGAAGTGTGCATAATAGTGGAGTTATGATAACGGCTCAAACTTTGCAAGTTTATAGTTCGAATGACAGAAATCCCCTCATGTCAGAGATGACATTTTATGGCGTACTTCAAGAAATTTGGGAGCTTGATTATTATAATTTTACAGTCGTTTTATTCAGTTGTGATTGGGTTGAAAATAATTATGGAATTAACGTAGATGATGTTGGATTCACAACTGTAGACCTTAATCGCATTGGACATAAATCTGACTCCTTCATTTTAGCCACTCAAGCGCAGCAAGTCTTCTATATAAAAGATCCACTTGATCCTCGTCGATCGGTGATTTTGATACCTCCATAAAGAACGGTTGAAGATCATGTTCATGATGAAGTTGATACCGGCCAAGATTGTGGGTACGAGGTCATCAAAACATTGCCTAATATTATTGATGATGACTCATTCACCTATACTAGAAATGATTGCGAGGGTACATGGATTAATAAATAGGTTAGTGATTGTGAGGATGACTCGTTCACTTATATATTAATCATTCTGAATATAATTTAACAATTATCTATTTTTATTAACATATCTTCTTTCAGTTGTGCAGATTGACATCATGGTTAGCTCTGATAGCGATCATCATGATGGTACACCCGTGAACACACCTGCTCGAAATAGGTTCACTAGAGGTGTAACAATCTTGTGTGAGCTCGCTTAGGAAAGAATGGCTGGAGAGCGGCGGGTTGTTCATTATAACTCAATCGGCCAAGAAGTCGGAGATAGTGCGAAGAAACTCCGTAGTTATATTGGTGTTGTCAGATCACATATACCTCTCACCTACGATACTTGGGTAGTTGTTCCAGATCAATTAAAAGAGCTCGTCTGTGATTGCATAGAAGTAAATACTTAATTAAATATTATCATGTATTACATACTATAACTAAGTCGATTTTATTCTATTTTAAAAAGATGTCATTTCAGGTGGATCCTATGTCCAAACATAGGATCATGATGTCTATGGTGAGGACATTCAGAAGGTTGATATAATCTCACAAAAGATTATATCAAACCGTTTATAAACATGGACCATGAGAAGTTAGTCCACCCGCCTACAAAATACTCATATATCACACAAGAACAATGGGATCATTTTGTAAATATTAGATTGTCAGAGGAATTTATGGTAACTACTTAATTCTTTTGTATTTTGTATATTATTTTAATGTTAGACATATTACTAATTTGTTCATTAAACATAGAAAAATAGTGAAGAACAAAAAGAGAGACGAAACCTTCTTAAATATCCTCACCATATGGCCAAAAAGAGTTATGCCCAACTCGATCATGAGCTAGTAAGAATTCTAAACCTTAATATATTATATGTTATGATTATTTTATTTCACTTTACTAATTCATTGTTTGGTGCATTTAGGGTGTAAATATTAAAATCGATCCATCCTCACGTGCACTACTATGGATGGAAGGTCGAAATGGAAAGAATAAAGAGCAGATCGATGAAGCCACGTTTGAAGCCTCCAATCGAATTGTAAGGATTTTTAATTGATAGTACAATTAACATTTCTAATCTCTTATGAATTAATTTTAATTAATTGATAATATTTTCATTTCATAATATGTTGGGGAATGCACGTCGAGGTGTAGATATTTTGACCGAAACCTTGAGAACACCCGAGCACCAACGATGTGTTAGTGACGTTGGTCAATTTCTATCTCCATCTGCTTTTTGTCAAAATGGCTCGTCCAAATGATAGTACGGGAACACCCCAAGCATCAAGGACGTGTTAGCCAAGTTGGTTGCTCTCCTTGTAGGGAAGTAATCACGATCAATCAGCCCCGATTCTTGGAGAAGAACCAATAAGGCAAGTAGATGAGATCCTCCAAACACCTCAAGTCATTAGAGATGAATCCTGCATTGTCCATCCCGTTATCGAAGACTTGGGAGAAGTAAGTTGCATATTATTAATTTCATTTCATTTCTTATATGTTTTTTAAATTTCATTACTTTAACTATGTGTTTCTTTGAAGGGTGTGGCATGTCAACTTGCCATTGAAAATGTTGAAAACATTGTTGTCGTTGGCCCAATGTATGAATCGAGCAGGGCACCAGCTAAGATTCAAGTGGATTTAATAATTGGAAATAATGAGGATTTGGACCTTCCAATTCCTCTAAACGACGAGCTTCAATACTTTGGACAAGCCGTCAAAAATTTTATGTTATGGCCGCGTGCATAGATTGTTAAGTCAACCAACGTATCAAAATAGGTATTTAATTTTACATTTCCTCTTTATAGTATGTACCACACTATTTACTAATAATATATTAAATTTATTGTCATAGCCATCAGTTTCAAACAAAGGTAAGAAGGTTGTGTCAGATACACCATCTCATCAATCAGGCATGACGCTTCCAACCACAATCAAGTTGGTTTATCACTATGCTAAACATAGTATAAGTGATACTGACATGCTGCCAATTGATCTTACCGAGAATATGTTTGGATTTCACTACAACTACTTCCTTGCCAGAGAAGACATTTTACAGTATTATGAGATGGAAGAGATAAGCTACACTCCCATTCTTTGTTACATTGCGTAAGTACTATATCTTTTTCAATTATTATAACAACTTTGTTACATTGGTTTATTGCTAACATTTCCTAAATCTATTTCAGCTACATTTGTGCTACTTATGATCAACAGATTCTTGATAACTACTTACTAGTAGACGGTAGTAGTTTTGCATCGATTATGAGGAAACAAAATCAAGAAGGGAAAATCAAGAATCTGGCTGATCGTTTTGACATGATTACGGATCTTTTTGGCTGGATTTTGATTAGTAGTCTCTATATATATCATTTCTGGAATTTACACGATTAACATAAATATTTTGGTAATCTTAAAGTTACGCCGTTATGCTGTCGAAATTTCAATTAATTTAACTAAAGTTTGAAGTTATATCATGTTTGTAAAGATGAGTTTAGAGGTGAATTTTGGTGGTTTAACATTTTTAAGACATTGTTTCTTATTTGCCTTGAAATAGACGAATCATCACTTAGATTTTTTTATACAAGTTTTGATATTTTTGATGTCGGTCACAAATGGTGACCTATTATAATAAAGCCAAAAGTTTAAATGAAAATTGTGACCCACATGCATATACGTGGTGACCCATAATAATCTTTTTTTAAAAAATTTAAAATGTTATTTTTAATGTCCGGCACATTTAGTGACGGACACATTTAGTGACAGACACATTTAGTAACGGGCAAAAACTGTCATCAAAAGTCTTTGGTGTCACGTAATATGACCGACACCAAAGGCTCTTTGTGTCGCTCAAAACCAACACTAAATAGCGACCCAAAGGCTTTTGGTGTCAGTCATGACCGACACAATAAGCCTTTGGTGTCGGTCATGGCTGACACTAAAAACCTTTGGTGTCGATCATCGTGTGTGACATCAAAAACTTTTGGTGATGGTTTTTTCCCGTCACAAAATATCTTTAATGACACCAGTATTGATGACGGTCGTTTGATCGACACCAAATATATTTGATGTCGGCATATGACCGACACTAAAACTCTGATTTCTACTAGTGTATAATCATTAACTATGTTGGAAACTGGGTTATGGGTTTTATAGTAACTTATGCATCGAGTTTTACATGATTATTCATGGTTTGCTTGTTTTGTTAGTCCTATGCATGAAGTGATCACATTATCTGATTTCAAGCGTAGATCTTAAGTCATGATTGATCCTCAAATTACCCTAAACCTGTTATATTTTTAGAAGCTGTCACGAGAGACGTGATAGTATAATAAGTCTTACAAGTGTCATCTTTGAGCGCACTAGTTGTGCAACATCTAGCGTACCATTTGTAGCTGCTTTTGAGGTGTAGCCTCATTTTTTCTTCTAAAAACTACTACTATTAGAAGTTTAAAACAACAACATGTTCTTGAAGAACTATTATACTGTTATAGTAGAGCAAAAGAGGATTGCCAATTTCACTAAGTAGAAGAAATGAGAGCTTAGCGTTATAACAAACGAGAGAAGGTTGTCTACTTTTTCCAATATTTCTCATTGGATTATGCATATAGAGATTTGCAAGGTTAACTTCTTCTTGATTGAACTTCGTGTTTGTACTTCAAAGGATGTTTAAGTGTATGAGCCTCAGTCTAATAGAAAGACACTTTCACCAATACAAACATTGGATGCTAGTTTTGATTAAAAAAAAGCTTCTCGAAGTTCATTTTCATAGTAATCAAGATCAAGTGTTGGTTAAAAAAAATGTTTCTAACTTACAAGTCATTCCACTTAGAAGGATAACGTCATTGTTTTAGTGTTGGCAATTAATGAAAAAGTAGGTTGTATGCACTAATTGAACCTGACACAAGCGTGTAAATTAAATAAATTAATCAAATGAATTAATTGATTCATTCTATATGCAAAATCCTAGGTGGTAGTTTACAATAGTAAAAATCGAAGATTTAATAACAGACATATGTCTACATCTTTCACAAACGATGTCGGACATACGACCGTCATCAATACAGGTGACCTTAAAGACATTTAATGACAGACACATTTAGTGACAGCCCGAAACCAACACCGAAAGACTTTGGTGCCACACAAGATGAGCGACACCAAAGACTTTTGGTGTAGGTCATGACTGACACCAATACTATATGATCGACACAAAAATCCTTTGGTGTCACTCCAAAACCTTGGTGTCGGTATTCGAGCGAACCAATACTATATGACCGACACCAAAAGCCATTGTTTTCGCTCCAAAATCGACACCAATTTTATATGGTGTCGATTTTGCGCCCGACATTAAAAGTATGTTTTTTAACTTTTAAAAAAGATTCAGCCATGTGAGTCCCGCTCGTTTTCATTTAAAAATCTCCCTTTATTATTAAATGCTAACTAACATAAAATCTTTTTTTGTTGATCATGTGGGTCCAGCCCGTCACCATTTGTGCTCGACATTAAAAGTCTCAAAACTTGTATAAAAAAAAAGCTAAGTGATAATTTGTCTATTCCAAGGCAAATATAATACAAAAAAAATGCCTTGAAATGTCAAACCACCAAAATTTTACCTAGTATTAATTTATTTCGATTATGTTGTCTTGAAACTATTTTTTATTTTTAGACCTACTAGGATTCAATTTAGACAACATGTGCATGTGTTAATCTACAAATGGAAGGAGAATGTTTAAGTTATGTATTACATACAAATGGGCTTGATAAATCATATCCTTAGTTGGTGTTTTATAATTGGTAGAAGATAATGGTCGATCAATCTTATTTGTATCTAGATTATTTAATGATTGCAATCCAACATATACAACTCCTTGTAAAAATTCAGAGCAAAACTTTATCAACTCTTCTACTATATAATTTTCTCCAATGCATCCCTCCGGCCGATTTCTACTATGAACATAATCTTTCAAAATTTTCATATATCTTTCAAAAGGATACATCCACCTCAAATAAACTGGTCCACAAAATTATATCTCTCTTACAAGATGAACCACAAGCTGAACCATTATTGTGAAAAATGATGGTGAAAAAAACTTCTCCAAAAGACATAAAGTGACCTATACATCATCTTGCAATTGTTTCAACTTAGTTGAATCTATCGACTTAGAACATATAGTATTAAGAAAAAGCATAGACGAACGATAGCGTAACGAACATGTTTATACAAAATATCACGAATTGCTACAGGTAGTAGTTGTTGCATCAAAACATGATGGTTATGCGACTTTGACGCGTAAAGTTTCAAATCACTAATCAACATTGTTTTACTTATGTTGGATGAATATCCTTCATGTACTTTAATTTCAGATAATGTTTATTTTGTTAGTATATAACATGCTGGAAGCAAGAATATTATTTTCTCTCTCATTTTTGGGCTAACTCACATCTGATATTCAATTCAACTAAGTCTTGACATGTTTTTAACTCATCTTTTGTTTTGTCAGGAATATCAAGCAAGCTTTCAATAATATTAGAACTAACATTTTTCTCGATGTGCATGACATCTAAACAATGTCGCACATGAAAATGTTTCCAATACTCCAATTCAAAAAAAAAAATTGATTTCTTCTTCCAATAAGTGTTTGCATGTTGTTCTTTTCTACATCCTTTACCATGCATAAATTAAATAGTACTTAGTTCTACAAGAATCTCTTCACCGCATAACGGTTCATGAACTACTCCGAATTCTTGTTTTGTTAAAAGTTTTCTTTTGTCGTCTATATGGGTGCCTAATAGGTAGATATCTCTGATGTCCAAGATATGCCATCTTTTTTCCCTTAGGTAAATAAATAGATGTTGTTTTCTCTCCATATACTGGACATGCATGATACTCTTTTACAGTACACCCATACAAATTACCGTATATAGGAAAATCATTAATGATCCACAACAAAATAGCTTTTAAGGTGAAACGTTGTTGACGGTGTGTATCAAAATATTCAATACCTCTATTCCATAGAATTTTTTTGATCGTCAACTAATGGTGCTAAATAGACATCTATGTCACTTTCTGGTTGTTTGGGTCAAGAAATCAATGCATTTAACATCAAGTATTTACGCTTCATGCACAACCATGGAGGTAGATTGTAAGTCACCAACATCACTGGCCAACAACTATATCTAGTACTTTGGTCTCTATGTGGATTTACACCATCTGTTGATAAGACTAGACGAAGATTCATCGATTCTAAACTAAATTCGGGCCATTTTTCGTCTATTTGTTTCCATGAAAGTGTATCGGTTGGATGTCTTATATTCCCATCGACCTGACGATCAATAGCATGCCACGTCAATAATTTTAAAGTTTTTTTACTCTGAAATATTTGTACAAATCTTGGAATGGGAGAGATACACGACTTTGACAGGAATATTTTTACCCATACTTGCACATTCTTCCAAACTTTCCATCTTAATGTTCCACATGTAAGACACAAATCGGCATTAACGAGTTCTTTTGATACAAACAACAGTCATTGATGCAGGCATGAATCTTTTCATAATTCATTCCTAATGTACTTAAAATCTTCTTGGCATTATAGGTAGATATCAGAATTTCATTCGGGCAAGGAAATAGAATGATCAATAGTTCTAACAACTCTGTAAAACTCTTATCGCTCCATCCAAATTTTGCTTTCAAATTATAAAGCTTAATCAATACACATATCTTAGTAAAATTATTACAATTTGGGTATAATGGTTTCTTGGCATCCTTTAATTTAAATCCTGCCATAAGTTAAAAGATTCTTGCATCCTAAATATGTATTAAATATATTAGACATATTTTAGGAATTGATTTCATATTTTGTATTATTCACCATGTAGATCACACAATAGTTTTTAAAAATGATTTAAAAAAACAAACAAAAAATATTTATTTTAAATCTACTATAAAAGTTAGTTTATTCTTTTAAAATAGTTTTAAAAGAGGTAGTCTAATAATCCATAAAAGTTATTATAATTAATAGGATTAATTGCTATCACTTGAATCTTTAGTTAATAAGATTAATTAAAGAGCAATTTGTTTCTATGAGGATTGCTTGGAATGATAACTTGCCTAAGAAAGGTTCTGTTATTGGATAGAGGGATCTAAGATGACGGTTTACGGAACAGCTCTACTTGGGAAAGCGATCTGTGGGTTGAAACGACCAAAAATCATAGATCACTTTTTACATGCTCAAATAATGTGATCAGATTTTTAGAATAAGAACTCAACAATTCTTCACATTAAAATAAATCAAATCAACAAAGGTAAAAGATTCAGACTTGGATAAAAAAATTAGCCTAGTTCATCAGAGTGGGAGAGAACTATATTTAAAAGTAGATAGCGTGAAAAGGAAAGGTGTTAACTGATCCTACGATCTCCATTAAAAACTTCCATCTTGAGATCCTAGTGGGGCTACATGATTATAGTTTTTAGTCAACCTCCCTTCGGTGTGTGTCACTAAGGTCAATAACAGGGCGAGTTTCCCAAAAAAGATAGAATTATAATCTCAATCGATACTTGACCAATAATTATTCAACGACAGTTTCTGAGAGAAAATAGCATTATCAAGGAATTGGTTAAGAGGTTAGCTAAGTCCTCTATCAAAAAACTGGTAGCTGGAACCATATGGGAAAGAGTTATCCTGGTATTGAGTTTGTGATTGAGAAGAGTCTCACGCTAGGGAGAGCAGTTGACCTATCGTTCGATGACACTTGCTCTAAACCTTTGTAGTTGTACCCAGGCATTGATTTTATATTAAATGTAGGGTTTCGTGTGATTTGTACTCAAGAACTTTAAAATCATTTTTTTATGTTGAAACCTATAAATGACGTTTTAAATCGAAATAAAACTGAAATGTTATTTTCCTTACTATAGTAACACACTTTATAAAGACAAATTATAACCATTTGAAGTCTTAACCAAAAAAAAAAAAACTACATGTATTAGTTGTTAGAGTTGTACTGAATCCTTTAACAAAATAACCTAAATTTTGTTCTCTATGGAAAATGTCCTCTTCATCCACCACCAGAAGTTAGATGTGTGGATTATATTCGTTGGAATTCGACAAACTTCACCGTGAAGTTCTTTATCTTGACTAGTATTGTAGAATTTCTTTGGAAGGGTGTTTGAAGATTATAATGATGGAAGAAGAACTATTGACCATTTCCATTGCTTACATTGTAAAGAAGGTTCTCCATTCAAGTATGATAATGTTAAACAAGATTGGGACTCCAAAGAAGAGGTGCAATCTAAAAAGAAGGGAATAAATGAAATGCCTTGGGCACACTCTTTTGAAACTTGTACAAAATTGGGCATTATTGAATCACTTAATAAGTTTACTTAAGTTTAGGAAACAAATCCCAATGGCTTTGACATGATGGGAAGTTTGCTTGATTGTAAAGGTCTATACCGATGGCTAAAATCTAATTTAGATTACTTTAAGTCCTGCCAGAAACTCAATCATGACAAGGATGAAGCAAGTGTTGCTTTAAATGATTATCACCGAGCTTGAAGCTCAAATCCATTATATGCAAGTGATGGGGGAAAAGGTTGAACTTCTACACAAAAAAAGATAAGAATTTAAGAATATAAAGACTGGCTGGCTTTGGAAGACACTTTATATGAAGATTTCAAGCATCACAATTAGATCACTCTTCATTTCATTTTAGAAGTAGTTTTAGTTCATTAGAAACTATAAAGGGTTACTCTTTAGAAGAAAAATGACAACTCTCAAAATCGAGAGTTATTTAGTCTTAATTATATAAGATTTCATGCTTTTCAATGATTAATAAAGATGAAGTATATAGAATGGTATGAATTTGATTAAAAATTTAGCTAAACACACCTAAGTATCATTTTTAACTGTTTAGATTAATTAATGCTTAAATCTATGTTATTTACTTTATTTTTTAATATTTCCTGCATTTTATTTCTTAAAGTTCAAGAATGTTGTGAACATTCATCTTGATACATAAAATCATATGTAGAAGGCATTATGGTGCTAGGAGCATTCATAGTAGCATTGGATTACAAATGCTATCACATTATCAAATTTGGGACATTCCTAATGCTGACCGCATTTTACCCGAATCCAATGAAGAATGGAGGTCATGATGTATTGCTACTTGCCTAAGTAAAAGACTTCGTAAACAAGTCAAGATGTCCCAAAATAACATTATAGAAATGTAGAAATCGAGTAGTGGGTGCAAGTCAAGGGATTTTCATGTCCTATAAAAATGACTTTTTGGCAACAAAATCATTTTTGAATTTGAAATATATAAATAAGGAATTCAAGTGTCTATAATTAAATTTCCAATCAAAAAGAAAAAGAGAGAGTGATTCTAGCCGCGAAGGGCATTGTGAAAACGAGATGCATTGAGTTTGTTATCCTGACAAGAAGCTGAGCATTTAATGTAACTGCCTGATACTTGATAAATCTCCATTTAGAGAGTTATTTAGCTTACTTTTACTAACTTTTTATGTACTTTAGAACTTAATATCATAAGAAAAGCATGAGATTAGATAGAAATTAAGCTAAATACATTACTTTGTCATTTTAGGCCACAATTATGAAAGTACATTTTTATGTCATAATATTAAATGTTTTTTGCATTTTGTTGATTTAAACTAATAAATATTGTGAGCATTCATATAAGCATAGGAATGCAATGCAGAAGGCATTATCCAAGTGTGGACAATCCCGGATGTTGGATGTATTCCTAATATTAATAGAAAACACTAGATGCTAACAAAGACAGTACATTCCCAACGTTTGTTGCATTCTACCCACATCAGAATAAATATTTAGAAAACACAAAATCCTCTCATGTATTTGATCAAGGATCAATGAACGATTAAGATCTAGTGTTGTGTGCCCAAGCAAGGATATGTTGGCAACATGTCAATGCATCCAAATTTAGCATGCTAGAATCATGGAAGTGGTGTAGTAGGGAGAAAAATAAGAGTTTTATTGTCCTATAAAATAGACCTTCAACCACCAAATCAAATATTGGAAAGAGAGAGTTGTTTCCACAGTTAAGGACATTGCCAATGCGGAGGACATTGTAATCACTATCTTGACAAGAAGTAAAGCTGCAAGGTAGTCGCTGAAAAGTCCTCAGCATTGCTTTGTTTGACACAAAAGCAAGAGATTTCTAATTCTTTTTTATTTCTAAATTTAATTTTCATCCAACCATTATTTATGCATTGTAACCTATTTATTGTTTTGAACTATTCATTTTAATGCAAGTTCTTTTACTTACTCTTTTGCCATTTATTATTACTATTTTAATTTGTGCTTTTATATTATGCTTTTACTTTTAGGTTTTAGTTATGTTATAGTCTTATGTGGAGATAATGTTCTATTTAATAGGAACAGAACCAATGCCTACTACATTATTAACGCTACACGCATATTTTGTTAAGTGATTGTAAGTTTTATGAATAATAAGAAACTCAGTTGATTAGTTAAGGCAAGGTAGATTATATTGTTTACAAAGTAAGTAAGTTAATTAACAAGATCGACTGGCCATCCAATTTTTGTTTACTTTTCACTTTGTTTCGAGAGAAAGAGGTGAATTATGATCCTTACTATTGTTAATTATTAGGTCTCTATTTAGAGTGTTCTATAAGTTTAGGGAAGACACCCATAACCAACCCACTAATGAATGCGAACCACATCCTTAATGTAGTTAGCATTAAGAGAGAATATACTTCGGGAGAAGGTATTGATGTGCAGCATAAACTTTGCTTCTTACCAGCAAACTGCCTTAGTTCATGATCTTTGTATTCTTTGTTATTAATGTACTAAATATAACTTAGCACATATTTTATTTATTCAACAGTGAGTATTGTTCTCGATGTTGCTTGACTATAGACAATGCATGTCGCATTGAATATGTATTCTGCACCTACATTACAAATTTATTCCACCCCAACTTTTTAATTGTTTACCTTACTCAATCTAGAATGTAAATTTACTAAAAGAATCAATTCTTGAGAAGATAACTTGTATATATTTATTACTTGATACAATTGACAACATACATTTACGTTTTCAAGCGCCTGAGTAGTGTTTTGAACTTAACCAATGCGAACCACATTTTCATTATATTTAAATAACAACATTGGTTGAGTGTGCATCAATAGTCCTTCCATTGCCTTTTGTTATAACACAAGGAATTCTTCTCTTCACTTTCACTACCTTTTCCTGTCTTTGAATTTGTCCATTTTATTTATGTTTTTTTAGTATATTTAATACTTTATTAAACATTTATTTTTAATGCAATTCTATTTTTATCATCTCAGTTCTTACAATTCATTTATAAATGTTATTTTATTTACGATTTCGTTTCTATAATGCATGCTTTAATTATCTATGGAAATGTTGTTGTATCTATTTTCACATGGATAGATTATTGGACATTGGGGCGATGCTGATGTTTAAATCTACTTAGGATGTGGGCTCGCATTCCATATGCCATTAACATCACTTCGTTGCCTTGAAAACGCAAGTGTACACTATCAATTGTATCAAGTAATAAGTATATCCAAGTCATTTCCTCAAGGACCAATTCTTTGAAGTAATTTCATATTCTAGTTTGAGTAGATTAAACAAACACAAAAGTTTGGTGAAATAAATTGGAATGCAAGTGCGGAACACATTATCAATGCGAGAATCATTGTCTTTAGTCAAACAACATCAAGAGCAACGACACTAACTAGATTGAAACATGCATAATAAATAAATGAATGCTAAGTAATATGTAATTAATTAATAATAAAAATACAAGGGTCATTAATTAAGGCAATTGGTATGATAAAAAGCTAAGTTTATGTTGCACATCAATGCCTTATAGTCAAAGTGCTTTCTCTCTTAATGCTACCCATGTTAAAGATGTACACATTTATTAGTGGGTTGGCTATGAGGGACCTTTCTTGAACCTACTAAATTCATAGTAGTGACCTAATAACAGTAAGGATCTTTCAATTCACTTCCTTTTGGTCCAAGCGAAGAGAAACGCAAATAAAAAGTAGATGGTCAGTCGCGCCTTGTTAATTAAATTACTTACTTGTAAACTACAACATCTATCCTGTCTTAACTAGTTACTTGGTTATCTCATTATGAAATGAAACATGAAAATACTTAACAGCAAGAATGTTGTCTACATTTAGAATGTGAAGGACATTAACCCAAATAGTTAAATAAGACATTTCACACAATGAACCCATATATCAACAGTCTATTTAACATTAAGCAATCAGAATGTGAGGAACATCACCAAAAAAGTACCACCAAAACCTCTACATAGTAAAGCATACTACTACTAAGAAATAAGTAAAAAACATAAATATAAATAACATAAATTAAAAGAATAACTTTAATTAAAATTAAAGGTTCATAAAAATAAAATAAGTTACAGTAAAAGTCGGGCGAAAAATTAAAGTCAGGAAATGAATAGAAGGAGAAGTCTCTTGCTTATGTGTCACTCGCAAATAATGTTGAAGACTACGACTGCCTTGCTCCTTGACTACTTGCCAATTTAATCGAATACAATGCCTTCCACATTCACAATGTCTCAAGCTATGGAACAACCCTCTCTTTACGATTTACTAAAATTCAATAAAAATAGTTGACGTTCACACTAACTTTAAAATTCGACCACACTGATTTGCTGAATGATGCTCCGTTATATAGGCCAAGAAGTCCTTTGTTTTTCTCCCACTACACCACTTCCACGGTTTTAGGATGCTATTTTAGGTGTCTATTGACTTGTTGCCAAAGTGTTCTTACTTGGGCAAACAACAATAGATTTGAGTTGTTCAATCCATCCTTGATCTACGTCAAAAGTTATTTTGTGTTTTCTTAGCATTTAATATGATGTGGGTAGATTGCGGCCAACATTGGGAATGCATTGCCTTTGTCACTGTACTCTGCATATGAACTTCTGCACTTCTACACCTATATGGGAATGTCACCATCATTGACAATCTTTTGGTTATATCGATGTCTTTAGCTTCCCTTTCATGTGCTAATCATGAATCCTTACATTATTGATGAGTTTTAAGCAATAAAATGTAAGAAACATTAAAAAACATGTCTTTAAAGTGCAATTTTCATATATTTCATATTTAACATGCATAAATTGATAAAGTTATGTATTTAGCTTATTTTTCCTATAAAATCATGCGATTCTTATGATATACTAAATTCTTAAGCACTTGAAGTCTTAGTAAGATTAAGTTAAATAACACTCTAAATGGTGAGCTATCAATAAACCAATATCATATGTATTGTTAATGTTGCATGCATTGTTTCTATTATAGATTAAGTAGCTGCAAGCTTAAGTTAGTTAAAGAGAATTTAAGTAAATTAACTAGGACAAAAAAGATGATAACAAAGTAAGTAATATAATTAATAAGGATCAATCGACCATTAACTTTTTGTTCAATCTCGGGAGAGAAGAACAATTAGAGATCTTGTACATTAGGTTGTTATAAGGTTTTTTTTATATACTTAGGGAGACGCTAGGAATATCCATCCCAGTAGTGCATGGGAACCACATCCTTAATGCGATAAACTTTAAGAAGAACTTTGAGTTTTCGTGAATGTACTTTGGGATAAGACATTGATGTGTAGTGTGAATCATTCTTCCTACCACAAAACTGACCTAACTATTGTTATTTGCATTCTTATTTCAAATTTAAGCCTAGTTGCTTAATAGAGTTGGTACATTTTGTCTATTTGATTGCACTTACATCAATGTGAATTGAGATTGCTCGTAAAACTATTTATGTTTAAAGGCAATGTATGCCATATTGAGCATGGTGTTTAGAATGAAGATTTTAGAGCTGTTAAGACCAATTTTTATTCTACTATTGTTACATTTCAACTCAGAATATAAACTCCGTTAAATAATCAGTTTCTGTGGAGATGACTTAAGATTTATTACTTGATTACAATTGACAACGTACACTTGAGTTAACCATGTGCACAGTGATGTTAGGCCTTAGCCCATGTGGACCATTTTATATTTTAAAACTTAATGTTAATCACATCAATGTGTAAGCACGAATCAAGTGTTTGGCACTGTTGCAGGGGACGAATTTTTATTTTAAGGTTTTATGATTCTGTTTTGAAAGATTAACTAAGTCAATTATTTATGTTGCAGGTGCAAGCGCGAACATTTTAACACTTTTAACTCTGATTCTGAGATCAAGAGGACTTATCTTCACAGAAGACAAAGGGAACGAATGAACATAAGAATAAGAATGACTCAACAAGGAGATTTACCAAATGTCCTAACATTGATAATGTTGATCGCAATGTTAATGTTGATTCTAATCCTATAATAGGTGAAAGAAAAAGAGCTATTAAAGCTTATGGTGACCATATAGTTGAAGTTTTAAACCAAAGCATTGTAAAGCTTGAGAATAAGGCAAGGTCTTTTTAGTTGAAGTCTGTGCTATTTCAGATGTTGCAAACCATTGGGCAATTCCATAATTTTCCTTATAAAGACCAACATCAACATCTTAGATCTTTCCTAAGAATCAGTGCTTTTTTTAAATATTCAAAGTAACACAAGAGAATCTTAGACTTTCATTGTTGTCTTATTCTTTATTCCTTAAAGGACAATGCTAAAGTTTAGGTAGATACTTTGCCTCCTGGCACAATCACTTTTTGGAACACTCTAGCATAATTTTTTTTTAATTAAATATTATACTCCTACAAGAAATATTGAAGGAAGGAATGAAATTTTCGTATTTAAGCAATTTGAGGATGATTCAGTTAGTAAAGTTTGGGAGAGGTTAATGAGTTATTAAGAAAGTGTCTACATTATAGTCTACTTGATTCCCTTCAAATGGAGCAATTTACAGTTTAAACAAGCAACAAAGGTGATGATTTATACATCCCATAATGGATCGTTATTAAGGAAAACCTACAACAAAGCTTACGACATTTTGGAAACTATATCTTTAAACAATTGCCAATGGTCAAAACCTAGCAGAACTTCAACAAAGAAAGATGCAAAAGCTGATTTTGATGCATTAATGACAATATAGACCCAGATGATCACAATGTTAACGTAGGGCATAATGTGATCTTGGAGCAAGTATAAATCTAACGTCTTTATCGATTTACAAATTGTTTGGCATTGGTAAAGCAAGGCCAAAAACTTTAACTCTCAAACTAGCTGAGAGGCCTATAACTCATCCCGAGGCGAATATAAATTTATTTCTTTAGTGAACTTCATTACTTTTTATTATGAGGGAGAAGAGAATTGCCCAATTATTTTAGGCTATCAATTTTTTAAAACTTGTAGAACTATAATAGATGTGTTTGAAAGTGTAACAGGACATGTTTGGTCAATTTAAAAACAAAAAAAGAATAAAAGGTATCTTAGCCTTTTAAAGTTAAATATTTTTTAGGGGAAATTGAGTATATTCACATAGGGATGACATTTTTTAGATTCTAGCAAAAGTTAAGGGTAGTTTGGTCATTTGGATGGAAGACTTTGATCCATAGGTTAATTATTAGGGTTTGGGAACTGAAGGTGGAAGAGACGTCATTTTCTTCTCCGATGTTGCTAAGTTCGGATTCGTTGTCGCATTCATCTTCTCTAACTAATAGCTTATCGTTAACGAGTGGATGAGCTGGTGATTAACAAGTAGTGGTTGTTGTGTCGTTGAGGAGCATAATAGTGATATCGTGGGGTGTTGGAGCTGCATGTGGTCATTTTATGTTTGATGTCTTCGAGTGAAAAACTCACCAAGGTGTCGTCAGAGTTTATAGTAATCGTTCGTCTCGTGATAGGGGTGTCATGTTAAGTTTATAGTCGAGATCATCAAGCTTGCTTTGGGTTGCCGTTCTGGGCCCAACATGTCTCACCTTAGTTGCTGAAGTTCACCGTCACTAGTCTTGTGGTTCTTCATCGCTTGACTGGACCGTTCCCCTCATGAGCAACTACAGTGGCCACTCCTATCTTGATCGAGACTGTCCATAACCCTTTTCTTTTTCTTATTACTGCTAATAACACCCCAATTCTTGCCACACTCACCGCCACATCATTTCTTGACCAACCCTTTGACCATTTAAATTCTCCCTCCCTTCTTGCAAAGCCAACACACCCCCATCCATTCCTCTATGACTCACCGTTGACCACCCTCTCTCATTTCCATGACCAGTTTGACCCGCCACCTGTTATCTCTTCCCGTCCATTGACTTTGCTTGGTCGTCAATGCTTCTCTTCTCTTATATAACTCATTTGGTCACTTGTTCACCTAAACCCAATGTTGACCCAAGCCTAATGTTAACCAAGTAATCTTCATCTAGACCCTTTTCATCAATTTTAACCACTAAGCCTTGTTTGGGCTAAATAATCTCCATTTTAACTCGTTTACCCTAATTTTGGGCACTAATAATTGGTTATCAAACTTTTTGAGTGTTTAGGTTGGCTAAGCTATTGAATATGGTCTCGAGACATGTGCACCCATAGTGATTCGTCAGATGTCGTGTTTTTTGGATTATTTACCTTTGGGGTTGGATCCGCCTTTTCATTTCTTGGAGGTTTGATTGGCTTTAGGATCTAGTGAAGTTTGGCTATGGTAAGGGACCCTTCTCCCCTACTCGAGCCCTTTGATTTAATTCATGCATCGGTTGAATGCATTGACTTTGTATGATTTGTCATGTCTTATATTGTATGATGCTTGTATTGATTACAATGATAACATGCAACATGTATTATAGTATTATATATATGATTTGATATGATTTGCTCTTTCCGCTACTTGCATAGACTTTAATGATATCATGTTGCATGAACTGTAAGTATCCTATTTAAAACAATCATGTATATTTGTTATATGCCTGGATATATTGAACCATTGTATGTTTGATTGTAAAAGTCAGTCTTTCATGTGGTTGCTATATCATAGCTGTGTTCTTACCTATTGTTTGTTACCTAGCTTGATGATTCGTTTGGACGCAATCAAGTCATGAAGAACGAATTGAGGATACTAGTAAGTTGGCGTACATAGTTTCAGGCCGGTATGTTTTTGACATGAGATTTGTGGTCTCTTGCTATAGGACTTTTGTGGATGGTTGGCCAACTAGGCTCACAACTTCTATCAGATTTTTAATAGTATCCTATGGTGCCTCTCCAAGAATGTGGTTAGGTTTGTGGCCCGAAGTGAGTGTAAGGATTTCATGTTTCACCGCGGGTAGAAGCTCGTGCGGATTTGTGGTCTCCTAGCTAGTAGGTCTCTATACTTTTTGGATCCCTCGACCTGGAGTAGGATCTCCTAGATTGCCCTACAAATTATTGATTTCTTGTGGACATGATGTCTTGGGTACATGGAATAGGTCAAAGACATGGTTCCCGACCTTCCACCTAGGAGCTTTGGGTTTTTTTGACCCCTATAAGCATATTGATGATTGCATGTTTGTTTGATGCTTTGACTGATGCATGACTACCCCCAAGTTGGAGAATCTTTACTGAGTTTTTATTAACTCACCCTTTTCACTATGGATTACCACAAGTACTACAAAATTGTACTAAGATGGGCGATCGTCAAGTTAGAGATGACCATGTGATCTACTACATTATGTTTATAGTCTTTTTTTCATTTACTTCCTTCAGCATGGATTTTTGCGGCATGTTATGTTTATTTACCTTTTGACTCATGTTTTATGTTTTTGAACTTAGAGGTACTCATCACTACGTATTCATGGAAATGATTTGAATTAAGCTTTAATTTTAGTGTCATTTATGGATTTCAGATTGTTTTAATTGTGCACATCCAAAATGTTCTTAATTACATACATTTAGTATTAACGAGTTATTGCGAGATCGTAGAGTGGGTTGAGTCCTTACAGAGAGAACAATTACATTGAGAATGAACGATCAACAAATCTAATTTTAACATCTACGAATCCATGAAGTTTTCAAAGGAAAGTGAGGAATGTTCAAAAGTTAGTATCATGGAACTGAAGAATCAGGAAGATGTAAGAGAAAAACATGAGAAGAATGTAGAAATGATGGAGGAATTTCTCAAGGAGGAAAGTAATACATACAATGTTGAAGTGAATGCACGTAGCATTCTTGCTACAATTAACCACTTAGATATGTTAAAAGTTATGAGAGCGAGTGAATTCACCTTTGAAACCTTTTGTTAAAGTTGCACCAACCTTAAAAAATGGATATCATCACAGAAGTATAAGTAGAGCCGATAACTCTCAGATATGGGACAATATTATGATTCATCAATTACTACAGCAGAGGACGTTGAGGATCTGAATATAGTTGGAAATAAGTTGGAGATTTCTTAAATTTAAGAACATGTGATGAAATTTGAGGCTCTAGACCTTAATGATAGATTATCACCACCGACGAGACCTTCAATTGATTAACCCCCTAAGTTGAAATTGAAGCAATTTCCAAAAAAGCTAAAATATGCATATTTCGGAGAAGTTGAGACTTTTCCCATTATAATTTCTTTGAAGTTATCAGAAAACAATGAAAAGAAATTATCAAAATGCTTAAGCAATACAAAAAAAGCTATAGGCTAGACTTTGGCATACATACAAGGAATAAGCCCAACTTTTTGTATACACAAAATCAACTTAGAGAATGAAGAGTTTAAGTCAGTAGAGCACCAAAGAAGACTCAACCCAACTATGAAAGAGGTTAATAAGAAAGAAGTTATCAAATGGCTGGATATGGAAGTGATATACCCTATTTCAAATAGGAAGTGAGTGATTCCAGCTCAGTGTGTGCGGAAAAAAGGTGGACTAACATAACCTATAGAATTGCTACAACATATAACCTCCAAACAAATGGTCAAGCAAAGTATATATCAAATACGGAAATAAAGGCAATCTTGGAAAAGGAAGTTAATCCAAACAGGAAGAACTTATCTAGTAAGTTAGATGTTTTTTTTGGGCGTGTAGAACTTCATTCAAAACACCCTTATGAATATCTCGTTACATGATAAGGCATATTGGATTTTGAAGGAATTAAATCTACAATTAACCACGTAGATATGTCCAAGTTATGAGAGCGAGTAAATTCACCTTTGAAACTTTCTATTAAAGTTCAACCAACCTTAAAAAATGGCTACCATCACTGAAGTATAAGAAGAGTGGATAACTCTATGATATGAGAGTTAATGGCTAGTTCTTTAGTAGTTTTTTTAAGAAACTGATGATATAATTGAGAATATGTTTTGATTTTAATTGTTGAAGCATTGTTACATATGTGTATTCTTAAAATGTAGCAAATTACGTGTACATATGATGTTAAGCAATTATTTGATATTAGGTGCATGAATGTGGGATTAATCATCATGTTGATCAGTGAGCTAAGTCTTGGAATTATAATTGCTTTAGTAGATTTATGTGAGATTCTTAAGTGAAAAATATTTAGACATGCTTAGTCAGAGCATGGGGCGATTGGTGAAGTATTTGAATGAAGAAAGAGCTTTTAGAAAGGGGCACACTTATATTAAACACGTGTCTGAATTTTATGTATGACGTGAATCTCGAGGTTGGTTGAGTAGATCTCAACCATTGATTGAATTGTGTATAAATTAAGAATTGAGTAAGAAATTTGAAAGAGACCTGAATTTTGTTCTTTTTCATTTACATTTCTTAGATTCGAATTCTTAGAGATCATATACTGTTTACTAGAGATAGAAATTTGTTAAGAAAAGAAAAATCAAATCTAGAACCACTTATTTTGGTGTTCTTTGATCTAGGCTTCTTCTATCTTATCCTCTTCTTACTAGCTTTCATTTTAATTATGCAACTGTTTAGTTTATTGTATGAATTTTGGCTTTCAGCGCATTAAATTTAAGTTTCAAGTTGTTCAGTGTTGTTTAATTGAAGTTCGATTAAGTTTCGTTGTTGTTCTTATTAAATCGAAGTTGTGATTTTAGTTTGCTATTGATTTGGATCATCGTTTAAAGTTTGAGTTATGAACTTGATTGTGTTTTTATATTGATTGTTTCTGTTACCATGTCGAGCTAAATCTATTCAATAGGATTAGGTTTGCATGATTTCAAATTGTTAAAGCCTTGAATTGAAAGATGTCAGATAATAATGCATTCTTGTAGCATCGTTAATTACATTTCGCATGACAAGCCATTTGTGAATTGAATTTTTGATTGCTTCGAGAGAAGAGTTGTAGGTTGAGAATTGCTTTGCATATATACATTAGGTTAGCAATATTTACCTTCTATTTGATGAGGAGTTATAGATAAATTTCATATTAATTCTGATGACTTGATATGTATGTTAAATCCTGTATTTCGGGAGAAATCGGTGTTTGAAGTAAATCAATTTTTCACTTCTTACCTTTCAAAGTTCAATGTTGTAGCAATCGAACATCTGTATTTATAATCTAACCGATTATTCATTCTTGGGGAATCTTAAGTGTTTACTTTCTGTTATCGTTTACCTGCACAATTTACATTCAATCAATATCCCATAATATATTCTCAACGAATTAGAATTTTGTTATCGTTTACCTGCACAATTTACATTCAATCAATATCCCATAATATATTCTCAACGAATTAGAATTTAAAAGCTTCACAACTCTTGTGGAAAAATGACCTTTTAGAAGAATTAAAGCTTGACTACAACAACAACTGTGTATACTTGCACATGTCAATATTCGACCTTAATTTTTGATATTCTGACAAAATATATTGCTTTAGCAATGACATTCAAGGTAGATCAGGTAATAAACTTGAAATTAAATTCATTTATCTAAATAACCATGAGCATATTGGTCATATATTTATAAATTTTTAATTAGGACTGTGATTGAGTAATTTATGAGAGACATGCCTAATATAGATGTTGTTCTTACATTGCATCCAAGTTAGGTAATAAAAAAAATGTCATATTTTGTAGAATAACAGCTAGGAAAAGATTATGGAACTTTTTCCTTATAAATAGTGAATTTTAAAGAAAACAGATATTCATAGTTATAAAGATTTTTTAACATGAATATTCTTTAAAAAAAAAATTAAAAGGGAAGCGAGCCTAAATTTTACAATGTGAGATATATTTAATAGAATTAAACATTCTACTCATACACCTTTTCTTTAATAAAAATTAAGGTTTAATATGAAGGAATGTAATTGACTATGAGGAAACTCTATTGAAGAAAATATTTTCTTATAGGATTAGGTTTAAGCTAATGGTTTAAGAAACACCTTTACTTGGAAACCGACGTGAGAGTTGAATGATTAAGATTCTAAATTAATTATTAAGCAGTCTAAATAAGTGATAGTTATTCATTAGAAATTTTTTTTTTTTTTGAGCAATCACATTTAAACCAATCTAACGAACAAGAGTTGATATGCGGAATATCAATAACTTAGACAAATGAGTAGACTAGTGTTTCTTAGTACAAGAAAACCCAATTTCAAAATAGTAATTGGGTAGAAATTTTTTTTAGCGACTGTCTTACCCCTATGGTAACACTTGTAATGATAAGATCGCCGAGGCCAAACTTGATGGATTAATTATATTACGCTTTTTTGGGATATTGAAATTAGATTTTGAAAACAATAAATGGTAAAACAAGTAGATAAAATCAGTACGTACAAGTCATTGAATGTTCACTCTTTTCTAATTTTCAACACAATGTCAAAAACTTAAACTCGATTATGGGTCTGAGAAATTAATTAGAGATAATTTTACAACGTGGAAGAATAACATTAGCATTATATATATCATGGATGAAAAAATTTAAGAAAGAAGCTAAAAACATCTTGGTAAGAGAATAAAAACACTTTGATTAAATTGATGCGGAGAGTTTAAGAATTTGGATTTTTAGAACTCTTTGATAGAATATGGGATCACTTTTCAGCTCACGATCCCTTGACTACTAAGCTTAAGAAAGAAGAAACATGACCAAATTCCATAAAAATGCAAAAATAATTATTTAAAAACTTTTTTTTTTAAGCTTTTAAATTTAGATCTAATTTTTAAAAACTGTTGTGACATAAAATATGGCCCGGAAGTCTCGGAAGAGGCCGGGACCCTAACAAAGGACAAAAGGACCAAGACCGACCCCCCGGGGGTCGGCCTCGTCTTTGCCGACCCCTAGGGGGTCGGCCATGCCTTTGCCGACCCCCCGGGGGTCGGCCAAATGGAAGCCATAACCCCCCATGGGTCGACCAAGTCCATTCCCGACCCCTTGGGGGTCGGCCTCGCCATTACCGACCCCCCGGGGGTCGCCTAAATGGAGGCC